>CM035193.1:4271071-4294136 GCA_020233015.1 Callinectes sapidus
ATATAATATAATATAATGTAATATATCATAACACACACACACACACACACACACACACACACACACACACACACACACGACTAAACATAAAGAAAAACTGGCGTGGAAGAGTGAGGCAGGAGTGGCCCTGTATCTCTTCCCAGCCTCACCTACCCGTTCTCTCCCCTCTCCCTGCCTCATTCCTCCCGTTCTTCCCATCCTTCCCTTCCCCTCCTCCCTCCTCACCAGGTAGGCGACGAAGAAACACCTTCGTAGACACATTGATTTTCTGCACAAAAGCCATCGACGGGGACGAGTCGATGGCAGTGCCCAGAATCAATTGGAAGTGTCTCTGCTCTTCGCTTGTTTTCTTTTCTCGCGCTTAAAGGCCTCGCAGCTCAGCATCTCCCTCGTTCAACATTGAAAACTAGACCTCGTGTCAGAAAGCTGTGCCGCATGTCCCAGCGACGAGTAACAACAGTTGTAACGAAGCAGAAAGAAAATAATTAACTGTCTAAACTATTTTGTGGTAGGTGATGAGAGAAAAGGGTGACAAGGAGAAGGAAAGGGGACGAAGAGGGTGCTGAGGGAGAGAAACAGGAGCGAAGGAGGAAGGAGAGAGGAAGATGAGAATGGAGGAGTGTGTTAGGCACAGGTGGAGGTGCTGAGTGAGGATGAAGGAAGCACTAACTTTACTTTGTGTCACCTCTACACCAGGTGAAAGACGCTCTAAATTTAGCTCTGAAATAATACTGCCTGGGTGAGGAAGTCCTGATGGCAGAGAAGGCAGGGGTTTCCGAGACGAAAATACGAGTGACCTGCTAAATATATGTACGTTGGTGTCATGGTTGTTGTTGACAGGTTAGCGATGAACTACCGACATCTAGACTATTTTTCTTTTTTATCTTTTACATTTATGAACGTCTGCAGCTGTTGTTATTGTGTGTGTCTGTGTGTGTGTGTGTGTGTGTGTGTGTGTGTGTGTGTGTGTGTGTGTGTTATTTTCTATTTATTTATCTATTTTGTATCAGTATAACAGTGCATGTGGGGGGGTGGGGGGGTTAGGGTGTGTCGCTGTTCTTGGTGTTTGATACCTTCCGTTAGTTTACTCACGTTTCACTGGGTGTGGCTACTATGGAGTGTGCGTGCGTGAGTGGGTGAGGAGGGGGGGAGGGGATTGGAGGTCAGTTTGTCTGTCGGTGTGTAAGTACATGCTACATCATATGTGTGAGTGGATGAACGTGCTTGAATGTGTATAATCTTGTTAGGCATTACATTGTCTTCCTATCATGTATACTACACCCCACTTTCCCACTGTACTCGCATCAAAAACCAGACGTCAACACAAGGTTCCCACACTCCAACGTTCCTCTCTTATTATCCAGAACAAAGAAACACGTGCGCGGCAACCCAGGCCAGATAAGAGACCCAGCACTGCAAACACCTGTTCATTATGCATGTTACGTTAACCCTTTGTCGTCGGCACTGACACCTGTTCAACAAACGTGGCGGGGAAAATCATCCTTTTGTTTGCATGGAGGTCTCTCATTGCTCTCCCTGGACTACGGAGCTGAGATCTTTTGTTCCCGCAGCAAGCAGAATGTGGAAGGGTAGCGATGCAGTTGTGTTGGCCACCATAAGTGCTGGTGCCTTCCAATGACATACATGGGCGATAGAAACAAGGTAACCGCTGTGCATGTGTCCTTCTGTATGTAGGTAGAAATTAATTATTAGTGTGTGTGTGTGTGTGTGTGTGTGTGTGTGTGTGTGTGAATAGTTTCTACGTAGTTTACTTAACATGAAAAATCGTAATTGAGCATAACCCATGCAGTACACAGATCTACAATTAAGTATTATGTGTTATCTGTCTTTAAAAAAATACTGAAAAAAAGAAGAAAAAAAAAAAAGCAATCAACCGAATCACCATGTACACGATTCTCTTTATTTCCTTTAATGTTAAGGCCTTGAAGTGTAAGTACGACTTTCACCAGACTTATTTTCTCCACAACCACATTAAAGTTACCACTTCTGAAAACCTGTTTGACTTACCATTCTATGTAGTTCAATATCAACTTCGGAAAAGTAAATCATCGCGATATTTGCCATCGTACTTTTTGTTCATGTTTAGTGATGTGGAAGACTATTACTTTTGCGGTAATTAGAGGGCCCCTTCACCTGTGTGTGGGAGCCAAAGGTGAATGTAGTAGCGATTTCCAAAGCTAGGGACTTTCTGTCTTATACGTGCACAGGTGTTGTGCCAAAGAGTAGAACACCTGTGTGTGGGAAAGGTCCTACTTCGTGCTGCGCCAAATGCAGAGAGTGGGATACCGTGTGTGTGTGTGTGTGTGTGTGTGTGTGTGTGTGTGTGTGTGTGTGTGTGTGTGTGTGTGTGTGTGTGTTCCACTATGAGACTGGTTTGGCATGGTTTATTTATTGCGTGTAGTGTTTGCGTAGCGTGTTGTGCTGTTGTTGTGTGCGTATTTTGATGGGTGGGTTGTGTGTATTAAAGCCTCGTGCTGCTGTTTGTTATGGTGTGAAGAATGTATGAAGGGTGAGTGGCGGGTAGTGCGGCGGGGAGTGGAGTGAGGTGTGTTGTGTGCGACGTTTGCTATGGCGTGATGTCGCTTGGAGCCTGGCGTGGTGGCGCGGCGTGGCGTGTGTTAGGTGACCTCCGTGTCTCGCCATCTCGTAGCGAGCGTTCGCCGTGGCGGATATGATTATGTGATGAGGATGTTCAGCGGAAACATATCTGCTCGGCAATCAATCTGACTATCGATCTGTATATCCTTGTCTGTCTGACTCTTGGTTCGTTTATCTTCAGTAATGACCATTGCTGGATTAAGTGTGTGTGTGTGTGTGTGTGTGTGTGTGTGTGTGTGTGTGTGTGTGTGTAGTGACAATGATGTTTGTGAGGTGATGGCTGTCTGAGTGACTGCAGCACGGTGCCGAGTAGAGGGCCGCGGTACATCTCACTTTGAATTATTCTGATAATTACACGGCGGCCATGCTATCGCGGACGTCCTCCAGTCATCGTTAAGTGTACAGACTCTCTAGTGATAGTAACTAAAAGGGTTAGGATTTCAGAAGGAGGTAAGGATCTGTTGGTGGGTGCGGGGGTGGGACTGGTGTTGGTGTCCAGTGAGAGTCGTCTCTTCGGGGTGTTAATGGATGATACAGGAGGAAGCGATGGCAGGTGTGTGGGTGCACCCACGCCCGCCGCCATGGGCGTGAAGCACAGCGGGGCGGTAGGTCGCATCCGCATCCCAAGTTAGAACCTGTATTTAGTGACCGTGACACCTGCCTGCCGCGGACAGCCTTTATTGCTGAACTAGTGGTGAAAGACGGGTGAAGGTGAAGTGCAGCCTCGACAGTCTAAATTGTTTCCAGTATTTTCTGGCCATGTTCATCTGGTCATGTTCATCACTTGGACAGGGTGCCGCTCAAACTTATAATTTTTCTAATTAATTGAACTCGTTAAGATTCCTGACATTGTAAAGTGACTCATGAGTGGCAGGTGGCGCCTCATCCTGGGAACCACAAAGGCGCGAGAGGAGCCGCTCACTGGCCCGCGCCACTATGTGAATGCCAATCAGTGGGGAAATGTATGTGTTTCCTGCACACTATCGTGACAATGGTGACGTGAGCAGGTATAGGAAGGGGTAGTGAGGCGTGCACGGCGGGAAGGGTGAGGCAGGGACAGCAGGACACCGTTGAGGGCCCACCTGTTGAGGGACGCCGCGCCAGGTGAAGGAAGCACTGATTTGTGCAGCCACTTTGGGACTCCCATTGGCTGGGAGTAGAACAGCGTAACACCTCAACCAGAATCTTACTGATTGCTGGCCATGGGACGCTGAAGGATTCTTTTTTATTTTTTTATTGTTGTTGTATGCACGTGAGTTGGCAAGGAAAATACGTACAGGACAATAGAAAATATATAGTTATCATTTTTATCATTACTACTTTTCTTTTCATTATTTTATTATTAATGTTATTTATTATTATTATTATTATTATTATTATTATTATTATTATTATTATTATTATTATTATTATTATTATTATTGTGATGAAGATTAAGACGATGACAATAATGATGATGGTGTTGATGATGATGGTGATAATAGTAGTAGTAGTAGTAGTAGTAGTAGTAGTAGTAGATAATAATGATAATGATAATAATAATAATAATAATAATAATAATAATAATAATAATAATAATAATAATAATAATAATAAGAAGAAGAAGAAGAAGAAGAAGAAGAAGGACATAAACAAAAAGAACAAGAACAAGAAGAACAAGAACAACAAGAACAAGAAGAATACATGTTAATCTTCAGGATAAGAAAGTTCCCACTGCAATACTCTCAGCAAACTATGACGAGGCGGCGCAGTGACTCTCCCTTACAAGGTGTGTCAGCTCGCAGGGAAGAACAAGCATGAAGAAAAATTAACTCGTTACTTTTGCATAAGGTTTAATGAATTTGGGCGGCAGGGGGGAGAAACAAAGCTGCAGTGGTTAGGTCGTTTGTAAGGCAGGACAAGCAATTAGTCTGTGGGCCCCTCCCTGCCCGTGCCCTTTCCCCTCCCCCGTCCCGCCCCATGTCCCCTTAGGCCAGATTCCCGCTGCGATGGCCCTCCCGTCCCGTCCCGTCCCGTCCCGTCCCCTTCCCTTCAACGTCGAGCAGAATAATTTATCCTATGTATTTCTTTTAAAGCGTCTGAGTCCTCCCTTCCCCCGCCAGTGGGTCCCGAGGCCTCCCCCTGTGGTGTGTTTGAGGATCATGCAGGAAGTTGTCGTGACAGTTATCAGACGCTGCGACGGCGGAAACCTGGGTGTCTGGCGGCAGTGGGTGGCTGAGTGGCGTGCGGGTGAGGGATGGGTGGCTGGTGGGCGGGCAAGGTGCGAGTCGCCTGTGTTTCGGTGAGGGATGGTCAGTTGGTGGAGTGAGTTAAGGGTGGTTAATGAGAGTGTGTGGGAGAGGCTAGCTCGGATGGTGTGAGTGTGGATGAGGGCTGTCTGGGTGGGTGGGCGGAGTGGTGGGTGGTGTGCTGCGGGCGGGAGGACTGTCATCACACGCACTGTCACGCGTTGTAGGCTCAAGGGCGCCCGCCACCCGGAAAGGGGCCAAGGTGAAAGTCGCTGACGAGAGCGTCGGCGTACTTAGAGAAAGGCAGCACGAGATAAAGACTCTAGTGCAGGAAGGAACCCACAGACGCAGCGGAAGTGATCGGTGGGAGACGGAGGAACGCTGGCGGCGGGAACTGTCTGGCTATCAGGTCACGTGACGCCCCATGACTACCCAGCGCGGCACTTTCCCTCACCCCCCCCCCCATCCCATCCTCCCTCCTCCTTCCTTTCTCTCTCTGTGTCCTTCCCGTGGCTTACCGTAAACCACAGCTGGGCAGATGAGCACTTGCTTCACTTCCTGTTCAGAGATAACTCGTCCGTAATATGAATCCTGTTAAATATGATCATGGAGAGAGAGAGAGAGAGAGAGAGAGAGAGAGAGAGAGAGAGAGAGAGAGAGAGAGAGAGAGAGAGAGAGAGAGAGAGAGAGAGAGAGAGTTGTAAGGGTCAAGGTATAGAATGAGGCTGCTCGATGAGGAAGCACTGGAGGGATCGCCAAGAGAAGAGAAGTGAGGGAAAAAACGTAGGAAAAGGGAAAAGCTGTGGAGGAGATGAGAGCCAGGGAGGAGAGAGCCAAGACGGAGCAGGAGGAGGAAGGAAGGTAGCCGCTCTCCCCCTGATCTTTCGGTGATTGATGATCTGTTACCAATTACATATATCAATTTCCGAGGTAAATTAACGCCAGATCTCTGGGTCAGAGAATTAATATTTGTACCAAATTAATTTGTCGGCTGGAAATCACTCAAGCTGGCAGAGGAATCTTGCTTCTTTCCGATACTACTTCTACTACTACTACTACTACTACTATTATAACTACTACTATTACTACTACTACGACTACTACTAATACTACAACAACAACAACAACAACTACTACTACTACTACTACTACTACTACTACTACTACTACTACTACTACTACTACTACTACTACTACTACAACTATTACTACTACTACTCCTACTACTACTACTCCTACTACTACTACTACTACTATACTACTACTACTACTACTACTACTACTACTACTACTACTACTACTACTACTACTACTACTACCACCAATACTTCTACAACAATAACAACAACAACAACAACAACAACAACAACAACAACAACAACAACAACTACTACTACTACTACTACTACTACTATTATATCATTAATGCCTTTGTGTTAAGAATAATTCATGCCATCTCGGAAGAATTATGATTAATAAACAGTACGATTTTTTACGTAGTTTGGTTTGATTTCTTTTCTCAAATCTGCCGTTTTTACATATAAATCACTTAGTTTATTTGATCAATTACATATTTGACAACTGATCCGTTGTTTAATTAGCTTTCTATGCAATTACTTGATCTTTTTTCCACTTTTCTGAATGTAAGTTTATCTATATGAATGAGTCTGAACAAAAAACGAAAAGAAAAAAAAATAGAAGCACGGTGATTAATTACCATTACAGATTTAACTTTACCTTACATTCTTTCATATGAATCGTCGTTCACGTGTTTTGAAATCAGAGTCAGTGGATCTATCCAGGCTGGCCAGAGATGGAGGAAGAGATGGTCATATCGTTGCTTTTTACATCCCTGGTCGTCTGATGCTTGTCTAGGCTCTTCCTCTCCGCGATTAGGTTGTTGTCGGCGCGGCGTGGTCGTGCCCTCCCCACCTGGCCGCGGCGCTGTGGTCCATCCCACTTAACAGATCAATTAAGACCCGAAGACTCAGCCCTCCCAATGAGAACACGACTTAGTCACTCGCTCATCCTTACTCATCGGTACTGTGCATTAAAAGGAAGTGTAAGTCAAGGCAAAAAAACAAAGGGTGTGATTCGAGTGATGAGTTCCTTTTATTAATTTTTGTAAGGAGAGTTGGAAAGTGAAAATTTTGCATAAGAACAGTGAGCCTTGGTAACGGTGAGGGTGACCGCGGCAGACCCCGTGATTTTGACCTCTTGCCCCTGTACGAAACCCACCAAAAGGATGAATATTTCCTGTCCACACACAAGGCGACCCACAGACCGGCCAGCTGGGTGTAGTCTGGCGTTAGCGATGAGGTATCCTGTCTCCTTTCTCTTTCTTTTTCTTGTTTTGTTTTTGTTTTACTAGATACTGCATTGAAATTGTTCACGAAATATTGAATTTAGGTAAGGCTGTTATTTATTTCCGTGCCTGTTTTTATTATTTTAGATGTACAATTTGTTTTTTTCCACCACTTGGCACTGAAAATTACACGTAACCCAACTCTCTCTCTCTCTCTCTCTCTCTCTCTCTCTCTCTCTCTCTCTCTCTCTCTCTCTCTCTCTCTCTCTCTCTCTCTCTCTCTCTCTCTCTTGTTACTGAGAAGAAAAGAATTTGGTATCACGTTTGTTATTTTGATGATTAAAAAAACATGCATTTTCTTTCAGATTATTAGGAGTAACCCGTGTGTGTGTGTGTGTGTGTGTGTGTGTGTGTGTGTGTGTGTGTCCATCCATCCTGTCTGTTTCCCTTACCTTTCCTCATGCTAGGTTTCGCGTGTTCCAATCCTTTGTCCCGTTCCATTGGTTCCATTTCGTGAGCTCCGTTCCAGTCCCTTTCATCCCTTTAATTCCGTTTCCTGCACATCGCACCTTTCACCCCTTTCCTTGGCGTCCCATCCGTGGCGTTACGTCCCCTTCCCTTTCCTTCCTTTCCAGCCAACCAGCCGCTTCCTTAGTTATGTTCCGTTTCATTACGCCACGTACTATGCTACCCTCACTACCCGCCCACGAGTCCCACCCATCCTTAGCAGTCATAGTTCACGTGGTTCGTTTCCCCTGTGCAAACTTTTCCCTCGTGGACATTTTTGCATTCTGTGGTTCACGTTTTCTGTTATGCCGCAGGGGGTTGGTATTGGGGGTGGGTCATCTCGATTAGACTGGCACGTTTGACTTCGACCCTCTGTCACTTGGATCAATGAAGAAAACCTTTTATTGCTTCACCCTCCTTCATTCGCGGAGCACAAGGCTGTTATCATCGGGTGAATGGGAGGGAGATATTCCACAGTATTGCCTTTACGTCTGCTCAAAGAATTATAGATCATGATTCTGCGTATTCTTCCTGCTCTCAGTGATTTTTTTTTTCCTTTCTTTCTTCTCTTTCTTTCATCTCCCGTCTCGTCTCCGCTCAAAACTGGTGTCGCTTGTTTCCTGACTGACACTTGAACCGCTCCGTGAGGGTACTTCAGCCTCGGCAGACGCGGCATCATTTCTGGGGGAATTTCTGCTTAAGTTATTATGCCATACGTCACCCACAACTTTGAATGGGTGAGGGGAGGAAAAAAATTGTTATTCTCGCGGTGACTGTAAATTCTCTATGTATTTTTCGAAAGAACTAGTATTTCGGCATCGTTTATTTCGAAGGTTGGGCGTGTAGGTTGAAGAACACGAGGAGACGAGAGGCGGACTGACTGAGTGGTGGTGAACCATGGCAAGGAGGAAGGGAGAGAGGTGAGGGGACATGAGAGAGAGAGATGATAAGGGTTTGGAAGGAAGAAAGGAGGGTGATGGAGGGAATGCGATGATGGGGTGGTGCGGGTGGGGTGTGGGAGGGTCAGAGGCGGTGGGTCAGCACACACAATTCTTTCCGGTGGGACTAATGTATTTTTACCCAGCCTGACCATTCCCGAGCCGACCACAGTCATGCCTCTCACTTCTCTCAGGCGACACAGGTGACCCCTCATGGCTAATTCAACCACAGATAACCTTTTTTTTCTCCCTTCACCCTCGAGTTAGAACGACGCGTCATTCTGTCACGTTACATCCTTCTGGCGGGGGTGCAGGAGATTATAAGCGGCCTCAGATAGATGACGAGAGGGCAGGGGAAGGAAGGGAGGGAGGGAGAGAGGGAAGGAGGATGATAGGGTGAGAGGAGAGGGAGGAGGGAGGAGGGGGGGAACTCGCTCATCCCAGGTCGATAATCACCTCGCGTGACCCGACTTGACCCCTAAGCTCCGCCCACCGTCAATTGTTTTAACACCTGCGTTTTCGATCGTCCGGTCCCGGTCACACCTTGTCTTTGTCTTAAACGTCCCCAGGGAAGGCTTTGGCGGCCCCCTTCCCCCGCCAGCCCGCACCTGGAGGGCGTAAACACATTTAGGGAGGATGTTTAGTGAGGTTTTGAGGCGCGGGGGTGTTGGTGGGAGGGAGAGGGAGGAAGGGAGAAAGGACGGAAAGGGAAGGAAGAGATTTATAGACGTATGGGAAAGTGACGCTGCGTAGATTTATAGCACGAGAGAACGTATGAGGAGAGATAAGAGATAAAAAACAGATATATATGTAAACTAAGTGCATATTCCCAGCTCCTGTCCCGTGCATGTGTGTGTGTGTGTGTGTGTGTGTGTGTGTGTGTGTGTGTGTGTGTGTGTGTGTGTGTGTTTCATCCCCTCCCTCACCAGGCCGCAGCTGCCCAGATGGACTCGAGGTCATTGTATAAAACTTGATCACCAGAGAACATTTGCCGATCACGTTCCTTGCCGCCACGGTCATAAGAGCAGCGTCCTGAGGGAGGTTTAGGCCCTGTGTGACCCGGCTCAGGCCCGATGAGGAGTGGGGGGGGGAGGGGGGTTGACAGGGGCGTTTATTATCCCTGTGTTAAGGGTGGATAAAAGCTGCGTGTATGATGTGTTTTGGGTGGTGGTGGATCAGCGTGTTGTTGTTGTTATCGTTGGTAGTGGTTGTGGTGATGGTGATGGTGATGGTGCTACTAGTGTTTGTATAAAAAACCTGTACCTGCTATAGTAGTGGTAGTAGTAGCAGTAGTAGTAGTAGTAGTAGTAGTAGTAGTAGTAGTCTGTACCTGGAGTAGTAGTAGTAGTAGTAGTAGTAGTAGTAGTAGTAGTAGTAGTATCAACAACAAAAGGAGGATGGGAAGTAGCAGGAACAACAGTAATACCAGTAGCAGCAGCAGCAGCAGTACCAGTAGCACCACCTTATAATTTTTCTTATTTTTTGCGCAAGGGAGCATGACTCACCTAAGAATCTGTCGCCTGAGAATATATACAATACTTGCCTCTCCTACCATCGTCAGGTGTTCGGAGCCTCACACTCTGCTTGTCCACTTCGTCACATCCAAGTCACATCGCGGCAGAGTTGAGAGTCTTCATGTACCATAATTATAAAAAGTGACGAGGTAAAATGTGTAACCACGCTGCTGCTCTCACCTTAGTATTTCCCTCACCAATTAACACTCTTCAACACTTCAGCTACCTGTAATAAGGAAAGGAAATTATAATATGGCCTCAAAGTATACTGAAAAAGAAAATTATGAACGTTCCCTGAAATAAGAATTTTAATGAGAAATTATATCCAAGAGTCTTGAGCTTTGATTAGATAAATTTTCATTAAAAGAATGTGATAGAAGGCCGGGCTGGCGCTGCTAACGACCCGCGCCTCAAAAGTGAAGTATAATTACCTTCCTTAAGACTTGTATAAAATTAATCAAGGCGAGCGTCTTTGTCCCCCGGCATGATAGGAGTCACCGGCCCATAATGGATCACCACGTCGCCAGATTTTCTTATTTCGAAATTCCCCGGAGCGCTCCTCGTGAAACACCTGAGTCGTGATGGCATCCAAGGTCAAGCTCATTTGATTTTGATTAGAACACAGCAAGGCGCCATTAAAGCTCACAAAACATTTTTTTCATAACTTGGGGTGAACACGAAATAAAATTAGAACATTTTTCCACACGGCCATTTTATGTCGCGTTGCTTCTGGATATCAAAGCCTTGTGTGTGTGTGTGTGTGTGTGTGTGTGTGTGTGTGTGTGTGTGTGTGTGTGTGTGTGTGTGTGTGTGTGTGTGTGTGCGTGTGTGTTGAGCAGCTACGTAATTTTTCCCCGCCAGGTGTACTAAGCACCATTACAAGGAGCTCTTTGTGTTCCGGTCATTGCTTCTTGCTGGGGAAATATTGTCTTGTATCATTACATTGACTATAATATAGACTACGGAAAACAATACTCGACGATAAAGTACAATACACTATTTTCTTTCATATAACGTCTTTATAAGCCAACACTAATGGTTGCATCAATAACCTTGCAATGTGTGAGACGAGCCGAAAGACTTCAAAAAGTAAAGTGTACAAAGGTTGAAATGTAATAAATGTGTTTTTTTTAATGCGGATGTAAAGTTGTATATGACCAGAAGGACAAGGAAGGCTAATTGACGCCCCTCACCACCCTCTTCCCCTCTGTAAGGCGAGACTCCGCATCTGGTTCAAGGCTGGTTCATCTCAGCATACTTACTCGTGACAAAATAAAACTATGATCCTCTCCTTTTTTCCCTGCCATGCTCCTTGTCTGAGGCGACGGAAAACGAACCTTATCACTCCCAGGACTCCCCCTCCGCTCCTTCTCGTTTCCTTTCCTCTCGAGTCAGTACTGCGGGAAACACTAACTCCGTTCTCGCCAATAACTTTCTTGAAGATACTCTCAGAAACTGTTCTCAGGGTCCTCCACCCGCCGCCCGGCCATCCATCCGTCTCTTAAAGGACAAATAACTGAGCGTAAGGCGGCCTCACTCACCTTTCTGTTAATGTTTCCACAGACACACCTGGTCGGGAAGCGTTGCCAAGGCCTCACTGTGTGTCGCCCTCCATCTCCACGTCCCGCCACTGCTCACATCGCTCGCTCCTGCATTCCCGGCAGTGTAACAGTACTCAGGACGCCGGTAAAGATCTCCGGTGTCTTAAAAACGAACGCGGCACCGAATAGGAGGAAAATAAAGGTGACATGTGGGTGTTGAGGACGGGAGAGAGAGGGACGGTGCGCTTGGTAACACTGCTGAGGTGACTTAGGGGGAGACTTCACACCCAGCTTTTGTCTTTTGGACTCCGGAGGGAGGTGAGGTGGGGGTGGGGGGATGGGAAAGGCAGGCTCAGGTAATGTTTATGGGAGGGAATATTTATCTTCTTCCCCACACGCCGGGGAGTTCTCGTTCTTCCTCTTCGATTGAATGGTCCAGTTTTCCCCCTTCTCCTCTTCCTCCTTCTCTTCCTCCTCCTTCACCCTACACGCTGCCGCTCACCGCCCCTTCTCGTGGCTCTCCCCGGCGGAGTTAAACTGTCTGGAGCACAGGGAGAGCATTTTGTTGATATTCCCGAGGTGAAATGTCGAGGTCCCGTGAGGCCATCAGAAGGAATTATCCCCGTGTGGTTTGGTACGGTGGTATTGGCGCGGCCTGGACTCCGGTGTGGATGTGGTGTCGACTGTGATTTGGTGTGATTGTTTTTCAGGGTGGACTGACCTAAGATGATAATTGTGATTTAAGACAAGCACCTGACGGCCGCCACACACGCTACACACACAGACACACACACACACACACACACACACACACACACACACACACACACGGGCGTCACCCATACCCACTTGGGTCACATAAACACAACCAGACCTAATTGGGGGACTTTGGAGGCAGGAAGAAATATATAGCACTGAGGAAGGGGACCATGAGGGGGTGTGATGGGAGGGGGAGTGGAGGGTGTTGAACAGCGTGGGTGGCGCAGCGACCTACACCACCACCATCACCATTACCACTCTCTTTTTACCTCAAGTGCCCTCCCTGCTCTCCATATCTCTTTTAGATTTTCTCCCGTGATGGTATGTTGACGACTACTACTACTACTACTACTACTACTACTACTACTACTACTACTACTACTACTACTACTACTACTACTACTACTACTACTACTACTACCACTACTACTACCATCGTTCCCAGAGGTCCCTTCCTTTACTACACACCTCCACCATCTAAAAGGGAATCCAACAAGACCACAATCTTTACCTCACTTCTCCCACATCTCTCTCTTCCATCTCTTACTCTTCTCCTTCCCTCTCTCCCTATCCACCGCCCCTCCCTCTCTCCCCCCCTCGGCCATATTCTTCCCTCACCCCTGTTCCTCCTCCTCTCCCTCCCTCATCCCATCCTCTTCTCACCTCTGTATTGTCTTACTTGGAAGAGCTCGACGGGGTCCCTAAGTAGTACCTGTCGGGTCACGCTTACCTGTGTGTGTGTGTGTGTGTGTGTGTGTGTGTGTGTGTGTGTGTGTGTGTGTTTATCAGTTCTACCTCAATTTGCTGTGATTTTAGATAACATTCGTCCTTTTGAGAGAGAGAGAGAGAGAGAGAGAGAGAGAGAGAGAGAGAGAGAGAGAGAGAGAGAGAGAGAGAGAGAGAGAGAGAGTCTAGGAAGTCACACAGGTAGTTAAGAAGCACAATGCAGTCCACGTGTCGTCATTCCCCTGCAGTTCCTTCCCCTTCACCGTCGGGAAAACCATCTCACTTCCCTTACCTTCCATTGTTTCGTAATATTGTTATTGCGTACGTTAGGTAAAAGAAAGAAAATGATCACAACCTTGTATGTTCTTATCACTTCACATTGCGTTTTATGTAATTTTAAGTGTGAAATTGCCTTCTGTGTGTGTGTGTGTGTGTGTGTGTGTGTGTGTGTGTGTGTGTGTGTGTGTGTGTGTGTGTGTGTGCGAAACCCCCTTTTCATTCCTACCCACGCATGTTTCTTTGTGCTCATAGAGGAAATACTTTCAAGGGTGTGTGGAGACCTGGAACGCGAGACACGAATGCTGATCTCCTCTTCAATAACCGCTGAATGACATCACCTCTTTGGCACATCATTAGCAGCGATTCACATCCGTCCCTGCACTCACCGTCTTCAGAAGTAGCCGTGACGGACCAGCAACTTGGGTACACTCTAGCGAGCGTGAGTTGTCACGTCAACACATCGGTAAATGACAGCAGCGGACAGAAGCAACCTTAGCCGGACTGTAAACTCGTACCTTCACAGGAACGACTGTGATCAATGCCCATCCTGACTTAGGACAAATGTAGCGTCAGCATTTTTCACGTCAGCTGATCGCCTCGTCAGCTGGTGACCACATGTGCGAGTGGCGGTGAGGTGGAGTGACAGACAGCCCAGCGTGGTCAAGTCTTAATCTGTACATCAGTTAATGGCTGTGCGCCCCGCTCGCAGCTATTTGTGAGCCTTTAGCTTTGTTTATGCTGCTGGGGACGAGGTGAGCACAGAGAGAGAGAGAGAGAGAGAGAGAGAGAGAGAGAGAGAGAGAGAGAGAGAGAGAGAGAGAGAGAGAGAGAGAGAGGAGGGGGGGGAATTAAAAGAGGGAATTTTTTATAGTAATATATTCAAATGAAAAAAAAAAAAAAACTATAGCTAAAAAAAATCTATTTGGAAAAGTATATCGCGATTTTTTCCCAACATAAAAAGTGAAAAAGGAAGGATAAGAAGAGAGAGGACGGAGGAACGGCTGTTATTCACCAAGACTCACATTATCCTAATTACCAGTCATTCCACACCTGCAGGCACGCATCCAGCGGACCTGCACTCCTCTCACTCCACACCTCCCACACGCCACCACACCTGTACCACACCCGCCACACATACCACCACACAACGCCACCTACCAACTAAACATACTAACACACACACCACCACACACTCTACCACACATTCTAACACACAACCCACTACATACATCATCATAGACCACCACCACCATACACAACACCACATATTCCATCACATATCTCACCACATGCGACATACCTTGCCACATACTTCACCACACACCTCGCCGCACACCGCAGCACACAACCTCCATACCACAGCAGCAGCCCTCACAGCCCCAACCACCCAGGCCAGCAAGCTTGAGTACCTGTTCTTGAGCTGGTCCTGCCACCATCCTTTTCAGCACTCTTCCGTTTTGAGCATGGAGGCTCATTGAACACTCCTTCCAAGCGGTCATTTCAGCTTCCAAGACACACGCACCAGACCCTTCTAATTTCAGCCGCACGCGACTCGCCGGACCATTATTCCTTAACCGTCACAGTGACCCGTCATGAAATCTACTTCCTCGACACCCATGAGTGAGAAAATATACATAGACATTCTACTTTGGAGATGCAAATCAAAGAAAACATTCTAGAAAAGAGGAAGAAGTGTTGTAGTCAGTAGCGAGGTGGCGCGACAAGGCAGTCCCCGCGGGAAACTAAACGACTGGGGTACACTAGTCACCTGCCCCGACAACCCTTAGGCGTCGTGTCCTCATGCCGACATCCATCACGGTAATGATCGTATTTGGCGTCACTTGGAGTCTCTAACTACACCACCTTCTTCTGCTCAAAGTGTAGGTGAACCTGATGTGGCGTGTTCCTTCCTGCCCGGCGCTGCACTGGTGTTCTGCTGTGCCCGCGGTGACCTCTCGTGACCCCCATGACCTCTATGGTGCCACACGTGAATCTGGCACCGTCTAAATGGTAATGTTAGATTCTGTGAAAAAAAGAAAAAAACTTCTGCACTGGAAATGAAGGCGTAACTCTTTGCATTCTCATTAATATGAAAATAAGGTTGGAAACAAATATTCTCCGGCGGACTTATTCTCTTCCAGTAATAATTAGAAGGAGCGGAAACTCTGCATCGAGAAAGCTTTGATGTCGCCCCCGGGAAGTGAAACGTTGACTTGATTATAAGTCCATTTGTGAGATAAATTACTCCTAGATTAAAAAAGTTATCAAATTATTAAGCCTAATCAGGAAGGCAAATTATACAAGGCCAAATTACCTGAGAACCTTTGGAGGGGCATGAGGCTGTGGGGGGCGGGGCGGCGGGGGCGGCGGTGGGGGCACTGTCTCACATTTTGCTGCTGCAGATTTTCCCTTCCGAAAGTTCCCTCTCATTAACGAGGCACTTTTAGGACGCAAGTGAGAGGACGAAGTGAGGAAAACTGACTGTGTACTGAATGCGGTGATGATGATGATGATGATGATGATGATGATGATGGTGGTGGTGGTGGTGGTGGTGGTGAAGATGGTAGTGATAATGATAAGGAGTAAGAGGAGGAGAAAGAAGAGGAGGCGTGTGAAGAGGAAGAGACAAGAATCGTAGTTATGAGAAAACTGGATAGTGGATTTGGTTTTCTTAATGAGACTGGAAAGGGAAAAGAAGAATAAGTAAGAGGAGAAGAAGAAGAAGAAGAAGAAGAAGAAGAAGAAGAAGAAGAAGAAGAAGAAGAAGAAGAAGAAGAAGAAGAAGAAGGAGAGAGAGAGAGAGAGAGAGAGAGAGAGAGAGAGAGAGAGAGAGAGAGAGAGAGAGCGAGCGAGCGAGAGAGAGAGAGAGAGAGAGAGAGAGAGAGAGAGAGAGAGAGAGAGAGAGAGAGAGAGAGAGAATGGTTTAGGGCACGTCGCCTCTGTTTGGGTTATGACCTAAATTGTTATTAGTTTGAAGTCTTCTTGATGACCACGGTAGGAGATAGAAAGAGAGAGAGAGGGAGAGGGAGAGGGAAAGAAAGAGAGAGAGAGAGGTCACCAACTTATAAGGAGGATGAACTTCGACACTTATTACAACGGTACACAAAAAAAAAAATGGAAAAGAAAACATGGATGGATACGTAAAGAGATAGTATGTAGATAAGGAAAGCTTGATAATGACAGACCTTCAAGAAGCAAGATGTTATTTGGTGAGTAACCTCCTGTTTTGTATCCATACTCTCCTATTATGTTCTATCTTCCCTCCCTTCCCCCCCAACCCCCCCACTGCTTTCTCCCTCTTTTTTTTCCCAGTCTTTCTCTTCTTCTTTCTTTAAATACCTCGTTGTCTACATAGAGTATTTCAAAGAGATAAAAAAAAAGGGTGTTTCATCCAAATAAGGAGTCAATTGTGCGTTAGAGACTTAATTTCGTATCAAGCCACGCAGACAAATGTACTACCCAGCAATGTGTGTGTGTGTGTGTGTGTGTGTGTGTGTGTGTGTGTGTGTGTGTGTGTGTGTATGTGTGTGTGTGTGTGCTCGCAATATTTCTTTCCTGATGTGTAATTAATGTTCCTGAGCTGAGTTACTGTTGGTGCAAATCTTTTTAAGGGTTGAAGTCTTTTTGTGTGTATTTTTTTTCTTTTGCCTTAGGAATGGAAAGTAGTAGTCACCATTAATTAAGAGGAAAAAGTTTTGAGGAGTGATTTCTGTCTTCATGGCTTTGAATTAATTATAGTTTATATCTTTCAGAAGCTAAAAGGCATTAGTAATGGTATTTTCCTCGTCTTTCTTTTAACCACCACCATCGCCACCACCACCACCACCACCACCACCACCACCGCTAGTAATGAAATTCCAATCAATTGCAATAATTTCCAATCAACCAAAATTTTCCTCTCGTCACCCTCCCATTAGGAGTGAGCGGCAGCATCCCTTCCCGGCATCGTGATAGACCTACGAAATAATGGGACGACACACACACACACACACACACACACACACACACACACACACACACACACACACACACAAGTCGAGTAGGTTTACGGGTTCACTTACACAACACTTTTATCGCAAGGAAGCAAAGTGGAGGAGAACAAAAAGAAAAAAAAAAAAGAGAAGGGGAAAAAAAACACATACACAGCAGAGAGAGTTGGTGGAGAGCGAGGCGGGGCGTCATAACACACCAAGAGTCACCCATGAGTTTGAGTTCAGTGGCACCGTCTGGCACAGTGCCAAGGACAGGCCATAGAAAGTTTTTGTGGCAGCATTGTGCCTGGCGTGTGGGCGATTCTTTATAACAGAGGGTAAGACAAGACTCACGCGTCGGCTATTGTCACGAGCGGTTTTAATTTGCTGCGGCGCGAGGAAGATGAGGTGGCGGGGACGAACACCTCTTTGTCGCTCTGTTTACGAGGCACCGAACCGCCTCGCTCCTTTACTTCTGTCCTCTTGCAGCACGTTTGCATCCGATCTCTCATCTTTTTGCCTCCGATCTGGAATACAATGCAAGAAGCCTGAGTATTTATGGTGAAGTGTGTCAGTAGTAAATGTGCGACTCGATACGAAAATGCTTTTATGAGTAATATCATACACACAACAGATTCCTGTGGTATGGGTATAAAGAGCGGTAGTCGTGTGGAAGACACTGTGCAATTTTCGTCTTGGAACTTGACAGGAAGAAGCGGTGAGAGGGAAAAAAGCCGCATTCGCATTGCCTTCCCGCCGTCCACGACTGATCCGGTGCAAGCCGCCAGCCCTGACAAACGAACCAAGGTGAACGACAAGCTGTGCAAGAACCAGCACCTCAGTGATGCTAGGAGACAGTGAGGGAAAAAGTGTGTGTGTGTGTGTGTGTGTGTGTGTGTGTGTGTGTGTGTGTGTGTGTGTGTGTGTGTGTGTGTGTGTGTGTGTGCGGGCAGGGTTCCCCAGACTTGTGGTGGCTTAGTAGCTGTCTGCCGGCGGGAGTGTGCAGACCTCCACGTCCGTCCTTGCCTCGCTCCTACAGCTCCTTCTCTATTTACGAGTCGGCCTCAAGGGATGACTAGTTTACCACCTGGTCCTTAGTTCTGCCCCACCTTGGGTGTCCCCGAAGGTGCGTTCTTCCCTTTGGTTTTGTTTGATCCCATTATGAGTATTTTAGTTTATGTAATTACGATTGTGCCGATGGCATGTGGAAGACAATGTTTGCTTTCAATAAACACTGAATGTAGGGAGAGTTACTCCTTGACAGTAGAAAATTACGGCCCCTGTCAACCCCTCTACCACTCCTCTTCCTCTTCCTCCTCCTTCTTCCCGCCCCTGATCTCGCGTGGCTATGGTGGCCCATTCGTTGGCGCTCGCAGCTCCGTCTCGCTCTCACTGGGAGGAGACAAGGTGCTAGGGGGAAGCAGAGCCACAGTAACAACAGAGAAGGAGAAGGAGGAGGATGGAGAGGTGCAGAAGTCCGTAGTAACAGTAGGGAAGAGAAAGAAGTGGAGGGCAGACAGAGTTTCAAGACGGCAGATGTGATTATTAATTATTTTGGTGTGGGAGAGCGTGGGGTTGCACACGCGCACCAGGTCCCAGGCATTGATTAGTGGTGCGCTTATGCCAGTCGCTCCAATGTATGCAAGAGCTTGGTGGTGGTGGCTCGGCGCGGACAGTGTGAGGCGTACCTTAGCCCGGGACACACGCCTACCTCCACGCCCGCCGCCCACGCCCGCCCCACCGTCATGACCACAGGTACACGTGCACGCCCACTCAACCCCTCTGCCCCGCCCCTTTCTTTGGGGATGCGTGAAGGTGGGGGAGAGGGGTACGCTGCGGCGCACCCCCCCACCTCACACCCCCAACCTCAACTCTCCCACCCCTCCCCGTCCCTCCTTCCCTATCAACACACCTGTCCAGTGCGTCTGTATTGTAAAGTCACCCCACCACCTGATGTAGGGAGCGGGTGGGGCACGTGTGTGTGTGGGCGCCAAGGAGAGGATTGGGGCAGGGTATGTGTCGCGAGCCTCGCCGTGTGGAGTGAAGGGTCGGGCGTGTTTTGTATCGCCCTGCGTCACTTTTTTTTCTGTTAAATATCTGCATAATTTACGTCTACTGGAGTGATGACTTGTTGGATGAGGCTGGCTGGTTCCCTGGGCACGCTGGGTCGACGTTCTCTGCCCCACGTGCAGCACAGTGTCGGGACGCCCACGTGCGGGGAACAGCTGTGGCGGGGAAGGAAGTGACTTATCGCCGCCGTCGGAGCCGCGCACCGCCACAATACTCCCACTCCCCTCTCAACTTTTTCTCATCCCTTTCCCCGGAAAGCGATCAGACTGCGGTGCCTGTAGGTGCTCGGCGTTCTTGAGGAGCAGCTCCGTGTTTGTTGTGACGGAAAACCAGCCGCCGACTGACCCGCCGTCGGAGGTTATCAACACTTTCATGCACACACCAGCCCAAGCGTCGCCCCGTCGCATATCTGCCTCATATACATGTCAAGATTCGGTACCTCGCCAACACTTGAGAAAGCGTTTGCAGGACCAAGGACGAGCCTCATAAACATCAAGTTGAGGAAAAAAATAGCTGGAAATTCTCTCCGGCAGGTTCACTTGAGGTGCCGCCTTGACCCCACCAATGGCTGCACTTCACAGTGGGGGTAGGGAGGGCTGCTGGGAGTGCTAAGTGCTTGCTTGCTGGCCGACATGACTACACCACACCACCAACAATAGAATACACCAGGTGTCTTGGGATGGCTGTAGACTTTCTTGCGTGAAATTACAACTCTATTTTAGTTTTGTTGTCAAGATAAATGTTAACGCAAACACAAAGGAAAATAAAGTAGTTAATGATAGGAACGGAGGAATTAGTCGCTGTAAAGATATCAGACCACTGTTCTCTTTTCGAATAGAATAAAACAAAGAAGAAAACTTAATCAATTGTAACCAATTATGAGCGATAAACATTCGTAAATATATAGAAAAGTTAACAAATTTGTAAATATCGACAACTTTTTGGTCGAACACAATCCTACGCGGGTGTGAAAACATTTTTATCGTGTATTTATGAGAAGAAAAACTTGTTGAATAGCTGTATACGTAAATAAATCACTTAATCGCCAGGTGAACACGTGGGTCGGCAGGCAGGTGGAGGGAGGGAGGGAGGGAGGCAATCCACGGCGGAGGGGAGTGATTTAGAAAGCACTACTGTACATTGATAACAAAAAGTATATAACTGTAGCAACCAGTCATTAAAGAACAGGTTGTGTGTGTGTGTGTGTGTGTGTGTGTGTGTGTGTGTGTGTGTGTGTGTGTGTGTGTGTGTGTGTGTGTGTGAAGATTCAGTCATTATTCTCTTTCCCATTCCGATAATTTGGTCAGAAGTCATGTTACATCGCATGGTGGTGAGTTTATTTGTTTGTCTTGCGTAAAAATAAGTTGTTGTGCATGGCCGACATTGTTTATATTTGTTATTATTGTTGTGTATCTTATGTTTTCATCCGCCTTATGGAGTTTGTTAGCTTTTTTTTTCATCTTCTTCTCTTTTAAAATTTAAATCTTGATGAGAAAATAAATTGTGCCTTGAGGGGAAACAGAAAAGAGTGCTCATGGTTTCCTTCTCCTCCTCCTCTTCTTCCTCCTTCTTCTTCTTCTCCTTCTCCTTTTCTTCACCTATCCATCATACATCATTCCCCCTCCCCCCACCTCTCTCTCTCTCTCTCTCTCTCTCTCTCTCTCTCTCTCTCTCTCTCTCTGGTTCTTAGCCTAAGTAACACTGGAATACGGCTTTTGTTCGTCTCTTCCTCCCTCTCCCTCTACCTGCTCCTTCCAGCTCTCTATCTCTCCTCTCTCTCTCTCTCTCTCTCTCTCTCTCTCTCCCCAACACATTCACTTGGTCACAATCTCAGGTGTAGAAAGAGAGAGACACGCGAGGAGAGGATGTCGTGGCGTCACCTGGACAGCCGCGGACCACGACGGATCTTCTCGAGGGTTGCGGCCACAAAAACTGGATTAATTATCAAGTCCTGGTCGGGGCGGCGGGCGAGTCGAAGCGTCTCACTGATAATTACTGATGATTAGGGAGATACGAGGATGATTTACACCGTGGCTTGTGTGTCCGCGTGTCGTTTCTCTCCCACCGTCTGACAAACAAACATGATTTCTCGGCCCTTTGTTTTCTGGAAGAGGCAGAAGCTGACACTCCCACTGCTACTGCTCCTTCGACGCCTTCTTGTGTCTTGGGGGTCGCGGGGGTGATGGGGGTGGAAGGGGCGCACGGCAGGGTAGGGGGTTCCTCAAGTGGCTCCTTCACCTCCCCTTCCCGCTTCGTTTTCTCGTATGATAACGGAATGCCACCTATGCGGAAGTGAGGTTAATGAAAGGAGTTAGTTTGCTGTGGAGGATCTTTGGTGGTGGTGGTGGTGGTGGTGGTGATGATGGTGGTGGTGGTGGTGATGGTGGTGGTGGTGATGATGGTGGTGGTGGTGGTGATGGTGGTGGTGGTGTGTGTGTGTGTGTGCTGATTGGTGGTGAAGTGTATAGTTCTTTGTCCTTTGATATTTTATAGTTATTGACAGGTTTCCTGTTCGTTGGTATAGCTTTTGTTATTATTATTATTATTATTATTATTATTATTATTATTATTATTATTATTATTATTATTGTTATTATTATTATTGTATTTGCTATTCATTCATTTCCTTTGAATTTTTTTGCGAATGTTATTTCTGCTACTTCCATTACCATTATTTCAAAAACTAGAACTATTAACACATTTTTTTTTTTCGGCCAGTCCACACAGGCAATTATTCATGTTTCCTTCCATTCGCAACACGAGTTATGGTGTGTTATTGTACATGCAAATGCTCACGCGGACACGCACAAGACGCATATCGCTGAGTACTTTTGATGATTTACCTTTAACTTATTGCATTGAGCTCTCTAATCATCGTTTATGGACGGCAATAACATGTCGCTAAGGAGTCGCGAGGATGGCCCGTAAATATAGCATAATTCGTGTCCAAATTAATGCGCATTTTACATATTTTTCCTGGGTACTTCTACTCATCTCTCTCTCTCTCTCTCTCTCTCTCTCTCTCTCTCTCTCTCTCTCTCTCTCTCTCTCTCTCTCTCTCTCTCTCTCTCTCTCTCTCTCTCTCTCTGTCTGTCGCTCCTGGGAACCTATCTCATAATGAGCTAATAGGGCGCCTGCATCAGTGGCAGTGGAGGTGATAATACCCCCGGCCCGCCTGTTAAAAGCTCTCGTCGGCAGCCATCCTCACGAATTACGAGGCGCCAGCACAGCGTCAGTGTTAATTTTAATATCTGGAAATATGTGTGGAGTAATATTGAAGCTCATACTTTCCGCGCTCAATTACCTCCGGGCATTAGTAAATTAAATCTTTGTTACTGATTTCATTTATATATGTATCCGCTTGTGTGTGCGTGTGCGTGCGTGTGTGTGTGTGTGTGTGTGTGTGTGTGTGTGTGTGTGTGTGTGTGTGTGTGTGTTTTGTTTGTATATATCCATGTATGAGAGTCATTGTAAATATGCATATATGTATGTATGTATGTATGTATGTATGGGCGCGTATTTGTATGTGTGCATATTTATTCCCCTTCAATTCCTACCACGATCAAGTCTTTGTCCTCTCTCTCTCTCTCTCTCTCTCTCTCTCTCTC
>CM035193.1:4307722-4317892 GCA_020233015.1 Callinectes sapidus
CTCCTCCTCCTCCTCCCCCTCCTCCCCCCCCCTCCTCCTCCTCCTCCTCCTCCTCCTCCTCCTCCTCCTCCTCCTCCTCCTCCTCCTCCTCCTCCTGCTGCTGCTGTTGCTACTGCTGCCTCGGGGTGTCACCAATAATAATTTTCAGCTGCGTTGCTTGGCGGTGCTTGTGGCTACGTGTGTGTGCTTGTTGTTGGCGTGAGTGTGTGTGTGTGGTGGCTTGCTGGGTTCACCATTATTCCCTCATCATCACAATTACACTCTTCTCCGTAATTTACTTCTCTTACTTCTGTTCTTGTTTGCATTTATTTGCCAGTTTTGTAATATGCAATTCGTACATGATGTTTTGCTTCACTTAAGTATCATTAGAGCCACGCCTATGCTTCCGACCGCAGCCCCGCCCCCTCCCCCCTCCCCCCCACACCACGCACCACCCGCAGCTCAACAGCAACACCACCACCATCAACGTCAGCATCATCATTAAAACCATCATCATCGTCATTACCATCACCACCTTGAGAGTTACCATGCTGACAGTGCAACTACCACCACCACCACCACCACAACCATCATCTCTTTCGCTGCATGCACTTACTACATCTACAGTCTCTCCACTTCAGTCTCTCCCCAACCACCATTTAGCCGACCCACAAATGCTCAGTTATTTCCTCATTATCCGGTCTCCCCCGTCGCCCCCTCCTCTCTCCGCGCGGCAAAACAAGCGGCCTGCAAGGAGCGGTGGACAATTAGAGATGACTCCCGCGGATTACATGGTACAGTCGTTAGGGAAAAGAACCGTCAAAACAACTCTTATCTACACTTTGGATCGCGCCTCTCAGACACCTATTAAAGCCTCAGGACGACTTCCAAGCTCCCCCACTCTTCCCGCCACGTCTTCGGCTCTCCTCACAGACGCCCCAAGTGTGAGCACATCGCCTGGAGTCGCCACATAAGGAAAATTTATATACTTAACTCTACTGCAGTATTTCCACCTCTACTACTCTTCCAGGCGTCCTCCCCCTCTTCCTCTTCCTCCTCTCACTCCCTCCCATCCTCCCTCCACTTCACTTTCTCTCCTTTCATGTGAGCGAATTTTTGTGTGAATAGATTTGCATATTTTTGTTTGTTGGCAGCTACTTTGTGCGTTATTTACGTGACAAATCAGTTAACATATCATATTCTTTGTCAAAAGGTAATACGCACTTTGCTACCTGTCTACCTGTTAATTTACTTAGCTAGCTAGTAACACCTGGGACGCCACGCCTCACTGAACGCCACACCTCCACCTCATTTCCTCCTCAGTATGCCACAAAATATGGGTAATTGTGAGACGTGTGCGTGGACATGCGGCGTTATAACTGGTTCTTTATGCTCGGCCGCCAGCCTATGGACACACGCCTGTTGTTGACGGTGGCGGGAGTGAGTGGGAGGCAGCTGATGGATGGTGCAGGAACCCGTGCACGTACAGGAAGTGACATTCAGACATACCAGGTGCATTTTTGCGCTCACTTGCCTATTCTGAAAAGACTGTGATAAGAATGAGGTTTTATGAGGTTGCATTATGTCCCTGTGTGGTGAGTTCTGTGCCAGCTGTACGTACGTAGTGACACACCTGTGCTTCTGTGTCCGTGATTACTGTGGCTTGACGATCATGACTTGGCTCCAAGGATTTTTTTGTTACCACTTCTCTTTTTTTGCCTCCTCACTCCGTTGTTAAGGGTTTTTATATATACACTGATTCGTATTATGCTGGCGCGGTAGGAATTTCTCACTGGATATGCTTGTATTTTGCCTGGGTTGAATATTCATGTTTATATTTGTGGTTTATTTCGTGCGGCCGTCCGTCAAGTAAAGTGGAACTGGTTTGTGGCGCGTAGGTGTTCGTGTTATCGTGTTATATTCGTGTTATTTTGCTTTTCCTGGGAGGCTTTTCACTAGACTCTACAGAAATATACACTGAATAACTCGCCTCTTTTACTTATATTGCTCTCTCTCTCTCTCTCTCTCTCTCTCTCTCTCTCTCTCTCTCTCTCTCTCTCTCTCTCTCTCTTGTCGGGACTTCATCGACCTTCTCGGGCATCGGGAAGGTCGGGAGTGACGCGTCAGGCACCACCTGTCTTGTAGGGGGAGTGAGTGAAATGTGCGCCGTTTAAGAGGGAGTGGAGAGGGAGCGAGGGGGGCTATTTTTACCTTTATTATTGTCATGAGATACTATGTGAGGGCTGAGTTCTTTCCCTCCTCCCCTCCCTCCTTTTCTTCTTTTACCCCTTCTCTCTTTCCCTCTCTCTCTCTCCCCCTTTTTCCTTCCCTCTTTCTCATTCGTATGGCGTTTCCTCTCTCTTTTTTTCCCCTATGTAATTAAGGTTGAGACAATTAGCTGCTATTTCCACCTTTGTTGTTTAAATTAATACATGAAATAATAAGAAAACTAGAATTGGAATGAGCATGTGACAATTTTTAGGTGATAATGAAGGAGAAGAATGGTATATTTTTGTGTTCGTCAAGAGAGAAGGAATATAATACCCTGAGATAGTGAGAGACGAATAGCTGTGGGAGGCATCACCGACAGTAGTGAAGGAGGGAGTAGCGAGCAGCGTGCGAAGGAGTAAGAGTTGAGTTGTCGTTAAGGGAGCGTTTTTGTCACCGTGGCCGAGGGGAGGAGAGTGGGGAGACTTTGGGGAGAGAGGGGAGGGAGGAGGGAGGGAGATGGTGCACTAGATAATTATTTCCTCGTGTGTGTGTGTGTGTGTGTGTGTGTGTGTGTGTGTGTGTGTGTGTGGTGTCTGTTTATGTACACACACACACACACACACACACACACACACACACAACAGCAGCTACCAATGATGGCTTGCCGTGCGTGCCACTTGCTTCCGCACCCAGTAATCAACTCTACATGCGAACCGAATATCAAGTTAATACAGACATAAACACGAACACACAAACACACCCAGCGAGGTACACAACACCCCACAAAGAGTCGCTTCATATTCTGTACACAATTTCAATTCAACTTTTTTGCGCATACATGTATTTTTATCACCCACTTATTCTGCATTGTTCCCGCCCAAACTGGCCCAAGGTACAAAATCCTTACACTATGAAATGAGAATCAAATTGCGGAAATAATACACAACGGTAACAATCACGCGTCATACTTACTGTTTTTTTTTGGGGGTGTGTGAGTCACAAAAAACGTTAAGTCTCAGAAGGGAACGTTTAGCAGCACCGGGTGATAGGAAGGGAGCGCCGACCCCCTCGTCCCCCCCCCTTGGCCTCCCCTTACATGCCTCAGTGACAGGGCAGGGCCTCATTTTCACACCTGGTGGGGTGCCTCTCTCCCTCACCTGGCCAGGAACGCATCTTACGGTGTAGGGAAGGGGAGGAGGGGAGCTATGGAGAGAAATGTGATGTGTTTTGTAAAGTTACTGAATTGTCTTCTCTGAGCTATTTATATGTAAGTGTAAATGTATTATGTGTCAGCGTATTGTTCTTTGAATACCTTTATGTAGATGGAAACGTATGCTTGTTGTATATACAGGATGTGCAATTCACAATGTTACTGGATATATATAAGTGTGTGTGTGTGTGTGTGTGTGTGTGTGTGTGTGTGGGTAGGTGTGGGTGGGTAGGTGTGGGTTGGTGGGTGGGTGTAGGTGTGGGTGGGTGTGTGTGTGGGTGGGTGGGTGGGTGAGTGTGGGTGTAGTTTTATGTTTGTGCAAACTTACATGTAAATGCTCTGGTTGAATGAATCTTGACTGAGGTGTACATGAATGTCAGTCGTGTGAAGTGATAAGCTGAGGTAAACACATGTGTGATATCACCGCTATCAGATGACTGACAGAAAAACACATATTTCACTATTATGATTGGACTATGTTCATTTAAATTTAAGATTGACAAAAATCAACATATGAATAAAACATATCTAATCCTTGAAATGATATATATACAAAAAACATGAACTTATACAAAACAGACGCATTACACGTCAAAAAAAGTGATGGGTAAAGATAGAACATGTATCATTTCAATAAGTACCAGAGAAGAGAATGGGTGTGTTAAGCATTCTAAGGGCGTGGCTGTGATGGTGAGGGTCGGGTTAGTGCGCCTCTGCCTGACGTGGAGTTAGGGCGAGGTCATCACTCTTGCACCTGCTAATGGGGTAGTGGTTTTCGATACCAAATTAATAGGAACCATCATGACGAGGTTGATAACGATGCAGGGGAGGGAGGAGAGGAGAAGAAACGCTTGCTAGTGGGTGATTATCTTTTGCTGTTGTTTTATTATTATTATTAATATCATTCTTCTTCTGCTTCTTCTTCTTCTTCTTCTTCTTCTTCTTCTTCTTCTTCTTCTTATTATTATTATTATTATTCTTCTTTTTTCTTCTTCTTCTTCTTCTTCTTCTTCTTCTTCTTCTTCTTCTTCTTCTTATTATTATTATTATTATTATTATTATTATTATTATTAGTAGTAGTAGTAGTAGTAGTAGTAGTAGTAGTAGTAGTAGTAGTAGTAGTAGTAGGAGTAGTAATAGTAGTAGTTGCTGTTGCAGCCTTAGTATAGTAGTAGTAGAACTATTATTAAGAGTAGTATCGTCATCATCACATCATCATCATCATCATAATTTCAGTAAGGCTTTGGAATCAAAAGAAACAAGACATAATATCTACTTTAAGAACCAGACGATCAAACAAATAGCTAAAGATGAGCGGAGGGGAAAGAAAGAAAGAAAAAAAAAACTGTAAAGTAAAAAGTACCAGTAATTGAAAAAACGAACTGGCATTTATCTATTTTTGAAAGCACACATCCGCACACAGAAACAAAAAAATCATAAGTCATCTCGTAAGTTCAAACCAAAGGAGGGCAAAGATCGATGCGGTCAATCTTCCGTCCTGCTTTTCGTTACGATCACCAACAGACATCATCAGAATCATCAGGAGGAGCCTGTGACACCTCCACATCACCACGCATTCACTACCACCACTCCACACTGTCCATACACTAAGAACACATCTCGGCCTATCTCATTTCATTCCCTCAGTGTTTGTGTGTGTAGGAGGAGTGCTGTGGGAGTCTCGTTTTGAGGAGGGAAATATTGATGATGTGTTTTGGTTACATTTAATATGGCCATGAAAGTCGAGGAACGGAGGAGAGTGTGTTGTGTGTTGCCTCGAGTTGATTGGCCATCCAGGAGCACGTGAGGCGGTGGATGATTCTCTTGGAAACAAATTACCTCTCCCACTATATAGTTTTGAAGGGGAAGTGGGTTACCTGCTGACAGGGAGAGAGAGGCACTGTCAACATTCGTCCTCGCTTCACTATTATTAACCAAGCAATCCCCCGCGAGTTTCTCTACCAAATAGCCTTTAAATAAGGTGATTATGAAGAGCAATGCAGGTACAGAGCGTTCAGTGGCTTCTGGTAGCGCGCACCTCCTCCCCCAAGCGGCCCCCAAGTACTAACCGCAACGTAAAATTAAACACAGTCATGGGAAAATAAGCTTCAGATTTCTCCTCGCTGCATGAACCTGCGGCTTCACTTTGAAATACTGCCTCTGCCTCCCACTCACACTCCTCTCATACCTGCCGACGATTATTACCACCGCGTCTTTACAGGAACCGTTAAAACTTACCCTGAGTGTGAGGTGCAAAGTGTGATGACATACGCTGCTGTCGTACTGAAATTAACTTGTGATAATGTTGTTGTTGTTTACTTCCTGTTGTGTCAGTACCATCACCTCCCTCCTTGTGTCCTCCCCCTCCTGCTTTTCTCCTCTTCTTTTCTTCCTCACCCTGCTGAAGTTTATGCTCAGCCCAAACAAGTTCTCCGCTTTATATCCACTCTTCTCTTTTCTTGTTCTTCCTTTTCCTTTTCCTGATCCTCCTACTTGAACTATTCTGTCATTGTCACTTTTATATGTTCTCTCGCTATCATTTGTACTTCCTCCTCCTCCTCCTCCTCCTCCTCCTCCTCCTCCTCCTCCTCCTCCTCCTCCTCCTCCTCCTCCTCCTCCACCTCCACCTCCTCCTCCTCCTCTTTTTCCATGCTTTCAAACACAGATTGCGATTTATGAGATTCATGACATATCTAAAACACACACACACACACACACACACACACACACACACACACACACACACACACACTACACCTTCCGTCGGACCGAGAGTCCACCGTCCTTCATCACCTTTGGTTCAACTCGTCCCCTTCAATTTCCCTCACCTCCAAGCCAAACTTTCCTCTGTATCACACAAATAGCAAAGCACGCCGTCACTCCTGCCATCAACATTTTATAATCTCAGCAATGAGCTCGTCTGCCTCTCTCAGGTATTCAGGTATCTCAGGTTTATCAGCGCTAATGACGCGACTTGTACACTTGGCAGGATGTTTGGTATTAAGCTGTCCGGCATAATTTTCAGGGCAGGAATGGCTAAGGTCGCCAATATTTTCGTTGCCGTAGTTCCTTAAGCTGTGGCTCGGGACGTGTAATAACCGCGCCATTATTTCCAACCCGCTATTGCTGGCTTTCTATTTTCCCCGCGGTGTGAGTGATGGCAGAGCGATAATTGTAGACTTCGCCTTATAGATGGCCCGCTCGCAGCCCGGCATCCTCCTCCTGGTGTCGCAGGCCCCAGGTGCTCTGGCCGCCAACACGTCCCGCCTAATGTGGGAGCGGGTAATGGCTCCAGAAATGCGCAAGCAAATGCTCAATGAAGTTACGTGGCGTAGAATGAGTTTCCTTCAAGGTGTGCACTTATGATGTCTGGCGCGAGGTTGTGGGGAGGTTATGAAGGGGCATGACAACCTAGAAAGGGACGCACCTTGTAGACAATGAACGTAGAACGAGCATGAAGGGAAAGTTGTGAGGCAAGATAATGGGTATGATATTTATCTGATATTGTTCACGTGACTGCCGGAGAGGAACTTTGGCCCGGGGGATCAGAGGCATTAAGCGCGTCACACAGGATCGCTTTCAGTCGTTTTGTGTTAGGGATAAACGTGGGAGAACTAGAAATTTCCTGGAAATCATTCATTCTCTTATAATATCTCTATGACAAAAGGTTTTTCCATGCAGTTCCTGAGTGTGTAGGTAACCAGGCAGAGTGCTCACACCTGCCCCAGGATGCACCCGTGACATGGCGGCGTTAATTGAAGACATGAACCTGCCACAGGAAGTGAGAAACAAGCGACTGACTCAATTACGTCATTACCTTGGCATAACAGAATAGAGGATGTGGCCTTGATATTGGCAACAGTGACTCGGGACGCGCTTCTCTTCTCGCGCTGCTTAACTTCACAGAATTTGAAGCTTCTTCCCTGCTCGTGTGTTGCGGAAAATAAAAGTTTGAATGTGATCGTCTGGGAACAGAAATTGATAGTGTTCTGCAGACATGGTTTTGTGAGTGAGTAGACACTGGTGAGTATCAAATGCGACGGTGCTTGGGATAGAAGATGACGGGATCCTCTCTAAGAGATGACATGTAATTGAAAAGTTCGAGATTATGATATTCTTGCTTCAGGCAGAGTTTCTCTGCCACATTTCCCACTCATTTGTGTCATTTTTTTTCACCATTGTGTGTTCAGTCTCAAGCGCAGTTTCGTCATTAGTGCCTGTGTTGTTAGAAGCTTGGTGGTGCAGAGGTGCTGGGTGACTGCGAGGAAGGGGATGTGGGAGTGGAAGTGGGGGAGAGTGGGACAGAATGATATCGCTTTGGGGCAGAGTAACCCCAAGTTGCGGAAGTCAATCCAATATATTTGTCGTGTATAACTTTTCCACTTTGATACATTAATTAAACGTGAGGTAATTAGGCTGTGGAGGCGTGACGGGAGAGCCAGTAATGGTCAGGTTGCCTTGTTAGTGTGGCCTCTCAAGATTAATTAGTCTGACAGGTGGTGATGGCCGTATTAAAAACTTGGCACACGAAGCTATCTCCTCCGCCACTTCTCTACCACACCTCTTACACACACGTAGACCACCGGTACTCCACCACCACCACCACCACCACCACCACCACCACCACCGTCACCACTCACGGGTACAATAGCAAATTTACGAGCTCAGCCAAAACTGTGACGGAGAACAGAAAATGTATCACTAGTTGTTGCGTCTAAGAAATATAATGGTATGCAAGTGTCCGTGGTGGGTTGCGTAGGTAAAGTTAAGAATAGTATGGGTAGCAATGTAGAGGCGGCGGGGGTGGTAGGTGAGGTGAGGTGGGCGTCAAGAATAGGGGCGTGTTGGGGGAGGGTCAGGTGGTGTTGCGGAGGGACTCGGTGTGTGAGGAGAATAAATAAGTTGTAAGGGTCAGGTGAACTAGGGAGAAGGGAGAAGTGGTGTGAGTCGAGAATAGGCGTGTTTTGTAGGTCAGGTGAGAGAGAGAGAGAGAGAGAGAGAGAGAGAGAGAGAGAGAGAGAGAGAGAGAGAGAGAGAGAGAGAGAGAGAGAGAATAGGTATGTGAAGTCAGTTCGGGACGTTTATCTCATGCTTACGAGTACCACCAAGATCTCTGTGCCAACCTTAATTATCCATCTGTTTGTGGGTATGTTGTCAGTTTCCACCACCACCACCACCACCACCACCACCACCACCACCACCAACAACAACAACAACAACAACAACAACAACAACAACAACAACAACAACAACAATTTTCTATACTAAAATTCCTTCATCACCAAAGACTGCCTCACCCTTCTGTCCTTCCACCATCACCACCACCACTACCACCACCACCATCGGCACTTCCATGTCATTATCTTCATTAGTATTTCTTGCACACCTTTCCCGTTATAACCATTAGCTCCATTGTATAGTTTACTCATTATTCCGCCTCCAGCATCAGTGCCTCCGTCAGCATGTATTAATATATTTACTACACGCCACTTTCCTTCTCCAACATCAATCCTCATTTCCTTTTATCTACCACCACCACCACCACCATCACCACCACCACCAACAGGCCACCCACCCATACCCGGCACCACTACACCATTACTACCCACCACCCTCCACTACGGGCGTCCTCCATCACCACCACAACCACCTTCAAGAACAGGTTTTCCAAGATTATGATAATGACTATCGCAAAAATTAGTCAACCTCGCCCTTAACGCCGCCTGTATCTTAATTAGCAAGGCTCGGACCCCTCTCCTCCCGCCCTTACTCCTCGCCCCGACGACACGACCGGCCAGCCAGACGCCGTATAGATAAACACTCATGTATTTGGTGTGATATATAGCCCGAGATAGCATAGCCGGGGATGTAAGAAGCGTCCTACCCTGAGGTTTCATTGTTTACCTGTGCTTGTTCCAGCGCCTCCCTTAGCTCAGGAAAGGGTTGGGGTTCCTGAGGGCGTGTTGTGATGTAGGGAGGCGTGCAAGTGCTGGAGGGAGTGTTGTGGGTGGTGTAGTTAGTGTATGGAGCATGATTAGAGGGGTTATCTATGCTCGTGTGTGTGTGTGTGTGTGTGTGTGTGTGTGTGTGTGTGTGTGTGTGTGTGTGTGTGTGTGTATGTGTTAGGCATATAAACGTACTCAATTCCGGTTATTTATCAGGAGAAGACATAACACTGCATAATGAAGAAAGGAGCAAGAAGAGTAGGGAGAAAAAGGAGGAGAAGGAGGAAGGGAAGGAGAGGAGAAGGGGCACTGAAAATTAGAAGCAGTGACTCAATGATTCCTCCTGCCACTCACCGCTCAGCCCCTTGGTCATTAGATGTGAGTGGTGTTTGTCTCTCCTCCTCCTCCTTCTTCTCTTCCTCCTCTTTTCCTCTTATTCCTCCTCCATCTTCACAATACCTAGTACATCAGCCAATATTCCTATAGTCACCAACTAGTACTGACATACCACCATATTAGAGTCGCGTACCCACCACCACCACCACCACCACCACCACCACCACCACCACCACCATCATAGCAACAACAGCAACATTACCAACAGCAACAAGGCAAACAACAGTCAAAGCAAAAGTGGGCATATGGACCCGGAGTTACCACTGCGGGGACACACACACACACACACACACACACACACACACACTTACACACACACACACACACACACAGAGAGAGAGAGAGAGAGAGAGAGAGAGAGAGAGAGAGACGAGTGGGCAGTGAGCGAATCGACGAGATATGATGGGAAATTAAACTCCGTATTTCCTT
>CM035193.1:4349293-4366793 GCA_020233015.1 Callinectes sapidus
GGTGGTGGTGGTGGTTTGTAGGTGGTGATTACGGGTTATTTTTCTTTCTTATGAGATGAGATATGATAGAAAGTTACGCTGTGGTGGTCTGAAGTAGCCATGGCGTTGACAAGGATTATTAGATTGTGAAGATGAAAGCCTTTGTACTGCAGTGGAATGATGGAATTTGATGATAAAAGCAATGATGATTTCTTTTCTTTCTTACAGTGGGAGGAGGGACACAAATGTACTGACTTTAGTAATACTGCTGAGAATAGAAAAAAAAATATCAGTGAATAAACAAATGAATAGATAAGCAGCTGAATAAGTAAATACATACCTACGTGGATACGCGGACAGGTACAGAGATAAATTAACTCATAGATATTGTAAGACGACAGGTGAATGAAGTTTGAATACGAATACTTTGCTTTCATGTCTGCTGCAATGCTTTAGATATTCATTCATTTATTTATTCTTCCATTCCTGAGGAGGGTGTGGGAATGACAGCGAGTGGCGAGGATGGGGTGTGATTTTGATGGGTGGAGAAAGGGGGGAGGGTGACGGCGGGTGGTGGTGTGGTGGGGGATGAGTGCGGGAGACGAGGAGGTGGGAGAGGTGGCGGCGGATGCAGACGTGACACCTCACCTCACTTGAGTTCCTGCATTCGTGTGCTTACTCGTATATTATCGCAAATAGTTAATGCTTCAGAAAAGGTGAAAGAAGAGGAAATATAAATTCTGTAAATTAGCTTATGAAGAGAGGAAGGAAGGAAGGACGAGTAAAAAGCTATCATGTACTTGAATAGTGATTGAAAAAAGGATTACACGGTCGATTTCGTTTTCAAGATAGAAATGGATGATGGAAAAAAAGAAAGTCTGATTTTTACACTTTTTCCTATCAATATTGAGAAAAAAAACAAATAAAAGAAGAAAAGAATATAGATTTAGTCGAAACGTGGAAACAGTAAAGGAAGAACAAAATAATAACTATCTATCTCTGTATCACTGCAAATAAAACCAATGTCTACGATACGATAAAAGAAAATCGAAAAGCATAAACTCAGTCCATTCCCGTATGAAGAAGAGGAGGGAGAGATTAGAAAAAAATAATGACAGTCAGAGCGGCGATTCATCACAGTAATGTATGAAATTAATACCCTCAAATATGTCAAACACCCATAAATCCACACCCAGAATCACCTCTAGTGCATAAATTACCGCGCCTGGCCAAAAAAGTACACCCATGATTGAATTTATGCGACGATTCCTGACAGAGACGAGTGTAGGGCGTCGAACAGCGTCGCCTCGCCGCCGCTGTATGAGTCCCCATCCACGGAGGAGAAAGAGGACAAAAAACGCCCCTAAAAAAGCACTCCTTAGGTTTTTTCAGTGAATTATCACCCAAAGATCTGTAACTGTCTTGTTCACCCTCACCCAGCCAAAAGGTCTCCTCTGCCAAGTGACTGTAAGGGCCACAATATCTTAGGAAATCCCAAAGATATGATCCTTCGTGACTGGTGACGGTTCGCACTCACCTGTTCCCACTGGAGCCTTTATCTACCTGGCCTGGCACAGTGATAATTATTCGTATGTGGGTAATTATAGACGTGGAGACCAGACCCTTACTTAGGTTCCCTGGTGATTATACGGCTCGCGACGCCCCCAGACACAGCCCTCCCTCCCCAGCACCCTCCCCAGCCTCTCTTTGGCTATATCGGGGCGAGACTCCCCCGCCCCGAGTGTGCCTCAGCTCAGCCTGGTCGCCTCGAGTTGAACTGCTGCTACCTTGTTTTGTGGTGGGCGAGCAGGGTGTCTTATCATTTTTATCTTATCTGTACTGATGTCTTTTTGTTTTTATTTTTTTTGTTCAATTCAATTTTTCTAAAGATGAGTTTGAATTTGGATTAATTGGTTGGTAAATGGGGGAGGGAGGGGGTTCATGTGTGTGTGTGTGTGTGTGTGTGTGTTCTGCATTACCACAACTTTATTGAATGAAAAGTACAGTCCGTCTCCTCATATCTTAAGCCATGAATGAGGGAGTCGACGAATATTTCCTCTTCTCATGCCCAATCATTGTCCTGCTCGACGTAGGAGTTAGAAGAGGAGGAGGAGGAGGAGGAGAAGGAGGAGGAGGAGGAGGAGGAAGAGGAGGAGGAGGAGGAGGAGGAGGAGAAGGAGAAGGAAGAGGAGGAGGAAGTGTTGAGAGCCGCATAGTCATGTTGTTCAGTGTCCCCGTAGAGAGAGAGAGAGAGAGAGAGAGAGAGAGAGAGAGAGAGAGAGAGAGAGAGAGAGAGTGTGTGTGTGTGTGTGTTAGTTTCTATCCTTGCTGAACGTTTTCTCTGGCGTCAGCTCCATGACCGTGATAATGTTCTTGGCTTTAGGTTCTGTGCTTCTCTCTGTTGCTAATCTCGTATAGGTATTTAAATCTCTTTGGGTTTCTCATAAAATCTTTTTTTTCTTATACCTCTTTTAGATTTCTCTTTTTATTTCGATTTAGTTTTTTGAGTGCGAGTTTTGAATAGCTTTACAAATTCATCTTCTAGAAAAATGTTTTTATCTTTTTTTTTCTTTTTTTGCCTTTGTGCTTTGGTGCTTCATGTGTTTTGTGCCCCATGCCCTGACCTGAAAGAGAAAAAGGGCAAGAGGAGGAGGGGGAGGAAGAGGAGGAGGAGAAGGAGAAAGAAAAGGAGGAGGAGGAGGAGGAGGGGAAGGAGGAGAAGGAGGAGTGGTCCAGCCCTCACCAGGCCAGCCAAGGCAGTGTGTAATCAGAGGCCGTTTAAGTACCAGGTGAGCGTCGATGGTGTAATTATTCACACGCAGCTAATTACCGTCATCAGGTGCGGGGAACATTAAGGGGCCGCGGGGAGGGACAAGTGAGGTGGTTGGTTGTTGTAAGATCGTCATCCACCCTAAGATGACCTCAAAACGCATTAGTCTCCCCTTAACTCCCTAGCCTCGTTTTCTTCGTCATGTTTATTTATTTGGTTATTTATTTTGTTGGTTTGTTGTGTCTGTTTTTATTTCTTGTTTTATTTATGGTTTCTGTTTTTTTTTCTTCTTTTTTTTTAGGGTTTACGTCATGTATTTCTTTTGTTGATTAGTATCTCCGTTTTACTGCTCAGGTCATTTCTTTTTTTCTTCATTGTATCTGTGTTTATGTCCTCCTGTTGTTGTTGTTTTTTCCTCCTAGCATCGCCAATTGTACCGACGATATCCTGTTTTTTGCTTAGTTTTCATCTTCATCAATTTACTGCCTCATCTTCTTGTCTTTACCTAACTCCTTCCGTTCTTCCAACTCCTCCTCCTTCCTTCACTTCCTTCCTTCCTTCCTTCCCCACAACTTTCCCCAGGGGGATGTTAGTCGTGGAAACAAGCAGGATACAGCGCCCAAGGTCACTCGCCCTGTTTGTGTTGTCAATACTCACTTAGTGCTCTCTTCGCTCTCCCTCTACCACTACCACCTCCTCCCCGTGTCCTTCCAATAATACTCCTTAGTCCCTGCGTCCACGGACCACAATTTTTGCATTTTCTCCTTAATATCTTCCGATCTCCACATTATGTCTCTGTGTTCCTCCTGTTTTTGTTTGTGCGTGTATGCGTTTTGCTTCCATTTGTCTTCGTTATTCCTTTATGCGGCTCTTTGCGTCGTGGTGATCGCCTTCCTTGTGTCAAATTACCTCTACCTGGCTTCACGGGACCACCGCCATAACGTCCGGGTGAGTTGTGTGGTGTGTAAGTCTTCCCGGCCCAGTATTTGTCTCGCCTGAGTGTACTTGTGTCACCAGGAGAATTGTTACCATAGGCAGGGCAGCAGGGCGGGGCAAGGGCTGGGTGGTCTGGCTGATGCAGTGGCTGGGCGGGGTTGGGTGACTGATTTCTTGGCTGACTGGTAGGCTGGCCTACTTGCTGGCTGATGAAAGGACTAACTAACTAACTGTCAGGTTGCTTATATCGTTAAAATGACTGATTTGCTGGTTGGCTGACTTACCACATTACTTACTGTCTGGTATACTCGATGACTTGACTTCCTCATGGACTAGCTGGCCGCATGACTGTCCGGTTGGGCCACTGACGCTTTGATAGACTAATTTGTCATGTGGCTGAATGACTGACTGTCTTGGTGCGTGTCTGGATAGAGGGTGACTCAGAAGCTGATGTTTTGTGGTAGCATCTTTTTATCAGTATATTGAAGTGAATTGTAGTTCATAGAGTTGTATGGGGGAAACTTAAGCATATTCACGTGATAAGACTGATGAAGAGGTGAATATGCCCTAGTGTAATTTACCCCATTCATATTCACTTCTTTTGTTATTTTTCGTTTTTAAACAACTTCAGAAACTCATATGGGGATTAAAATAGTACAGACTCTAAACATTAATATCCTGACCTCCATAGAATCTTTCTAATGTCAATAAAAGTGTCTAATCATACCCAAACCCGTGGTAAAAATGTATCCCAGTACTGAAGAGGTTAAGTTGATCTAACATAATTAACGATTACATTACCTCTGCTAAAGATTAGCGGCTGGAAGGATAGTGGAAGGACATGGAAGTGCCGGGGGGACAAGGTACTAGTGTGGTGACTGCTATGGAGGGACCCCGCCAGGCTTAAGGTACATTTTCTATATCGCATCCCATAAATATCCTCGCACTTCAAAGAAAATGGGAATTAGGTTAGTGAGCTTATCTTCTCGAAACTTTGTTAGCATCTACCCTTCATGTTTAACGTAAATGAGGTTGTTTTGAGAGTGGTGATGGAGTATTAGTGTTGTATTTTTCGTCATAGTTTATGGGCTTATAGTATAAATTGTCCCTCAATCTTCTCTTATTTTATCACTTCTCTTCTTCCGTCATTATCATGCTTACCTTTGCTCATCCTCTGTCCTCTTTACCTTCTCCTTTCACCGTTTTCATATTCTATTACTCTATACTTCCCATCCTTTCTTGCCACAACTCCTTCTCGTTCGCTGCCTCGACACTCCACTCACCTTCCTGAACACTTTACCTCCCTGAACACTTAACTTCTCACCTTCTTACACACTCCTCGCACTCTGCTCATCTTCCCTTCTCTTCATCAACTTTCTTCACCCAGCCATAACACATTTTCCTTCACCTATCACGCTTTGACTTATCTACACCTTATCTTTCCCTAATATGTTCCTCTCTACACATCCTTTCACCTTCCCCTCACACATTTCTGGATCACCATTTTCTTTTTACTTTACTATTACTATTCCTCTCCTTCAATGCTTTCCTTCTTACTCACACTCACCCCTTCAGATCGTACATGTACAGAGTTAGATTAGCGGATTTAACATCTTTCCTCCTTGCCGTGAGCAGGAAGTCTTTTGTTTTCATGATTTGGTTCGGGATGGTGGTGGTAGTGGCAGCGGATACCTGGCTATGGAGGGGCTGCAGTGAAAGACACACCTACATATATTAAAAAAAAAGAGAAAAAAAATCTAGCTGGCACTTCCTGGTTTCAGTTCAATTATGTTCTTGAAGAAGAAGGAGCGAAGTATCTCGTCACTGGAACCTGTTCCTGGTCGCTTCATGAAGGTGTTGGACGAGTGAGCTTTGTGGGATTGTTAGTATTATGCTTTTTATTTATTGGTTTTGTTATCATGAAGGGTATTACAAGTAGAGTGGTGCAGTGCTATTTCCTTCCCTCTTCTCTCTCTTTTTGAATTTTCTTTCTGAGTTTGCTTTCTGTCATCAGTTAAAATTTGTGTTCTTTCGTGTATCATTTTCTTCACTCGTGTTTATTGAAGGCCAGTCAGTATCCTGTAATGGTATTTTATCTGTATTTTGTGAGTTTTGATGTATATCTATTTTTCTTTACTGAGAGGTGAAATATGTTATTGTCTTTATCTATTTTATTTTTTTGCAAAATGAGGAGAAAGTATGATCCTGCACTGCTATCATTATGTGTTTTATGTTTTTTGATGTGTGCTTTATCGTTATTTGCTTTTAAATTTGAGTTATTAAGTATAAAATCTTTTAATCTATTGGTTTTGTTGATATAAAGCTAAAGTTAAGAACCTGTACTGTTATTTTCCTTTTTGTAATTTACCGTAGTTATGTGTGTATTGTCATTATTACCGTCTAACTAAATCTTTCTTATATACGTGAGCCACTTTTTTCTTACTTATTGGCTTGTGTAATACGAAGGCTAAGTTAAGCCTTATGATTCTTTGTGTAAATTTATCATCATTGTGAGGGTTTAAATTTGTGTTGTTACCGTGAAGGATTGCAGTTCCGTGTTAGAGAGAAAAGCAATGACCGTCTTCTTTTCTTACTTCCTCAGTTCTCATCTTATGCTAGCTCAGTGCTCACTTTGCTGGTGCGTGATGCTGCGGCTTCCACGTACGGTGACACTCCGGTAACTTCGCTCCTCGTTTCTCACTGTTACTGCTTCTATTAAGTTGCATGGGGACGTGAACAGCAAAAATGATCATCGCTTAGGAAAGAAATTTCGTGGCTTGATAAAAAGAATAAAATAAATATACTATGATTATAAGAGGCGTGTTTCCTCCCTTTTATACTTCTTTGTCTTCATTGTAGTTTATTATCGTTACTGTTTGTACTGTTGGTGTTGTCAGTATTGCTGGTGTTGCTCCTGTTGTGGCAATTACTTGTTATTCTTATTACAACAACCAACAACAATAACAATAACAACAGCAACGACGACATCATCATCATCATCATCATCATCATCATCATCATCATCATTAACAGCAGCAGCAGCAGCTGCAGCAGCACCAGCACCAGCAGCAACAGCAACAGCAACAGCAACAGTAACAGTAACAACAACAACAACAACAACAACAACAACAACAACAACAACAACAACAACAACAACAACAACAACAACAACAACAACAACAACAACTACTACTACTACTACTACTACTACTACTACTACTACTACTACTACTACTACTTTATAGAATGTTTCCTTTCTTTGTGCGTGGTGTAGCAGTGTCTTCATGGTCTGTTGTCGTGAGTGGAGTGCGTCATTTGTCTCAGTCGTGTCTTAGACAATCGTGTTTCACAATATAGTCATTGTATGTTTATTGATCGCTACTGTGTTTCTTTGTCCGGAGCGAGTTCTGTTATTTTTTTTCTGTTCATGTTCTTCCTTTTCACCTGTTACGCCTCCCCTCGGACCCCCTCCCTCCCTCCCCTGCTGGACCCTCGGCAATGATAAATGTCTCCGGCAACATTAGCTGTGGCGGTAACAAGTCGCTCACGGCACACCCGAGCCTCCTTATTTAATTGTGTCCTCATTCCGCCAGCGTGTTTCTCACTGCCATTAAATATCATTTGTTATCATTATTACTGCGCCCGATCATTTCTTATCCCGGGACCTTAATCGCCCCACACTTACGCCCACCTGGAATTAGGATCATCTAAAAAATTAGGCCTCGCTTAACCTTGCACGCCGGACAATTAGGAAGATGATGATGCCAAGCTCGTGAGAACGTGGAGGGTGTGGGTAATGGCCGGCAATTGCCTCCGACCCACCTTACCTTACCTGCCTTAATTCGCCTCCCCACCTCGCCCTCGCCTCCGTCATCGCCATCACAACGGCCCACCAGGTATTCTCGATGCTGCGTTTTGAAGCACCACCTCGCAGTCACCGGCGTGGCTTGCAGCGGCCGACCAGACTCGCATGCATCATCAACACTCGGTTCTGTTTCCCTGGCTATGGTGTGGCTCCAGACTGCTGCGGGTACGGAGGGCCAAGAGTGCTGTATGTCATTCCTGGTATCTCGGACTCCAAAGATATCATCATGGCCCAAAGATCACTGTAAAACCTACATGATTGTTTTCCTTCCCATGACAATAATAAATCCAGGAAACGCAGCCGTGCCCAAGATATCCTGAACGGGCGAAGAAACTGCAAGATAATCTTTTATCTTCTCAACCATTAGATGATCGTAAAACCTGCAGGACTTCCCTTTCTCCCTCCCTCATCACCTCCTCCCCGGGGTGACGCAGGAGAGACCAGCCTTCTTCAGACCTTTATCACTGAGTAATTATTCACAGCTGGGTAATTATCCTTAATTATTAACCTTAGCTTACCTGGCGTACCTGGCTGGACCTGTGAGCCGCGCCGGGTCAGGTCTGAAGGCGCCTCGGCCCCGTCACCTTCGTCAGGGTGTCTTGGTCTGACTGACCGCCAAAGCAAGAACATAAACAACGGTAATAAACAACGGCAAAATCACTAATGAAATTTAAGGAAAATATGATATAATAAATTTCATGTTTAATTTTACTTGTATGTATTTGATGCAGAAACTTGAAGAAGGAACTGGTATACTTTTGATTGCTTGGGAATACTTTTGTATTAATATGTTTTTTCTTTTTTTCGCGAGGAAAAAATATATTCACATTTTTTAATGTCACGTCAGAAGTTCAAACAAGACTCTTTTCATGAATAAAATAGAAAGTTATATTGAATACTTTTGGTAAAACGATTACAATTCTATATACATATCATCCAGCTAAAATTTATCTGGATTTTTATTAAAATTACCAAAAAAATTTGACCAACGTATGAATTAAACATGAAAATAGCTGAAAAAATGATAAAGTAACGGAGGCGGCGAGGTTCATACCAGCAGGAATGACTCGCAGCTCCCCCAGACACCCGAGGCTAAAATACTGTGATAATGCGAAATAAATCTTGGACCAAATGATTAGTGGAGTGGAATGTTCGCGGCCTCAAATGAACCCTTAGGCACTTACTTGCAACCCCGCTAACGTGACGCTGGGGAGTACCACCTCACTCCTGATGCTGACGGATGAGGCTCTCCTTGCTCCCCACCCCCCGCCAACAAGGGGTGCACTGCTCGGGGGCCGCGGGGCGTGGGGAGTTTTGGGTCTTCCAGGGTGCTAAGTGGGGTACGGAGCTTCGGGGTTGAGGTTCATTTGAGACTCCGGGTGGGCGTGGGTCGCAAGGAACCCCGCCGGTGTGTGACGATATTGGACGTGAGGGACGAGGAATGTGAGAAGGACGCCCCGTTCGAGCTGTCGCCTTCCGAGGAGGTGAATTAAGCTTGAGGATCTATTGTGGTTTATACCTGCACGCACTTGTACTCCCTCCCCCTCCCCTCTCCCCCCCAAAGATACATATACACATCCTCCCCCACACAAACCCTCCTCTCACTCTCTCTCCTCTCCCTTCCCCTCCCCTCACGGCATCCACAACACACACTCACACACCGCCAGGGTTGAAAATCGGCACATAATGGCTCACTGGTGTGCTTACCTGAGCATTACGAGCGGCCAGGTGGTATTATGAGTGATTTAGGCTCGTGATTGTCTTGAGTTTTAGCTATTTTTTATGCTCTTTCTCTCCGCTTCCACGTCAAGGCGACGCGAGATTAAGATAAAATGACTCAAATAGTGTCTCTGGAAATGGACTGTCTTGGTGCTATTTTTAAATGCGAGTGTTATGTAGTGGTCTGGCTAGCCGTCATTGGTGCTTTGAGGCTTTAAAAGTGGGCGTGATTGGTGGGGATAACCGTGAGAGGAAAATTCTTGAAGTGTTGGCTGTAAATGAGAGGAAATTGTCTTGCTGTAGGTGTAAAGTAGAGAGACAAGTAGCAAAGTCGTGACTGATTTGAAGGAGAGACGATCTGACTTGATGTTTTATTCTTTAAAGTGTGCCTCATATGTACCTCGAGATAAAAATACACTGGTGGATGTTTGAGAGAGAGAGAGAGTGCGTGCAAGAGCAATCAGACACAACGCTCATTCCTGTGAGATGTTGGTGTGATTAGATTTCGTGTGTGGTATCTTTCACACACATCCGCGGAATGAAGCGAGATAACAGTGAAGCAAGTATACGTATTAGACTTGCATAAATGAGGAAAATGAGTAGGAGGAAGAGGCTAATCCCCGCTAATCATGCAGAGGATAAGTAGGAGTGTTTACGGGTCGTCATTACAGGGGAGGCGAGACGGGCATCAATCCTGGATGCTGGCACACCTTCCCCGCCTGATGATCCGTCCGCCCGCCGCCCATGTATCACCGCTGACACGTGCAAATCTCTCTCACTGGCTGGCCGCGGCTCATGTAATCAGGTGGACAAGAGCCATCACTCTCCTCACTGTAGCCACTCGCGAGGAGAACAAGTCCCTCTCAGCGTCATCTCAAGTTGCTCCTATAGATGACTTCCTCCTTCTGCCCTCTCAACTTTACCTGCCTGACCCTCCTTCCTCCCCTGCCCATATCCAGGTCTTCGCTACAGGGGTTTCCGATCCCTTAAGTTTGTTTAGTGGCTAAGAAGTGATCATGAGGGCTCCTAGTGTGCCTTTTCTTACGGTGCTTATAGCTGGAACATGTTTCGTTAATTAGAAAGTAGATAAAATTTTGGTTGTAACTGTGAGTGAGATGCCGACAGACAGACAGTGAGATAGACAGACAGATAGACAGACGTACATACCACGAACCTTTTTTTCAAGTGGTGGAGCAGGTAGTCATCAGCTCCAGCAACAGGTAATTAATCCAGGTCGCCTAGAGGCCTCAGGTAGACATAATTACTCCCTAATTCACCTGTACCTGTAAGTGGAGGGACTTAAAGCCTCCAGGAGTTGGTTGAGTAGAGGGGCGAGGGGAGCACGAGTAAAAAAGGAGAGAAAGTGATGGAAAAGGGAAGAAAAACGCTTAGGAAGATAATCTTTTGAGCACGTAAAACTGATGTAAGAATTATCATTATCACCACCGCGCACCGTTCACTATCACCACTACCTTCACTCACCACCATTACCACTCACCATTCACCACCACTACCTGAAGCCCCATGAATCCAGGTGTCCGTCAAGCACCCTGTCGGAGTAATATGCAGATGAAATCCCGCACTGGCCAGTCGAGTTTTTTGCTTGCTGATGAACCAGTTGATATCGGTAGTGCAGGGCTGCGGGGGGAGGCCCTTCAGTGACGCCCGCCTGTGTTCCTCCGCCAGGCCGCCCCTCCCTCCCTCCCTCCTTGCTTCTCCCGTGCTACGATCTTATCAAGGGGAATCTGTTTTCAGTATATTGTCAGGCGGGAGGAGCCGTGGCGGTGCTGGTGAAGTAAGGCGATCAATCTGATGCCACCGATTGCTTATGGTCTCTTGTTTAGTTGTGTACCTGTCCGTGGCTGTCTGTCTGGTCTGCTGTCCATGTCTTGTGGGACTGTTTATTTGTTCATCTCTCTCTCTCTCTCTCTCTCTCTCTCTCTCTCTCTCTCTCTCTCTCTCTCTCTCTCTCTCTCTCTCTCTCTCTCTCTCTCTCTCTCTCTCTCTCTCCACGGGCCATGTATTAGGCGGCGAGAACCATCTTCGTAAACTGAAAATTCTAGTTAACGTCTCGTGAAGGAGGAACACACCTGACGTGCTGTGTCTTGATCAGGAAGGCTTCACGTTAACAGGTGATGCAGCCCCAGGTAGCCGCGCCTCCGTCAAGGGCAGGCAGAGGTGGGTGGGCACTGGACACCGTGTCAAAAGCGTACTCCTGTTCCCCGGTAGCTTTAGGAGGTTAGCAGTAACTAGAAGGCACGCCAGCTGGGCCTCCGCGGTGGGGCGCGCGGTGGGCGAGGCGCAGGTTGGGTCGCAGACGGCACGGCATATCCACTTTTTCTGTGTGTCGATATGGAGTCGAGATAGCGGCGCGTCGGACGCCTAATGAGTTATAATGTAGTGGAGTTAACAGCGGGTCTTATTTGTATTTTCCGACCTATGCCACCGAGCTGAGCGTGGCAGGCCACCAACTCAAATTATGGGACCATTATGGCTGTTTGGGAGAGGATTATCCAATTAGGGAGCCTTGTTTAGCCGGTGGGTTCGCAGCGCTTCATCCCGGAGCCTGTGGGCGTTTGTGTGTCCAGGCGAGGCGAGGCGGGGCGGGGCGGGGCGGGGCGTAGTGGTGGCCGATTGGAGCTGGAAGGACCTCGTGCCTGGACTTGATAGCTGTGGTTCCGGTGGAGAACATGAGATTGATAAAGATGGCGATGGGACTTTGTGACGTGTGGGTGGTACTGGTGATGGTGATGCCTTTGTACTCAGGAAGCAGTTTGTGGTGGATGTGTTGTTGGCATTAGTGAAGTTGATGGTGTTAGTTGAAGTGGGGATGGTCATGTTGATTACAGTGTACTCAGGAAGCAGTTTGTGGTGGATGGGCTGATGTGGGCGGCGGGTTCTGGAGTCATCAGGGAAACAATGAGGCTCATCGTCATTTTTAGAAATTTCAAGATCGAGGCGGACTGTGTTTTTGGCTTTACTTGTTTGTTATCGGTAAATCTACCCAGCAAATCAGTAGCATGAGGTAGCAGTGATGAAATACCAGGTGGTGACGCGGAGAAACACCATTAATCTAACACCTGGTGACGTCACAAGTGTGGATCGTGGGTCTTGGTGATAGTGGCTATGCAAGTTACTCAAGGTTGTGGTGGTGAGCGGGAGTGGCGATTGGTGATGGTGATGAGAGAGGGGGAGGGTGCGATAGCAATGCTTTAAATACCGCGTGGTGATTGTGATGACTGTGATGATAGGGCTGCTAGTGAGTGGTGTTTCATGGAGGATGATGGACGATAGCGAGCATCATCTTGTTGACTTAATAACACACTGTCTAACCTAAAAGTAGTTGCAAGATAAAACATCGAGAGTGCTGGACGACGCAGAGAGAGAGAGAGAGAGAGAGAGAGAGAGAGAGAGAGGGGGGGGAGGGGGGGGGGGTGAAAAAAAGCGGAAGAGGGGTGGGTGGGTGGGTGGGTGGTGGAGGTTGGGGGTTGCAGTGGCGTAACTCTGGTAGGGGAGATGGAGGTGATTGCAGTGATTGATGCTGGCCACGGCTCACTGGTGCAGGCTCGGTAGGTGGTGATTAAGGAGGTGCACCCGGTGGTTGGGTCGCCGACGCCTTGAGTTACGATCCATCCTCCTGCTGGACCCGGCCGAGCACTGTTATTTTGTTTATGAATAATTTGCCACGTATTTTATTGATCCATATTCAGAGGGAGTAAATCTTGCGTGTAGGTGATGCCTTTCACTCGCCACCCCCCTCCTCTCCTCTTTTTTCTCTGGTTTACTCTCTCTCTCTCTCTCTCTCTCTCTCTCTCTCTCTCTCTCTCCCTCTCTCTCTCTCTCTCTCTCTCTCGCGCTCTCTCTCTCTCTCTCTCTCTCTCTCTCTCTCTCTCTCTCTCTCTCTCTCTCTCTCTCTCTCTCTCTCTCTCTCTCTCTCTCTCTCTCGCTTATTCCATCCTGCACATGCTTCCCGCGCACAGTCCAGCATCACACTCTTCAGCTGTGCCACCCTCACTCTCTCCCTCTTCACCCTTCTTGTTAGCCCCACACCTCTCCACGCCCTCTGGAACGCTCACTTCCTTCTCCACATCCACTTCATCGCCCACGCTTCCCTCCCACTCTCGTTCTCCATCATCGTTTAGTAAAATCATTCCACGTTACCCAAGCTTGCTTACACCTCTCCAAAAGTGCAACTTCACGGCTCTTCATCATTCCATTTTAGGAAAGTCACTCCGCTCTGTCCAGGAATTCACACCCACCGCACTTCACTCCACTCCCACCTTATGCTGGCGTCAAGGCAGACATGCAGCGCAGGAGGACAGGATGAAGCTGACTACCTTAGCGTTCGCCCAACCCAGTCGGGCTCAATAAACTCAAGTGAGGCGATGAACAAAGAGATAACGCCTCGATGTGGGGTCTTCCTGCACCGCCTGTCCGAGGGTAGTGTCGAGGAAGGTGTGGTCGCAGGGAGTGGTGGGGTGCCTGTCGTGGTCTTGCTTGTGAATAGCTTATCTGGTTCACAGTAATGATCGTGTTATACTCTGACGATATCAAGTTTTGTATCACCTTCTCTCGGCGAGGGGTGAAGCTCCTCGTCGCTGAGGGTACGGTATACCGCATCGCGGTGGTGGTGAGTGGATGGTGTGAGTGTACTTGCCCACCACGGAGCGGCGAGACCTGTTACACCTTCCCCTGCGCCTCAGCCAACACATCACGACAACACATGAACCTCAAGGGTCCGGCTGACAGGTTTATAGCTTCAAATGAGCCAAATAACTGAACTGTGTTGGTTTATATTGAGTTTTTTGTGCAAGACCCGAGATACTCTTGTTTTTATGATGACATAAATATGCGTCTTTGCATATAGGGGCATGGGATAATTATCTCTGTAATGACCAGTACACAAGTACAGGATGTAGATCTATTTTATCTGGTTGGGGAGAGTACGAGAAGTAACATCTTCACTCTCAGTGGTGCAATAAGCCCTCACGAGGCGCTGCCTTGGAGCGCCATTAAGAGCACTGCTACTTTAGCGTCACGGCGACTGATGTGCCTCAGGTCCAGCTGACAGCGGCAGTGCCTTGGGCCCCGCCGCGCCGCCCCAGCCTGGTGTCTCGGGAGCGCCATCGTGGAGGTGTGGGGCTCCCTGAAGTGACCGCCTCGTGAGGAAATGTTTTGTCCCCGTCCCCAAGGATCGCCGTGAGCGAGCCTTGCTTTTCCCGCAAAGCCTGGACCGCGGCAATCATGGTCTTATCGTTCAAGACCTGATTGTTGTTAACAGATGTAATAACACACCAGCGGCCTCGTTATCTGATGATCGTTAATCAACTGCATATCGCAACATCACCCAACCCGTTTAGTCTGACCTTCATGCATACCTAGTTACTGGTATTACTGCCGCTCGCCCCCAGCCACTTACTCGGCATAGTCTTTTAGGGTGACTTGACGAGGCCTTCCCGGTGACTTACTGTTGGTCTTTAGTGGGCAGGCAGTGACCCACAGTAGCTCCAGGAAGACCAGAACTCTGATCTAGATTTGCGTTGGTGAAAGAAACCGTGCGCCTCTTTTCTAGTCTGCAGGGTCATTCTTAATTTGAAATCGTTGATTGGCACTGCATTGTCTTCCTTTGAGGTGTATGCAGGAAAATCCTTATATATTGATAACCATTAAAAATAATTGAAAGGTATTGTTTCAAGTCACTAGCATTGTGTGCAGACAATTGTATTGCATTTTTAATTGAAGATCCCCACCAGCCTCAAGAGGTGAGGTGCGCCTTCACCTCCTCTGCGGTCTGTTTCATGACACAGCAGCCCTGGTCTGGCATTCTGTCACGAGTCTTGCCACTCTGCCGCTGCAGCAGATCACACTGCTTTGGTGCACTGGAGACTAGTAGTTTTTTTCGGTGTTTTTCACTCCATTGCGACTGACGGACAGCACACACACGCGTATCGCAGCTGAGGCGAAGCAGGCAAGACGGAATGACGCGCACCGTGGCCACGGGGTTGGAAGGGAGGCCTGAGCCGGCGGGCTGCGAGCCGTGCCCTTAAGGTCAGGCTCGCGAGGCCCGGCTCGTAACCACGTCACAAGTTATCACCGGGGTCGTTACCCATAATGACGCGTAAAGACAGTGTTGCCTGGCCGGGACTGGCAATTAATCGTACGTTAAATATAAACTATGCGAAGGTCTAAACAGCCCCTCTGCAGCCCTGTCGCAGGGTTATCCAGCCAACCAACGCGACTCAGCCGTACGGTCGCCAGCCCGGAAAGATTCTCAGGGAAAAATAGACCTTATGTTTCTGACCGAAGGGTCTCGACGCCAACCCCGACCTCGGATAGGATCTTGAGCCAACCTGAGGCTTGTAATTGATGTCAAGATGCCCAGCCTGATTCCTTCTTTGATTTATGTAAACTGCGAAAGCACATGGGTGTAATGATCTGCCGTGTTTAGGAGCTCAGGTGTTAGCGGCGTGATGGGGACAGGTGATAGTGCGGCCCAGCGCCAGGACACTAGTGCCGCCCGCACCCCGGAAGACCTGTGGCTGAGGCGTGAGGACATGATGGCTGCCTTCAAGTATTTTCTAAAGGGTTTTGCCATGTGCCATATATATATATATATATATATATATACACACAAGTAAAAGTAAGACAAATTCCCAAAGTCTCAAAATACACTAATGTCTTTAAGTAATTGAATTGAAAGCCATTTTCTCCACCCATCCTCTGCTGCCATAACCTAAAATCTAGATGTTGTGTGGACGTGACGCTCGAGTCCACGCCACACCCCACCGTGGAGGGACAGAGGTCTTCCTGATGGGAAGTTACAACTGTATGCAATAGTCTGCCAGCGTACCTTCTTCCATTACTGCCAAATAAAATGTGAGTGTGCCTTTACATAGTGTCATGTAACCGAGAGAGAGAGAGAGAGAGAGAGAGAGAGAGAGAGAGAGAGAGAGAGAGAGAGAGAGAGAGAGAGAGAGAGAGAGAGAGATCCCTGCACATCCCAATATCTTAAAATATGCGTAACACGAAATATGATACAAAAAACACATCAGTTTAATTCAGTGCAGGCACGAAAATGGATCAGAAAGACGGAGGGAAAGCGTTCTGCATCGGTGTGTGTGTGTGTGTGTGTGTGTGTGTGTGTGTGTGTGTGTGTGTGTGTGTGTATGCGCGCGCGAGCTTTACGGTAACATCACACAGGCGGGAGGGAGCTGGTATAGTTGGAACGTGGGAAAATATGCAATGAACCATTTTTGCAGCAATGTCACGCCTCAACGCCACCTCCGCGCTGCGTGGACTTTTGAAGCAGATTCGACGGTGGTTGTTGACGGCGATATTTCAGAGTTTCCTGTTACGGTGAAATATATATATCCAACGCGTGAGCTATTGAGGGTAATTTGGGTTCCATTCGATTGATTGTGTGGAGGCCATACGTATTGCCTAATCATGGTCATTGCAGCAAGAGTGACACCTCATAATTGATACCTATGTCGGCGGGCGGACCAGGTAGGGGGTATGTAGGGAAACGTGCAAAATATTCTAACCATTTTTCCGTACCACAATGTCACGCGCCATGTACGACAGGTGATCCCGAGGCCCTCCAGGTGTGGGTGTATATAAGGCCTTGCTCGCTTGGAAGTCCCTCTCCCCTTCCTCTCATCCATAGAAGTTATTCTCTTCCTCTCACCCATGTTAAGTTATTCTCCTTTCCTCCTTTCACCCATATATAAACTGCTCTCCTTTTCCCCTCAGCCATACAATCACTCCTTCCATTCCCTCCCTTCCCCTTCTCTCATATCTCACCCTGCCCTTTCCCCTCATCCTGTATGCCACGTTCCCCTTCCCCCTCACTCTTATAAGCTAGTCACCCCTTCTCTCACCCTTGTAACCCATTCTCCTCTCGCCTCCCTCTTACCCCATCAAGTTGTCTCACTCGACACACACACACACACACACACACACACACACACACACACACACACACACACACACATACACACACACACACACACACACTACAAGAGCCGTTTATAATTTTTTCCTCTAATTTCAAAGGCATTTTTCAAGAATTTCTTTTTTACTGTATGAGTACATGAATACTTGTATGTATATGCGTGTATGTATAAAAGCTTTGTGTGTATGTATGTATGTATGTATGTATGTATGTATGTATGTGTTTTACGTATGTTAGTATGTCTCACCACTCATTAAACAATCCCTTTTTTTGATAA
>CM035193.1:4396349-4422830 GCA_020233015.1 Callinectes sapidus
CCTCCGCCATCCTTTAATCACAGCTGCGCCACGATCTTCCTCCATATGAGGGCACTGATCCTCGCCTCACCTTTACCTACATGATGACCTTTATCGTACAGTCTTCTCTAAGGCAACCTACACCCACGACCACGGAGAAGTGTAATTTATCCTCCTTATCGACTTAATTCATTTACAATGCCACACTAATACCTCTTATAAATGTTAATCCTTCCGCCAGAAGATAACACGATATTACTGCACGTTATTTTCCATGAGTAGCCGAGGAAAGGGAATCACACACACACACACACACACACACACACACACACACACACACACACACACACACACACACACACTATTAATTAATTTAATATTTCCATTCTTAAAATCTAGTAATATGTTTATAATGTTCTACGAGAAAACCTACACAAATGCATTTAAGAATACGACATCTATAACAAAATCTTTCTCAACAGACCTAGAATTGGAGACACCTAATCCGTTTCCCATACAAATGAATCTCGTGTTATTTCAAATACTGCCGCTATTCAATGCTTTACGTAAGACACTGCCACAAACTCAGACCTCGCCAAACACACTAATCATGAAGCGAAATTCACAAAAGACACACGGAGTGACAGATTAACGAACATGATTACCTTCAAAAAGCAAAACGAGATAATTTCCAAGCAACATGAACCATTTAGCGTGACCTTGGACAGTGTGTACGGGAAGGTTACCCAACTGGCGTTCTTTCCAGCACCAAGTCTCTTATACACGGTAGTCATCCCTGTCCCTACCCCGCCACTCTACAAAGCCCACCACAATCACTACCACCAGTTCAGTTTTACACGAGTATCCCCTGCCACCACCATCACCAGTAGATCCCTCACACGTGTCTGTGTTCCCTGCACCTTCACCTTTATCTAAATCTCTCGCTTTCATTACACAAGTTCGTAAGACAAATACAACAATAAATTATAAATCATGCAGCAATTTCGAAGATAATTTTATCCTTACGTTCAAATCTATGGCTTAACTTGTGTGTCATCTGTGAAAAAAATAAGAAAATAAATAAAGTATAGATATCAATGCAGGTGTTAGTCGATAATGTGTTTACTGGAATGACGTCATTCGTGATGAAATATAAAGCAATGTTAACGCGATAATAAGCATGACTATTACCGGTTTATTAATACGCTGCAAGGGAGTGGTAATGTTAAGGTACAAAAAATAAATTAATGCTGCTTAAATGTATTGCGTCACACGATACAATAGAAATTCCAGTGTCATTTGAAATTATGTCATTTAATCTATACAATCATGTTATTTTTAGTTAGATCAGGGTAAATTAGATTAGGTTGTGTGAGATAAGGCGATGTACAATAAGGAGAGGTAAGGTAAGGTGAACTAATGTAATGTAGTGTAAGGTAAAGTAAATTAAGGTAAGGATGAGGTAAAATAAAGATGAGGTAAGGTAAGGGAAGGGAAGGGAAGGGAAGGTAAGGTTAGGTCAGTTAAGGTTAGGAAAGATAATATAGTAATATAGGGAAACGTAATGTAATATGTAATATAATGTTGTATAAGCTAAGGAAAGCTAAATTAAACTAAAGTCTGACAAACTTAACGTACTAATCCACCAAATTGTAGACAGGGCGGCTGATCCTCTTGTGCTGGTGGAATAAAAAAAAATCTTAACTCATACAGGTGATAAGTAGGTAATGACCAGCCCTCCTCGCCAGACTGTGTTCTCTGCGGTGACTGAGGGTGTGTCGGCAACAGTGAGATGCAAAATCATAACTCGAGCAAAGTAACGGGACTGAGACGCCCCCGAAGCACCAGTACGCTGCGAGTGTGTGTTGCTCGCACCTTCGCGGCCATAATCTCCACTTCGATAATCCCGCCTCTGCTCCACCCACACTTATCACGCTGGACTTCCCGTTACCACAACCCTTTCATCCCCCACCCCAGAGTACCTAAGATAGCAACCCTCCATTACATATCCCTCTCCCTACTCTCCCCACTACATTATCACTATGACCATCACATTCTCTAACCTCTATACCAGTGCAGTGCCTAAGATAACTTGATCCTACACATGCCTAATCCTTTACCTGACGTACCATCGTAACGCCGTCACCAACATGAAGATCTGTTACGTATAATATAAGGTAAAATTTTACTTTAGGGTAACCTGGATTTGAACTTAGGAACTATTCGTACTGATGTAAAAAAAAAAAAAAATCCTACAAGCCATGAAAATATAAATCCGATCAATAAAAAGGGAATCTTAAAAAATATCTTAACAATGTAGTCTATGAAAAATAATTAATAATAAAAGAAAACTCAAATGAAACCACAAAAATATTAAAACATCAAAACAAAGCACAAAGAACCCTTGCTTAAATACTGCATGTAATGTAATCAGCCATTCTTATATAACAAACTTTACATCATATTTTTGTACTGTTTTTCATTTCGTAGACAAGAAAAAATGAACGGCGTATTTCACAGGTCATTATAATAAGCTTTTACTGCGTCACTACTTTAGTTTACCCTATCGAGGACTCATTCCACTCACAAGGACCCGTCTGAGTCTCATCTCTGGCGCCGGCACACAGCACATCCCAGGAAGATAACAAAAAAAAAAGAGAAAAAAGAAAAAAAGGCATAAAAATATTCTATCCCATATTGATTTCTCATTTTGAATAAGGGACGGAGGAAGAGTGGCCAGAGGGGGAGGCATTAAGCGAGCGCTGGGCCAGGATGACTATAAGAGGAGGAGGAGGAGGAGGAGGAGGAGGAGGAGAAAAGAGGAAAGTAAAAAAGTGCGTAAAGGAAGGAAAAACATGAAAGAAAACGGCAAAGGGGATGATAACCAAATGAAGAAATAAACATCAACAAAGAAAAAAAATTCAACAGTGAAGATAACAATACGTAAGAAATGTCAATTGAAATTCAAAAAGACAAATAAAACACATGAGAAATCCCGTAAAAAACACGAAAACATAAAGAAATGAATGACTTTGAGCATGAGGGCAATGAGTATGCGTGGGTGGCGGTGGATAGGTGAGCTGATGAATTATGGTCCCCACACCGCCTCACAATGACGGGCAGGCGTGTAGATGAGATGGCTTTGCTATTCATGATATGGCTATTGTATTATGGGTATTACTGTATTATGCAGAGTGTAATCATGGCTTGGTGTAGATGTGCTGTCTCCCCGCACACCTCCCTCTCTGCGGTATCGCCAGGCAGCTGTCACCGGGGCAGCCGTGTATCATTTTGAAAAGAAAGTGACCAATTTCTATGGGATTTATTGGATCAGGGTGTCTGAGGCGGCGGCGGTGCTGGTGGGGGAGTTCGGGCCTCGAGTGACGCCGCGTAGATAAGAAAGGGGCGAGGAGGGGAATGTTTTAAAATTCACTTGAGTTATGGAGAACGAGATGCCATGTCTATTTTCTTTTTCTTTTGTTTTCATCCATTTAGTTTTGGACATGATAAGAAAGGTCTGTTGCTCTTTTTGTTCCTGCTGCTAGCACTACTGTTGCTGACAATAGTGGTGTCGATGAAGATGATAACGATGCTAATAATAATAATAATGATGATAATAGCACCAACAACTATGACGACAGCGACAACAACAGTAAAAATAATGTGCATTTATTACTAACAATGTTCGATATGTCTGTCTGTCTGCCAGCGTGTTCTCATATTTTCACAGCCATGGTACGGTACCGAGTTCAGGAGTAAGACTAACACGAATCACCGAAGAAAGATCCATACTGAAAAATCTGGATATCAAAAATTCAACTTAATCCAGTATTCTGTCTGAAGAGGTCCAAGTTGTTTACACGTTTGCTGTGATATGCGCTGTTGCCACCTAACACAGTTGCATCTCCATCAACGAATGTGATCTAATTTGGATAGTGAGTAAGCATAAAATACACAAGGCATTGATAACTGAACCTGAGAATTTATATGTGACATTACTACAGATGAGTTTATTAGTCACTAGAGAGGAAGAAGAGACGGCATGGGAAAGGATGGGAGCAGAAGCGGCCAACAAGCAAAACAATGGACTCTTGGGTTATTGAAAAAGACTGAAACATTCTCAAGTTGAAATTACAATGCCTAGCAAGAAAATATGATGTGGGAATGACAAGTAACCAGAAAGATAAAATAACGGATCACCGGTTATCCCTGTAGAGCTCTTTATCTTCCTTGAGCCAAACACCCACATCACCACCACCACTGCCACAGCCACTCGTTACATCAACACCTCCTAACGCCCTTCCTCCACCTTCAGCCTTGTTCCCAGTGTTCACCAACAGTTAGTAAACACTCACCGTCTCGAACAGCTGATATGTCCAGAAGATCTTCAGATAGCATCAATAAAAGCGAATTAATAAGCACCATGCTCGACACAACAAAACAAAGCTACCGCGCAGGCGCAGCAATGACGTCACTGACTGTTCTCAGTGAAAATGCGTCCCACTATTACAATATTTACTCTACAGCGATGAAATTGGGAGAAGAAATTAACAGAAAATTTATCAAGGTGATTTATCAAATAGCATAACAGCGAATAACAAAACTAAGCTACAGATGAGTGTCAGAAAAAAGAGAATGGGAGGAGCGAGGCCCTCTGGTGACGGGTGATGGAAGATAAAGCCAAATTTGAATGTGTGACGAATTAAAAGCCGTTCCCTCCCATCTTAGACAGAGATTGATACAGTATTTTGCGAAATATGACTTAACTCTTTTACAATCAGAGAGAGAGAGAGAGAGAGAGAGAGAGAGAGAGAGAGAGAGAGAGAGAGAGAGAGAGAGAATGTACAACCAATTATGTTAACTTGATGTATAAGAAGAAAAAACTACCATAGGCACTTACCACCACCACCACCACTACTACTACTACTACTACTACTACTACTACTACTACTACTACTACTACTACTACTACTATTACTACTACGGGTGCCTAGTAATTCACCAAGCAATAAGTATGCTCAGTTCCACTATTCTGTCCGCCACAAAAAGGAGTCAGGTCGCCAATTCTCTACACGCATCAGTACCTTTCTTGCCTACAGGGGCCTTATTTAACCACAACCGTACGAGTTACCATAGGAACAGCTTACACTCCTACGAGCCAAGTGTTACTGTGTGTGTGTGTGTGTGTGTGTGTGTGTGTGTGTGTGTGTGTCATGTCTCCCACATATATTATATCATATTTATCTGTGTATTTTTTCTTCAGCGTGTGTGCATTGTTTTCTAATTTTATTTTTCTCCACCATAACTTATAATCAGTGTGTGTGTGTAAATTATAGACACATTTCTCCGGCAAAAAATCAATAATAATAGGAAAAGAACCAAGCTTTCAAGGGCAACTAGTATAACACACACACACACACACACACACACACACACACACACACACACATACCTGACTGGCCCTTGGTGCTGTCTATGAATTCAAACAAACTGATGTGTGTATTTTTTTTTTCTGGTAAAAGTGAGTGGCAGGAAGAAGGGAAAGGGATGGAGGAAAAGGTCAGTCAGGCGGGGTATAACTAATAAAACCACACATGCATTATCTCTCTCCTGATCTTTACACTGCTGCATATTCCATGTTTCCCCACCTTGGAGTTACGGTGTGTGGCTTGCAACACGTCATGCGCCATAAAGTACCATGCAGTAATCGCTTTCTCCTCTCCACAGACTTGAAATCAAATGTTGAAAATCAAGCTGAAATCATAATGCAGGAGTGGGAGTGAATCAAGGGTCGGGGGTGACGTCATTAATATCTTGTTTATGATATAATTCAGCCTCTACACAGCAGCTCATCATGACAGGAAAACATAAACAACCTCCCATGACACTCCTCGTTACCTCACATACCATTTCTTTCTCTCTCTTGTTCCCATATTCATCATTTGCTGCAGCGTCTTATTCACAGCAAAGGAAGGACTGATCAGCCCAGCAGCGGAAATTCTGCCTTTCATTTCCCGTAACAAATGAGCCACGGGTGTTGAGGGTGTTTGGGGGAGGGAGAGTGAAAGCGGCCGACACCTTTCGCTATTGACAGGCTGAGAAAGAGAAAGAAGGGGAAAAAAGTGTGCCTCCGAAACTGTCAGGAATGTGAGGGAGGAAAAAAAAATATAATGCATTTACTAGATTCACACCTAAGTTAAATCCTGCCAATCGACAACATTCCAGAAGGTATCACTTGGCCCAGATACAAGTGCACGAATTCTTTCATTTGGAGAGGCGACAATCGCTATTGATCGTGCCTCGAAAGGGATTTGCATCTGAAATACAAAATGGGCGAAAAATGCTAATACGGCTCCAATACGAATACTTCAATGATAACTGTATCTTCAATTTTGGGAATGCTCGTACGAAATAATAAATGGAAATGGAGCATCTATCAGACAGGCCCTGATCTGCGCGGCGGCCCAGCGGGGAGGCAGTGGCCGCGGCCCTCTTCCCTTCACACACACACACACACACACACACACACACACACACACACACGCACGCACGCACACACACACATAGATTCGAGACACCGAGTTCAGCACGCTCTCTAGCCCGGAACCGCCTCGCGTTGCTGGAATGTAAACAGGGGGTCTGTCACCCGCCGCGTTGTCAAGCGTCTCGTATCGCTGGACTGCTCAGGGCTGTGCAGAGCCCCGCCGCAGCCTCCCCGCGGCCCCCGCCTTCGTTCACTCCGGATCCTGGTGGTCTATCAAAATAAAAAATCAATATAGTGTGTGTGTGTGTGTGTGTGTGTGTGTGTGTGTGTGTGTGTGTGTGCACTTTTTCATTACCACTGTACGTAGAAAGTTAGTGGCCCTAGTGAGTGATGAGGTGAAATGGTCCAGGAGGAAGGGCGGGGCTGTGCGTGTGCAGCGGCGGGCGGCCTGGGTTGGTGGGGGAGGGGGGGACGGAGGGATGGAGGAAGAGGAGAAGGAGGTCTCGTCAGGAAGGCGGGCGGACAGTGATAGGGCGGGATAGTAATGAGGACATTAGGCGTGGATGAGAAACGATAATGTCCCATCATCGACAGCTGAGATGAGGACGCACCCTAACACCCATTTTCTCTTGTTATAGAAAACGTGGCTCGTCCTTGCTTCCTCCCTGGGCTCCCTCTTTTTAATGGCAGCGGCGGATATCGTGACGGGAGGGGCGCTCCTCGAGGGGGGCAGGGCGTCGGGTGAAAATGAAAATTCCAGCGTAAGTGTGATGATCAGCGAGTGGCGGGGTGCCGGGGATGCCTAGCCAAATGTCTTGTTTGAAGTGCAAGGCGTCCCGCGAACTGAAGTGCTTGCTGCGGGATATGATGCTTCAACTCAGACAAAAATGCTCTATACACATGTATTTCTTACGTATATTTCACTATAACCGATACTTTCCTGGTTTACTAAATCCACAATACCAAAAATACAAATAATTTACTTTTCCTTATTTTCCCTTAGTGGTTACAAAAAAAAGAAAAAAAAGGAAAAACAAAGATGATAATGCAAATGCAAGTATAGATAGTATGTGCCCAAGAATTCTAACAACACATCACTCTAAATAAAACATTGGGAAAACGCCAAACTATTTACTTTTACTTTGCTCCTCCCTTAAATAATGGTGTGATCAAGGTTATCATTCTACACCAGCATAGCCACGGGTCCTGAAGGTGAAATGTGCCGCAATAACGCTTCGTGGAGGCCCGTCATGCGGAAGACACTCAGGAATAACTGTTCTTTTTCTACAGTAAATTACACAATAGTATGACTGACACGAGAAGGGAAACCTGTCAAAGCAGGAGAATTATAATAGAGAGCCACAGAGCAATAGTATCATTTTATGCAAAGTAACCAATACTTACACACACACACACACACACACACACACACACACACACACACACACACACACAAGTGAAAGTGCAATAAGCTAAGTAATTGTTAACATGGTCTTTCTAGATCTAACAGATGTCTCTTACCACTTATGTCTCACCTCATTCCTTCAGCCTCACCAACACACCCTCACCGCGCCTCCACAACACAACACAGCACAACCCGGGATAGAAAACGACGCAACACAATCATAACATATGAAGTACTTGTACCCGGAGGAGGAAAAGGGGCAGAGAACAGCAGCGGAGAGATAAATAAAAATACCCGCAATGAAGAAGGTGCTCTAGAGATGCTGATGCCAATGAATATGACCTGCGCACCCTAAGAATGACAAACGGCAACATATTACAACCTAACCCTGACAAAGTGTGGCCATTGCACGCCGCTCTCCACTGGCCGGCGAGGAGCTGATATGGCACGAACCCCTTATGGCAACGCTCTGTATCATTTGCTTACAGTTCGCGGGTCTTATGGGCGTATTAACAGACACAATATGTCACCAAGATCACCCTCATACCTCCCACAGTCACCTGATAATGAGAAAAAGGCTCCGAGATGGCACTCGTGAACGCCAAACGCGGGGGCGACGCCAGACTGACATGCGGCCGATAATAACATACATTTTCTCTCCCGATCCGCCATTAATAACACATCGGAACCAAAAAAAATGGAATAGAAAATAAAAAACAGCAGACACACCACGGAAATATCTGGTTCAGAGCGCCTGAGATTATTCCCTGGCAGTGGTGGAAACGGTGAAAGTTCTTTTGATAACTTAGAGAACTTCCAACCTTCAAGCTGCAAGGATTTATAGCCGTGAAGTGTATCAACCACCTGTGAGCACTAAGGAAATATATGTATTTAGGTTGTGGCTGCAAGACTGATGGAGGTGCAGCCAGTCCTCGGCCCAGATGTCTGTGTGACGAGAGGACACGCCCGAGATAATGTCCTGGAGGCGGCAGTGGCGGCGGTGGCGGATCCTCGACAGAAGACTTGCCGGTAAACAAAACGATGGTAGGGTAGAAAGTGTGTGTGTGTGTGTGTGTGTGTGTGTGTGTGTGTGTGTGTGTGTGTGTGTGCTTCAAATCCTTTTTACTTCCTTCTGTTATTTCTACTGAACTTCACTTGAACGACAAGATTACTGCAAAGGTTATACACAGTCTTGAAGCACGAGTAACTAATCGATAAATGGATACATAAAAAAGAATAATGATAAGTGACGTCAGTTCAATGATACATACTTTTTGTCACCAACTTTCGCCGTGAATTTAGAACTTGAGCCTCGCCCTGCATTAGACACTTTTACCCGGCTCACCTAAGACGTGCAAAACAACACAAACAACAGCCACACTTACTATTCTTACTGAGTGTACGGCGCAGAGATGGAAACAAAGAAATAAGCTATAAAACACCACAAATTAAATAACATAACAACGCAACGGCTCAGAATACGTGATGAAAGAGAACGAGAGAGAGAGAGGGAAAAAACTATAAAAAGGGGTGTAAGAAATGAACTCGCTTATTATTCTACCGAGCACAGTGCAGTTATAAAAACATACAACTTACCAATAAATCATCCCAAATTAAAGATAATAACAAAACAACGGATGAGAACACGTGATGAAAGAGGGAAAAAGTAAGAAAAAGAGACAAGAAAAGAGAAAGATATAAAAAAAAGGGATACCGAAAAAAAAACTGCAATAACCATCAGTTTTCCAACATTAGCTGTCTCAGGCCATTAACTGCCTGAGGACATTTTTACTATTTTCCATAACTTCACCATTAGGATGCTCGTGGGCGATCATCCTTGATAACAAAGACCTTGGGAACCGACCCTTTGGACACCCCCCTAAAAACCCTCCCTTACCCCCTCCAAAAACGACTTAGCCAGGCCTCCCCACTCCCAATGACCCCACCATCCTCCCCTCTCCTGGGCCCCACCACGTACGCAGCCTCCCCTCCAGAATTCAGTCTAAAAATCTAAATTGGGATGACTATAATGACATATCTTGAATAATATATTACTGGCGTTTGACTGTGTGCTCTCATTTCTCACTCTGCCGCAGCGACTCAAACCCGGGGGCGGTGTGAGGGGGCGAGATTGCACCTTACGAACGTTGCACGGAGGGGCGAAAACCTCCTCCTACTGATGGATTATGGATAGACACTTAATGTTTGGTGATCGGGGCGCTGGATATTGTATCTCTGGGCAGTACGCGACACCCTCAAAAACGTAATGTGCTGGAGGAGAGGGAGGAGGAGGAAGGGAGAAGAGAAGAGGAGGAGGAGGAGGAGGAGGAGAGGGACGCAAGGAGCCTGGGGATGGAGGTGGGGAGGAGTGGGGTTTAGGGGCTAACTGAGAACCCTCGCTTTTTACCGATTTCACATGATTTTGACCAAGGCCCGGGAACGAGTAGGGGGAGAGGGGAGAGGGGTGAGGGAGGGCCGCGAGGGGAGAGGGGATAATGCCAAGCGGAGGATCATTTACACCACTGGGGAGGGGAGAGAGGAGACAATGCAGGGAGGTGACTGGTGAAGACACAGCGCCTGGGAGTGATGTTCGAAACTCATAACCATCATCACCCCATCCATCAACATCAACTACCACCACCGCCACCACCGCCTCCGCCACCGCCGCTACTTCCAACACCACCACTGCCGCCGCCGCCGTTACCATCATCATCATCAATAATAATAACAACAAAGCACACACACACACACACACACACACACACACACACACACACACACACACACACACACACAAGCGCGGAGAGAGAGAGAGAGAGAGAGAGAGAGAGAGAGAGGAGAGAGAGGGAGAGAGAGAGAGAGAGAGAGAGAGAGAGAGAGAGAGAGAGAGAGAGAGAGAGAGAGAGAGAGAGAGAGAGAGTCCGAGAGACAGACGGAGAGACAGACAGACAGACACACACACACAGACAGGCAGCCAGACAGAGACAGAGACAGAAAGAGAGAGTATTCATGTAACACAAGAGGGCACACAGCCAGGCCCAAATCTCGTGTATAAAACAAGTAACATTGTTCGCGTTTAGTGGTATTAATGGGTCGCGGGGGAGGCGGCCTGTAGCGGCGAACCAACGTATGACCAAGTGCTGTGACACAAGTCCGTTCTAATGAGAATGAATGGAACACGGAGGGAGAGAAGCAGGAGGAGGAGGAGGAGGAGGAGGAGGAGGAGGAGGAGGAGGAGGAAGGAGAAGAGGAAGAATAGGAGGAGGAGGGAAAAGAATGAGAGACAGGAAAAGCGTGGAGGAGAGAACTAAAGAATGGGTTAAGTGACAAAAAGGAAAGAAGGGAAAAGAAGAAAATGGAGGGTAGGAAAGTGGAGATGAAAGTAAAGAATGAAAATTAAAATGGAAGGAGAAAAATAGGAGGAGGAAGAAGAGGAGGAGGAGGAGGAGGTGGGGATAAAGGAGAAAGGAAAAGAACTAAAAAGAGGGGAATAACACGGAGCCAACAACCAGGGAATGAATTAAACGACGAAGATGAAAGAAAGAGGAAGGAGAGTGAACTTGAAGGAAAAAGAATGAAAATTAAAACTGACGGAGAAAAATTTGTATAAAGTTAAAATGAAACAAAGAAAAAGAAGAGAGGATGATGATGGCCAGTGGATGCAGAGTTGAGAGAGGAAAGAAGAAGGAGAGGAAAAAGCCAATTACCGGAATTTGGGAGCAGGAAGGGAGGAACGAGGGAAACACGCGAATAAAGGAAATAGTTAGAAATGAACAAAAAATATACAAAACATAGTAGAGGAAATTAAAGAGAAAAAGACTTATATAAATATGATCCTAGGAAGAAATAACTCACTCTTAGAAAAAGGGAGGAAACGACAGCAAGGGAAAAAAGAAGCACAGATGGAGTGGATAAAGAGGAAGAATATAAAAAAGGAAGAGAATAAAGAGGATGAGGACGTACTGCTCCCCTCCTCACAGCCACTTAAAACACATCCTTAAAGATGATTAAGAAGAAGAAGAAGAAGAAGAAGAAGAAGAAGAAGAAGAAGAAGAAGAAGAAGAAGAAGAAGAAGAAGAAGAAGAAGAAGAAGAAGAAGATCAAGAACAAGAAAAAGCAGAACTAGAAGAAGAAAGAAGAAGAAGAAGAAGAAGAAGAAGAAGAAGAACAAGATCAAGAACAAGAAAAAGCAGAACTAGAAAAAAGAACAATAACAAGAAAAGAGCAACAAAAAACCATCAAAAAACAAAACAAGACAAAAATATCAAACTAATCCATAGACAACCACTTCATAAAAACAAGAAACCGCAAAAAAAGCAAAGCAAAGTAAATTACGTGAGAGACGAGGCATAACGAGAACAATCAAAGATAATCTGGAGTCGAAATGACATCACTGAACGGTACATGGGAACACACACAGAGAGAGAGAGAAAGAGAAAGAGACGACAACACGAGCCAACCACACACGCCACAAGCCAGCCAGGCAGTCACTCAGTCGCCGGCCACTCCTGACAATCACACAGAAACACGTGCACCTCAGACACACTCAGACGCACCCCGGTTGTCCCTTCCCCTCGTAAAGGTGAAGCATAAGCGGCTCTCTTTACGGGTTTCACAGGGGCGGCAAGGGCTTAATAATCCCCCACGCCCCTCGACGCTGGACCAGAGTGACCCTCGAAGCGGCGCCCCTTGTGTCACCACGCCACTCCTCGTCACCCAATTACCCTCGCGTGAAAGAGCTCCTGAAACACTCTCAATGGTCCGCATCCCGCAGTTATCGGCAGTGAGCGGCGTACGAATTATATTATTGAGAAAAAAAGGCAATATTTTAGGGCCGTATTGACACTTTCGGCAATGGTCGTCAGCAGCGGTCAATAATGAGTAAAGGAGGCGGGGTGAGGGAACAAGGACGCTCTCTAGGCCTACCCGGGAAGAGGGCATTGTGTTTTACGTAATTTACAGCCGTTCCGTTGCGTCTTTTATTGATGTATCGTGCCTTGGTTAACATGTGACTAGTTCGTGTACAAAGAAATAAGAAAATTATGTGGCCTGTGAAACATACGAGAGACCACATTTTATTCGTGTTTAGGGAACTGTAAAGTGCTCAGGTCAGTGGTGACATAAACTACAGAACATCGGAGTACATTTTCACTTAAATTTTGCCAATAGAATAAATTATGCAGTTCCTTTCGTTTACTTCTGCTTTACATAACTTATGATGCATTATTCTCATATCTAATTTTTGTCAGCGATGATTTTAAGAACATTTTATTGGAAAGATTTTAGTAAAAATTCGATAATGAAAGCGTTGCTAAATAAGATAGAAAAATAACTTAGAACGCTTCCAGGCCAACACACACACACACACACACACACACACACACACACACACACACACACACACGTAACTAAATCGGAAAAAATAGATACCAAAGTGTCAGAGTCGAACATATGATGGGCGGTCACTGAAACATGAACCGTACGAGCGGAAGGAGGCTGGTGGTGGGGGTGGAGGCAGTGACGGCAGCAAGGACGAAGCAAGCGACACGTGGAGGCAATAATACCCGTATCACGCAGGGAGGAGCCCGTGCTAAACAGCGGTAGGGGCAGAAACCCGTGATGCCGCATAAACCTTCACAAGAAACACACACCGCTGTAATAACCATCATTTCTCCGGCCCAAAAAATTGTATCAATAGAGAGAATTAGGGCGACGTCTTCTCATCTGGAGCTCCTGGCTGATGGCCGTCAATAGCCGCTGACCACCGACTCCCCAGCTAAGTGGCCGAGCCTGCACTGGGTGCCTGATGGAGGGAGAGGAGGGCGAGGGAGGCCAGAGGGGGCGGCGCACGTGGAGGAAAGGGACTAAGAGTAGGAGAAGGGGGAGGAGGGTCGAGTGGAGGGTGATAAGTGAGGGAAGAAAGGGACGGAGGGTGATGGATGATGCAGGGAAATGGGAGACTCCACAAAGGTGCTCCACCAGACCTATGTATGTATGTATGTATGTATGTGCGTGTGTACGTACGTGTGTTGTATACTGGATGGTCATGTTTTGAAGCTTGGCCACGCTGCAGGATGAGGATTAGACACATTGTAGGATGATGAAGATGAAGAAAACTAAATGAAGATGAAGAGACTGAAGCACATCTTACGAAGAAATAAATTAAAAGGAGAAAAAACACGCGGAGGTGGAATCGACCATACAGAGGGAACGAAACACTGCAGGAAGATGAAACAGAGAAATAAGGGGACACTAACTAAGAGAAATTACATCAACCTTAAGAGGGAAAAAATATACACCATAAAAAAACTTAAGCAGAAAAAGTAGACTAAAACACGAGAAATTAAATCTAAAAGATAATTGGAAAAATTCAAACATCTTGAAATAAGATTGAACACACCCTTAACCCATTAAGTATTGAGACACATTGTTACCGTAAGTTTGGGGTGTGATTAGACGGTTTTATTGACATTAGAAAGAGTGTATGGAAGTCGGAATATTAGTGGCCAGAGTCTGTATCATTTTTCAACATGAATTTTTGAAGCTGTATAAAATCAACAAATAATAAGCAAAATAAATATGAAAATATGTCCCAGTACTGAAAGGGTTAACACACTATCAGGTTTTAAGAATGTAGTGTCAACAACAATATGGCGAGGAGTAGCATAAATAGCAGTTGTATGGAACCATATACTGCAGTACCTCTGAACACAGCCCCTTCAGCACCTCACTTCATCAGCACAACACTAGAAGCAAGACGTACATCGAAATACCACTGACATTTCACGATTCTCTTTTATTTCCAAATTATAATCTCTTTTAGTTGCATCCGCTTCACCTTCTCTTATTTCATTACTCTTTCAGTTTACTTCCTTCTCAATTACTGTCTTGTTCTTTGAGCGTCATAAGTTTGTTCTTTTTTTTCCTTTGCGTTTCTCTTTCCTGTGTCTCAGTCTCCGCTGGTAATGTTTCCTGTCCGCTGGCCATCTCAGTTACCAGGTGTTTAGCGCGTTACCTTGACTCGTATTTGTCTTAGTAATACATCCTATCTACCTCATTGTCTTTTAGTGTCTTTTTTCTAAGGGATTTCAAGGTTTCTTCCAAACTCTATACTTTTCATTCATTTCATCGCGAAAACTAGACAGAAATAGATACCCATTCAAGGAAAAAAACATGTCTCCCTTTCTCAGTATTCTCCATATTGTGTTAGTAATTGTGGGAAGGAACATTTAGTGCTTCTCATTTTCTCTCTATGAAGTTAAAAAGACACGTGCTTCTTTTTGTGATTATACTCGGCCTTGTTATCTGTTCCGGATTCTGCTTTTTTTTTTTTTTTAACGTTCTAATTCTATCCAGCTTTCAATGATCATTTCTCCATTCCGAATTCATGCTGTTTCCTTTGATCCTCCTCCTCTTTCCTCCGCCTCTCCTCCTCTTGCTTGTATCTTCAGTTGAACAGCCAATTTTCGCTATCATTCATCCCATGTCGAAGGTAACTACTAAATTGCTCGTTCTAATGTAAATGGTCAGAGTAATCACCCACGTGTGCGCAATTGTGGTCAGTCGGGCTGGTAAATTGCGACTTCAAGTGGAGAATCGTAAGAAAAAAAAGAGAAAGGAAAAAAAAAGAAGAAGCCTCTCACAATGCCCATCCTTCACGTGGCCCACAAACTACTCCCCACTCCCCCTGCCTACCCTCCCCGTCTCTCCTCACTCTGTCCACCTCCCTCCTCTCCCACTCCCTCCCAGACCCCACTGACTCACTCCCTTCCCCTCCCGCTACCCTGAACCAACTGGCCATTTATTTTTCTACACTTGTATCAGAAAGAGGTTTGATTCCATATTTTTTCTCAGTCTTGCTCCGTAAACGAGTGGCGGCGCTCAATCCGTCAAGCCTCGCAATAATTCCCTTTGTTAATGTATGAGGAGTAAAAAGCGTCCGATTTCTTTTGGCAGAACTACTCTAAAGGGTCGAAGTGCTCAGAATAAAGTATCTGAGCATGAAAAAAGGAAGACGAGAAAAAAATAAATGCGCGAATTTCCGGGAAAATCTAACAACACACAGAGAAAAGTTGTGTTCCTGAAACTCGGACGGCAAAATAATTCACGACACACAAGTAAACTGACCACTCTGGGACGACGCGCGTGCACACACACACACACACACACACACACACCTTAGGGGGCAACGCACACTCCTCCACAAGTTATTTCTCCCTTGAGTGTTGTGAGGAGTGATGTTTTCAGCTGATCTCTCTCTCTCTCTCTCTCTCTCTCTCTCTCTCTCTCTCTCTCTCTCTCTCTCTCTCTCTCTCTCTCAATCCCTTAATTTTCTCTTGCCTCACCTAAAACACTTCCTCTCCCTTCATCTGATCTCTTTAATAGATTCTAATCCCATCACACAATCCACATATATCTCCCTCTTCCCTATCGCAGACTACACTCCAGCTTTTCCTTTCTGCTGCAGCTTTCCTCCCTTCCCTGTACACTCTCCCTCACTCGTCACGTGGAATCCTCTTTCTTACCACTAAGCACTGCAATATCCTTTATCTATATCAACTAGTCATCATCACTATTACACCGTATTTCCTACCTACACGCATTTCATCCTCCTTTTCCTCCTTCGTAGCACCATTACGACCTTTCCTCCCTCACATTAGCCAGTGCTCTTTTTCCTCGACTCTTATCTAGCCGTTTCATCTTTCCCTCACCGCCTTCTTCTCTTTCTCGTCTCTCCACCACACCTCTTCCTTCTGCTTCCTCGCCCCGCTGGCCTCACATCCCCGCCATACGTACCAATTAGGCATTAAGCCCCTGGGCTACACTGGACACAAGAACAATCCCATAGGAACTCTGGGCTTAACTTCTGATTAAGTACGGTGAAGGGACATGAGCCCTGCTAATACGAGAGATTACACGGCGGAGGAGACGATGGAGAGTAAGAGGGAAGAGGAGAAGAGGGAGAGGATAAGGAGAATAAAGAAGGATAATGTTTTGGAAGGATAGAAAAGGCACCAAGAGAGAAATGTATAAAAAAAGTAAGAAAAGGTGAAACAGAGAAGAGACAAGAAAGAAACTGAGAATTAAGAGAAGGCATGATGGGTTTAGAAGGAAAACTGTAAAGGATAAAGAAGATACATAGAAAAGAATGTCTTGGATGTGTGAAAAAGAAACTAATTGAGAAGTGAAAAGGGTAGGAAAGCGAGAAGAAATATTAGGAACACGTTTTTATGGAGGATGTTAAAGAGAAGAAAAAACAGTGTTTGGAATAGGGAAAAAATAAGATTATACGTCTCTACAGGAAAATGTGGAAGTATTTATATTGTGAATGAAGCAATTAAAAATGTCACTTTTTAAAAGATAGATAACATAGCATACTAATCAAACTATAAAAAAAAACATAAATTACATGACAAAAAACTAACAACATAACTGTCTTCATAAACAACACAGACACACAAACAAAACACAGACAAGAAAAAAATGAGGAATCAAAATCAAATTATACTCAGACCCTTAAACTCTATCTTCACATTTCCAGACGTCATTACTTTCAGAGAGACAATAAAAGAGAGAAACATTCCAATTACAAAGAGAAAATGGGTTTAAAAAGCTGCCCCGGAACAATTAAGTGATCACCTGAGGATCTAAAACAGAGTTAATCAAGCGAAGACAATAAGGGAGCCATAATCACCTGTAGCAGCGCCGTCAGGAGGGAGAGGAGGAGGGTAAGGGGGCAGGAAAGGGAGCATGGATGGGCGGGGTGGTAGGTTCCATTACACACAAGACTGAGGGAGGTGAGGTGAGAGAAGAGAGGAATGAAAGGATGGGAGGGAAAGAGGATAGAAAGAGAGGGTGAATTTTCATTAAGCTTCTCCGACTGCTGCTGACATGAAACTCTCACTAATTAATGTATTTCTTTACCATTGGTCCTTTTTTCTTCTTTTTGTCTTGTCTTTAATTCCTTTTCTTCTTCTTTTTTTACTATTGTCATCATTATTACCTTTTTCTTCTCTTTACTTATTTTCTTTAATCTCTTTTCTCTTATCCACCTTCATTTTCTGCTTTCTCCTCCCTATCCTCTGCTTCTTCCTATCATTAGTATTATTTTTCTCCATCCTTTCTCCTTTTCTTGCAAATTATCCCTTCATTTTCCGCCGTCCTTCTCATTCTGCCTCCGCCCTCACTCGTTTCACTTTCCTCCCTCTCATTCTTACTCTCCAGCTCATCTCACTCTCTTTATCTTCCTCCTCGACGCCCTCCCTTTGCGTCCCTCACTTCTCCATCTTTCTCTCTTTCCTTCCTTCTTTCCTTCTTTCCACTCCAAACGGTAAACTTTCCCCCAAATGACTCACTTTCTCTACTTCTCCCAAGTTTAATTAATTTATTCACCTGCACTTTCATTACAGTAAACCCGCAATAATGAGTGATAAATTCGGAGGCTGCGGGCGGGACGGTAAAGGCCGCTGTGAGGTTCATCAACTCGCATCTCGACCCAACTATTGTCCTGTGTCGCATTTTCGGAGTTTCCCCAAAAGGATCATAACTCGCCGTGGGTCTGGCCTAGGCGGTGAACGAAAAGTACTGCGACGGGACGAACATGTGCCGGGTTTAGGAGCACCTTGGGGACCCTGTCCGTGAAAACGCAACATAGCTCAGAATTAAGAAATAATTAGGACCCGGGTGAGTTACTAGGAATTAGGAATCGTGCCGGGCTGGGAGTTCCTTCTGGGAATAGCGCAGGGTTGGGGAGAAGGTTACTTGCCAGGACGTCCCTTTTTGCGCTTCCCTCACTGACACTTCCCTCGGAGGCTGGAAGGGAGCACCGCACGGCTGTTTGGTGATTCCTGACAAAGGTTTCGCAGCAGAGTCTCCTCGCCCAGTTCAAGTGGATTGGACAAGTATCGTTGGTCGTGAAGGAAGAAGACGAAGGAGGGGACGCTTGGTGGTGCGGATTTTGTCTTGTCTTTTGAGTCTTGAACCTCTTACTGTGCAGTTCATCCTAATCAACTCTAGACCTTTTCAGTGCTAGGATGCATTTCATATTTATTTTTGCTTAATTGTCGCTTTTATACACCTTTAGAAACTCATGTGGGGATTGAAATAGTAAAGACACGTGCCATTAATCTTCTGACCTTCATACACTATTCCTAATATTAACAAAATCATCTACAATGTCACTCAGCACTGAATGAGTTAAAAGGGAGATAAATATTTGTTCTTCTTCTTTTATATTCCTTTATTAAAAGTAAACAAATACACAAAAGCTATTCAAAAGCGCAACTTCTAACCTAACCGAAGAAAACTGCTAAGAAAATCTCAACTGTACAGCCACAACGAAACTACAATGAAAAGACAGACTTGCACACAGCTTTATTTGCTTCACTTCACAAGCGGTTTATCCTCATCACGGCACACAATCAGGGTCTGTCTGCATGGTGACTCGCCACCTATCGATCATGTACTAAGTGAAGGCGACGTGATGAACCGCTGCTCAGGGCGTGGGTGGCGAGGGTAGTAAAGAGGGTGTTGAAGGTGGAATAGGATGAGAGCATGAGTCATGAGACCATATTCAGTAACAATTCTGCACCTCCCCTTTAACTTGTTATGGTTGTACCAATTTTAACGGGTGGTTTTACAAGTACACAGATTAATAGAATTCAATATCATTAAGTCTTTCACCACGATATAAAACGATTCACAACACTTGAGGCAAGAAATAAAAAGGAATGAAAAAAGCAGATTGTCTATAGTCTATGCAGTATTGATTGACCTCACAAGTGGCTGTAGAATAAGTAATGATAGTTTTGGCGTAGTTTATGATTAAAGACTTGTACATAGGTCGAAAACCTGATCAAGGAGATGGCGGTGTTAAAAGGACCAGCCTGTTACATTGTTACGTTTTCCTTCAATATGTGAGGTCCGGAGGTACACCAAATAATGCAAGTAACAAGTAAAAAAAAACAATGAGGGATTCAACAAGAAGAACTAATCACCTCTGTAACATTAAAAAATTGTCGTGGTAGGAGAGCAAGACGTTCCTGAAAGCGAGCCAAGATATGAAGGTGTGACTAGTGGTTAGAAATACATGTGCGTGTGTCGTGGTGTGGTATTGTAAGCATGAGTGTGTCGCTGAGGTTAAAGTGTCAAAATGTAACAGTGTGCTTTAGTAAGATAATGAATGGGTATAAGCAGCTTGTAAATATGTGTATGATATGAAGGTGGGAGAAGTAAGACGTGCATGAGGCGGCGCGAGTAGTCTTAATATGTGAGGGGAACGCAGGACTAAAGAACACAGTGAAGGGAGAGGAGGAGGAGAGGGGCGGGGCGGTGCAGGGAGAGGAGGCAGGTACCGAAACGGAGGAAGAGAGAAGGAGGAAGAGAATTACAGGTTAACCAAACACCAACTGAGGAGGAGGAGGAGGAGGAGGAGGAGGAGGAGCTAGGAGAAGACAGAGGAGGTTAGTGTCGTGTCCTCAGTCCAGGTTCACACCAATTGGACTGTTTTAATGCCGTCCAAAGATGCGATTAACCAAGCACTTTCCCATCGCTTCCTCTGACAATTAGCAGCAATGACAGGGTAAAGGAAGGCGGCGAGACTTTTTCCCCTTCAAAACGACCCACGCCAAGCCGTCGCACAGGCGGAATCTCAACCTTACGACAACACACCCGAGTCAGTCACTGTCTTGGCCCGTGAATTATTCAAATCACCGTCAGACTCACGGTTATAACTACCATAACTACCGTGGACGAGTAAATGTACCAAATTTCGCTTCATTGTGGTGTGAATAAATACAAGACTGGAGGCGATCTCTGAGGCTCCGCTTCTCGCATGATGGTGGCGGTGGCGGCGGTGGTAGTGGTGGTGGTGGTGTTCTGAAGGTGTTTCCCGCCTCCTCTGTACACTCCTGTTTGCCTCAACCCAGTCTCCGGAAGCGTCTGGCTGAGCTATGGCCCCTTGTTTTGGCTGACGGCGGCCCGACCCACGCTCTCCCTCACAGCGGGTCTCACTCCCTGTTCCGCCGTCGAGGAGCCAGTCAGGTAACGGGCGATTCTACGGTTCCTGTACACTTCCTGCCTCGCAACATCCGGGTACAAAACTGAGTTAATCCTTACTGATTGATGGACTGACGGTGTGTGTGTGTGTGTGTGTGTGTGTATGTGTATGTGTATGTGTGTGTGTGTGTGTGTGTGTGTGTGTGTGTGTGTGTGTGTGTATGCTGGGTGAGGGGGAAGGAAAATTGGCGTGCTCAATCAAGCGTCAGTAATGGCCAAGTATCATCCACTAATACAGAAGACTCCCCCACAGGCGCTGCCACAGGGAAGACTTGCCACGACCACAGCCGCCTCACACACACACACACACACACACACACACAATTGGTAAATCCGTCACGTCTGTACAATCCTAGAAATAATCAATACAACTATAGGTAAACTCCGCGCAATAAAATGCCTCATAAACTTCAAAACGAGTAACACCGAACCTCTCCCTCAATCCATAACAAGATAAACAACAAAAATATCACCGATACTGAACACTCACCATTACAACTAAACCACTAACACCTTACAAGAAAAACTACAAAACAGCAATCTAAAGTAGACATTAGAACTCACTAGGTACTTAATAAATCCACAAAAGAAATAAAAAAATAAACTCGTATAGCTAAGTTTTATTTGTGTTGGAGGGAAATAAACTCGTATAGCTAAGTTTTATTTGTGTTGGAGGGACGCTTTCACCATCCAGCAAAATCGCATGTCCAGAATTTGATGTGTTTTGGCTAATAGAAGTGAATTGTACCGCCTAAAGGAGCGAGGGAGCCAGTCACGTACTCCCAGTGTTCGTGATTAGCTAAGACAGAGAGAGGCGTGTGCCGCAGAAACGTCTCGCACACCTGAACTGAATTTTACAAGCCCTTCACGTATCTCTTCCTCTTTCTTCGTCTCGTATTTTTGTTCCTCTCTCTCTCTCTCTCTCTCTCTCTCTCTCTCTCTCTCTCTCTCTCTCTCTCTCTCTCTCTCTCTCTCTCTCTCTCTCTCTTCCGTTTCCTTCCTGGTTCTTCACTTTTACTTTCATTTTGTATTTGTCATAGTTTTCTTCTCATTTTATCATTTCTATGTCACTTGCTTCATGTACTTCCCTCTCTCTAACTACTTTATTTATTTTTTTCCTTACTATATTGTTATTTTTATTCCTATTCTGTTTTTTTTGTTACCATCACCTTTTTATCTTTTTTTTTCCTATCTTCCTTTCCTTCACGTCATCTAGTGCTCTGTCTTTCTTTGTCTTCTTGTCATTTATTCAATTGGTCTACCTTTCTCTTTCTGGTCTTCATGCACTTCCTTTTTATCTATTTGTTTCCTTATCATTACTTTCATATTTTTTCGATTTTTTTCTTTCTTTTTCACGTTTTTTAGCACTGTACTCCTCTTTTCATTTTCGTGGTCGTTTTGCACCTCTTTCTCTAATTAAAATAAACTTACTTTATATGACGATTTTATCCCTCTATTTTTTTTTACTCATCATTTTCTCTTCCTTCTTGTCTCTCTCCGGTTTTGTTCACTCTTTTCATTTCATCCTATTTTCTTTCTCCTCATCATCATGCTCTTATTATCCCTTCATTTTCCTCTTCCTCCTTCACCACTACTATCACCACCTCCTTTTAAGACTAATCTCTTTACTGCCAATCTTACTCGCTGTTCCTCCTCCCTTTCCTTCCTGTCTAGATTAGTGTTTATGTTAATGGTATGGACTGATAACATGGAACAAACCCACAATGACACTAACAAGAGAAAAAGTACAAAAAAGTTGAACATGCAATAAAACATTTCAGTCAGCGAGATTACTTTTCCTCTCAAATTACCCACATGTCTGTCGTTATCATCTGAGGCGCCACTTAACTACTACCCCAAGCCGTGCCATTTTCCCCATCAACTCCATCTCATGTTGTATCTTTCCTTCAGGGTTTTTTTTTCCCCCTTCATCTTTCGTCGCCAGTTAGGAGTCACCTGAAAACCCACTACTCATTCCACTTTGTTCCACCCTCCCTTACTCACCCACCCCCTCACTCCTGACCCTTAATTAACTCTTAGCTCACCTGTGTCGCCGGCCGCTTCCTTTCCGCTAGCCCAGGAGGCATCACACGTCACGTACTAACCTGAAATAGCAGAGGGAAAAAAGTTAATTACCTTCCACTAATGGCGGGTTGACACGGGGACGATTGATAAGGTCGAGTTGGTTGGGTTAAGATGCAACACTTCACACTAAGACGATGAGAGCGAAGGTGACTCCACGTGGGATAACAAAGGACGAGGAGTAATTGCAATGAAAGATGTGAAGTGGGAAGGACGAGGAGGATGAGGAGGAAATGAGGAGTCTGCTCCGGGTGACTGTGAGGACTGAGAGGTGAGGTAATGAAAGAAGATGATAACAGAGGGTATTCGTGGGACAAAAAGGCTGACGATAAAGACGTGGATGTTGGTGGTATTGTTGGTTTTCATGCGAAGAGGAAGAGGAGAAGGTTCGGAGGCGTTGAATGAGAGCTAACATGGTGTAAAGGATTCACTTCCTCCGGCGGACGAGTACATTGGGATAAGAATCGACAAGAGTATTATCTCTGGGCAGCGTGTAATAATGATTGCATATGGTGAAACAAGGGGAAGTTATTCTGGATGTTGGCTGTCGTTGTAGTGGTGGTAGCGAGAGTAACCCGTGGCTCTGGTTAGGGAACGTGTGTGTGCGGAAGGAAAGTGTTGAGCTGACAGTCCTGGTGGTTAGAGTGGTCATGATAACACGTGTGGCGGATGTGGTAGTGGTATAGGGTTAAAACCATGCGGCGATTGTGGACGTGGCGATATGATAGTGCTGTACAGTTTAGGAAGTTTAGTAGTGATGGTTGTAGCAAACACGTGTGCCGAAGAAAAAGAAGCAGAAGACAGGGAGGTGTTGGTAGTGGTGGTGGTAACATAATGTCACGGTGGTGGTCGAGACGATGACAGTAATGAACCACCAAGACGCACATGGTGATGAAGGGAAGACTTACATCAGAGCGCAAGGAGCAGCATTTCGTCACCGCCGCACCGCCGTTCCCCATCACAACTCCACCCGGAAAGAAGCACAGGGTCCAAATACTCGCCTCTCCTCCCCACTACTCCCCTTCCTCCTTCCTCTCCTCTCCCTCGCTGGCTCGATTTCCTTCCGAGCAGCGCCGCGGTTCGGACCTGCCATGCTGACCACCAAATACGAGGAAGACAAAAGGGAATTGATCGGCGGTGTCTATCGTGCAGGATATTGTACACTTGGCACGTCTCTCGTCAGGAATGTACACCACACAGAACATGACTTAACCAATGTCTCGGACACACACACACACACACACACACACACACACACACACACACACACACCACAACGATACAAGACACAATACCGCCTGACTCCCTAGTCCTCCTCTCTCAGTCTCAGTCTCTTCCCTCAGTCACAGACAGGTACAGTAGGGGAGCGTAGCAAGACCAGCCTGTCCCACCACACACTTGAGGCATAAAAAAAGCCCTGCAAGACCCCACCACCACCACCACCACCACATGTAAACAAACCACTGACGCACCAAGTGGGGAGGCTGACAAAACATTCCCGCGCAAGCTCTCCAAACACAGTATCATAACCTACTAATTGCCAGCTGCGGGGGAACAGTGCGAAACTCAGGCAAAAGGAGAGTGTCTTCCTATTGTCCTGAGGGGTTAAGGTAAGTCTCCCCTTCAGAGAGTCAAAATAAAGACGTGTTTTTCTTTCCCTACTTTTAAATGGTGATTGCTAAACCCAGAAACATTAAGTGTGTTGATGTTGGCAGCAGTATCTCTCCTTTCCTTCCTTTCCAAACGTACCCTTCATAACGTTGCTCTATCAACATATCCTCTCCCTTCCTACTAAAATCCTTCCCTCCCGCCCCTCCACTTCATTCCTATCTAGCCCCTCCCTTTCTCCTCCTATACTGTTCTCCTTTTCCCCTTACCCCTTGTTCTCCCAATCCTTTTCCTCCTCCTCCTCCTCCTCCTCCTACTACTACTACTTCTACTACTACTACTCTTACTACCCGTCTCCCTCTACAATGGCATCAGACTGACCAAAATCTGATCCCACACTGCCGCCTACACGTCCCGGCTCACTGCACACTCCGGCATACGTGTGACTAAGTGGTGTTATTTATAGGTAGGTTCAAGGGCCATAAATATATCATGGACCTTTGCTGTAGATATTTTACGCTTGTTAAGAAAGAAAAGAGGTACAAATTATGCCAAGTAAGAGTCGCTGGATGGTTTATCGTTCCTATTATTGTTGGTGTTATTGATATTGTCATTATTATCATTATTATTATTTTTTTATTACTATCATTATTATTATTATTATCATTATTATTATTATCATTATTATTATTATTATTATTATTATTATTATTATTATTATTATTATTATTATTATCATTATTATTATTATTATTATTATTATTATTATTAGTAGTAGTAGTAGTAGTAGTAGTAGTAGTAGTAGTAGTAGTAGTAGTAGTAGTAGTATTTTTTTTTTTTTTTTTTTTTTATTGTTTTTATTGTTATTGTTGTTCCTAATGTGGTTCTTGCTATCACCATTGCTAACATTAACGTTATTAAAATTACCATTATTTTTATTATCATTATCATTGTTTGCATTATTTCTACCATTATCATCATCATTGTTATCATTACCATTATTATCACAATCCTCCTCCTCATCCCCATCATCATTACCATAACACAACATACACTCACCAATAACTACACTCTATCAAATCCATTAACCAATAATCACAACCACACTAACCAACTCTCATCATTTTCCCTTCACTTAAACATTCCTCTCATCCCCAAAACCCTCCACTTCCCGGAGAAAAATTATCAGAGAGTCTCATCCTCGGCCTGCTCCTCCCCAAGCCAGTCTTCCTTATGCCGCGGGACCACAAATGACTCCTCCCCACACTGCTCCCTAAAGCTGAGCCGGAGTAAATCCTCATCAGGCCTCAAGTTTGGCAAGGGGCGGGGAAGGAAGGAAGGAAGGAAGGAAGCAAGGAAGGGAGGAAGGGAGGGAGAGAAGGAAGGGAGACAGGGGGGGAAGGGAAGGTAGTTGGGAGGGAACGAGGAGAAGAGGAGGAGGAGGAGGAGGAGGAGGAGGAGGAGAGGCAGGGGAGTGAGGGGTGACGTCCTGTTTACATTACACGGTGGAATGACCTTCCGCGTCTCCCTAACAAACTCTTAATGAAATATACATCACTACCTCCGCCCTGGCCTCCGTCACCCCTCCCCTCCCTTCCCCTCCTGCCCCTACCCCTAATCCTCCTCCTCCTCCTCCTCCTCCTCCTCCTGCACGGATCGAGTAGCGCCTTCCGGAGCTCCTGCTGGGGTTGCTGAGTCACAAGAGCACATGTGGCAGAAGATACAAGCATCTATTTTTTGTTTCTTTCTATTTATTATTCGTGTGTTTTTTCGCAGGTGTTCACTATAAAGATTTGGTGCTCTCTCTCTCTCTCTCTCTCTCTCTCTCTCTCTCTCTCTCTCTCTCTCTCTCTCTCTCTCTCTCTCT
>CM035193.1:4422850-4436099 GCA_020233015.1 Callinectes sapidus
GAGAGAAGAGAGAGAGAGAGAGAGAGAGAGAGAGAGAGAGAGAGAGAGAGAGAGAGAGAGAGAGAGCGTGTCCCTGTAGCACGTTACAATCCCCTCGGCGGTGTCTTCCCCTCACTCCCCCGTGGATAAGGTCACTAAACCTTCCCCCGGGGTTCTTGTCGTCCTTCCCTGACCCTGACCAACTTTCCTGCACCGTTTGTTTACCTTTACTCTTTCATTCTTTATCTTCGCCTTCTTTCTCTCTTCCTCTGGAGCCTGACACACCGCCCCAAAATAGCACAGAGTACAATGAGAAACTTTGGAAAAACTCATGGCTATTTATACACGGTTTCTCTTTCTTTTTCCTTGCAGTGTTTGACCTGCGAACAGAAGGCAGCTTTTCATTAAAGTGGTATATCATAAGAAGACAGGTTCAAGACACGTACGTTCGCAGAAGAGCATTTATCCAGGTATGTCGGGATAGTAATGAGGAGGAGGAGGAGGAGGAGGAGGAGGAGGAGGAGGACGAGGAGGAGGAGGAGGAGGAGGAAGGTGCACGCTATCTTTCTCCAATGTCCTGCCTCTATTCCACCCTGCCCTTTTCCCCCTTGATCGAGGAGAAAGAAGAAAAAGAAAGGGAAGGAGAAGGAGGAGGGAGAAGCACGCTACCCTCCCCAATGTCCTGCCGTTCCTCCACCTCACTCACCGTGTCTGCCTCGACCACTTCCAGGTTGCCGCCACAAGGACGCGAGACTCCCGCTGCGCCTCCGAAAGCTCCGAAAATAATAACGCCTCCTCAACGAACGAATCACGAGAAGGAAAACTGGTCGTCGTCGTGGAGGTGTTCGACACGGTGCGGCAAGCTGTCGCGGCGAGGTATTATTTTCAGGCGCCAGAGTACATGGAAAATGCTGCAATATTTTCCACGGTGACCCTCACAGCCCGGGGGGTGGAAGGTCAGCTGCCTGGTGGAGGCGGCGGGCATGTCGTGACCCCGGCAGGTATTGCGCCCGCCTCGTCCCATCCATCATAGCTGCCAGCCAAGTCTTCGGGGCTGTTAATGAATGGGCGCCGCGTCACACCCTCCACCGTCCGCACGCCACACACCCGTCACTGCCTGGCGCGCGGCGGGTGGGAGGGAGGAGCAGCGGGACGATGGGACAGAGGGAAGGAGTGGAGAGGGGCGGACGAGCGGAGGGCGTGGGGATGGAGGGGAGGGAGTTGCCTCAGTACCGTCAACACATCTGCCTCATCATCATCAACTAGCGAAACAAAAAAAATCAAATTCAGACACACATTCTGAGCGAGCTGGGGAAGCCACGTGGTGGTGGAGTGTGGAGGCGCCTCCTGGATGGGCGAGTCCACAGGGATGTCAAAGGGACCTCAGAAATAATGGCTCTCTGATGCTCGTTTTAGATAAAAAATGAACACTAATACACCTCATTAAGGAGAGGAAAGAGTAAAAAAGATTCAAAAACTTCTGACGGTCGCTGAATTGTCATAGAATATCCAATTATGGTCCGAGATCGGTCAAATTAGAGACAGAGCGTCCTTCCTTTTGAAGCCAAGACGGTTCTCTGCTGAGGCAACATCCCTCTATTGAGGCGGCGGGGCCGGTGCCAGCTGGTCGTCAGAGTCACCAGGAACAGAGAGTCACCTCCCCGACTGTACCCAGCTCCGGGTGGGGCAGCTCAGGGTCTTCCTCAGCTGGAGTGCGACTTAGCGAGGTCGGCTATAACGAGCCTCGAGCCTTCGGGTTCCTCTATCATTCGACACGAAGTTTCCTTTGATCACAATCCAGAGTGGGGCGGAAGGCTTGTACCAGTAGAACTTCTGCACTTTGTATTTTACTTTTTTTTTTTTTTTTTTGTTCTGCTAAAGACAGGCCACGACTTCACAAACTGTGGCCACTTTCCTTCTTGGTTGGCTTGGTGTTGTCGATGAGTCTGGCCGGGAGACCCACATAACTGCTCCAGCACGAGGCTACAACAAGGCTGAGACACACTGCCCGCCGCCTCACCACCGCTGGATCTAGGGGTGCCTCCACCCTCCTCGGCAGCCGCCACCCTTACCCACCCTCAACACAAGGCCAAATTTCCCTTGAAACATAAAGGGGAATGATTACCGTGTCTCCCCTCTGTTCGGGCGCGCCTCAGGCCTGACCCTCTGTAATAAAATGAGGGAAGGGGCTCGTCTGAGAAGGGGAGATGCATAAATAATATAAAAGATTTCAGCCTATTCTTCTTGAAGAGGCCCACCTGTGATGGGTTGCCGTCACCTGAAAAACATCTCCGTCTTCTTGGTCTTGTTCTGTGGAGGTGAATTTTTTTAAGCAGTTTTGCATTACCAATACAAAGCTTGAGGAATCAGCACGCGAAGGTGTAATCAAAGTGTAGGCTGCAGTACAGAAACAATGCACAATTAGGTGAGGGGCGCCACGGCCAGCAGTATGCACCCCCTGCTCGTCTGCTACTACCGGATGACTCAGAAAAACTACGATCTTCGGTGACTGAAAGAAATCGTTTCCCCCAAGGTGTCCTGGCCGGGGAGGGGGTCAAGGCCGATGGTCAAGGGAGGACATTTCCAACGACGTGCTTCAGACTTGAGAAAAATGAGGAAAGCTCTTTGTCACGTACCAAAGACTTTTGTAGAATATGAAGGGGCTTGTCCCTCAACTCTTGACCTTTCGTAATCACCCTGGTCCAATTTAGGGTCTTTTTCCTTCCTCTTCACTTCTTATTTTACACTAACTTCACATTGCTCCTTTTTAAGAGAAAAATAAGGTCGCTTAATAAGGCGAGGCATCACTCGCTCTGCCTCCTTGATCTTGCGTCTAGCCTAAAGACCCTAAAAATCTCCCGTCCAGGCTGCCTCTTTATCCTCCGGCGGCGCTGACAAAGCTCGGCCCTCACGTGAGGCTCCCCAGAGTACATAACGCCGAAAAAATTAGTCTACGTAACAAAGCCCACATGAATGACCCTCTATCCTCCCTCTCCCTCCTCCCTTCTCTTTCCTCATTCTCTTTTTAGTCATCGTTACTTCTTCCTCTTATACACTCACTTCTTTCGCTCCCACCCTTCCTTGTTTTCCAAATTACGCATTTTTATATTCTCTTTCTCTTCATCTCCCCCTTTCTCTCTCTTTCTTTTTCTTTCTCCCTTCTCTTGTCTTTAACAGCCTAGAGAACTGGCTCTTTATCCCCTCCTTCTGACGGGTTTTTATCTGGTGAAAAGAGCTTTGAGGATTAGACGACCAGGAGTCAGGAACGTGTTGATGAAAAGACAAGGGAAAAAAGGACTGAAGGAGCCGGCAGGACATTGGGAGGGAAGAAAAGAATAGGGAAGCGAGGCATTCATCAGTGAGAGAAAGGCAGCGAGTGCTTTCCAGGAGCTGGTCTGCTTGAGAGGGGACGACTGGGTGGAGTGGATGAGGCAGGTTGTCCACACCGAGGGGTCATGTCCACATCTCAGTAACTCTTAGCCCGGGGCAGAACATGAGCGTTGCAAGGAGGGCATTCAGGTCATTATGACGTCACAGGTAAGGGAACGGATGCACACAGTGAAGGCACTATACTTTACCTTGTATCGCGGTACCTAATGATGTTCTGGTGAGCGCACTTATCACTGTGCCTGTGTGCGTGGTGCAGTACATGTTTCCGCCGCGAGGAGACAGCGTGAGACTGACTGGAGGGTCTCGTCATTAACTGAGCGACTTGAAAGATCTATTGTTGTGTCCATTGTGACTTGTATACCTTGCGAAGGACTCAAGACTGTTATCTATTCCGCGTTCTTCCATCATAGAGAATAGCAATACCCTTTGTGCTTCAGGTTATTTTTCAGCGATTCCCCTACTTGTATTCCCTTCCTCTAACTGACAGGAGATTATGAACAAAATACTAACGAGTAAAAATCAATCTATAGACAGTACACTCCACCAATACCTCACGCCTTTAACCTCAAACTAATGTTATCTTCCCTCTGGTTAGCAACAACAAAAAAAGAATATCAATCATCAAAAATTAATCTACCTCATCACTTCACTATTTTAAAGGTTGTAAGGACAGCACTGGTGGCCTATACGTCCTCCCTAACCCCAACCCTTCACGCGGCGAGATGCTGAGCCGCGGCCAGATGGCGGGTCGTCCTGCATAACACCATAGTTTACCCTCTCCCATAAATGCCGACAGAGAGGCGCGGCAAAAACGGGGTCCTTTATTATGCACCGCGGGAAGATTACTGTGATTCATTGTGATTTATGTTCGATGCCAGAAAATCATGAAGTTCCTCACACTTATATCAAACGAGGGACAAAAAAAAATGTAAGCGTGCAAGTGTGTGTTTCTCAAAAAATTCTTAGGAAGGAATGAGAAGTTGCCTTCTTCACCCTCCCCCTCCCGTACATAACATAGTGTGGACACATAAACACACAGACTCTCTCTCTCTCTCTCTCTCTCTCTCTCTCTCTCTCTCTCTCTCTCTCTCTCTCTCTCTCTCTCTCTCTCTCTCTCTCTCTCTCTCTCTCTCTCTCTCTCTCTCTCTCTCTCTCTCCGTCATCCACTCACAAACACACATAAATTACCAGAGTAAGAAGTTAATTTGTCACTTGGAGTTAAAACAATATACTCCAAGGAAATAAAACAGGGAAGTGAGTAAATGAACAGAACGACCATGACTGAGTGGAGTGGATGATGGATGGACGGATGGATAGGAAGGGAGGAAGGTAGGGAGGTGGGTGGGGACGTAAGGGAGGAGAGAGAGGCAGGAAGTGAGCAAAGGGAGGGAAGGGAGGAAGGGAGGTTCATGTTTAGTATTCTTCTCGTGTAAAAACAAACGTTACCGCGTTAGCAGGATCCCTCAGGGCAGGTGAAGGCTTGCAGTGTTACCACCAACCACCTTCTATCGCTCGAGATACGCCTGCACTTATTCGCGCTAGGGACTCTCGGCCAAAGTACAGCTGTTGGATTGAATTATAGCAGGACGTTGAAATAAAGAGAGAGGGCGTGTAGTCTCGCGTTAGTGGTGACCAGTGGTGCGGCTCTCGGTCTCATCACAGGTGGAGTTTATGCATAAAAACAATGGGCGGGTCCTGGGCGGCGGCGAAATTTGGATGTCTTCGAGGGTCTACCTGAGAGTCGGGACTTAGCAGCCATGGCCGCCAAGTGACGCGACCACGTAAGCCCACACGCACGGCTCCCTCAGCGAAAATTATGTACATGACTGCCTTCACAGACCACAAACCATCAGATACATCAGACACACACACACGCACGCACACACACACACACACACACACACACACACACACACACACACACACACACACACACACACAGGCTGGGGAATACCTGAACAGCATCTCAAAGGTAGGTACAGTTTTCACGCCTCAGCGGTCAGAACCCCCACAACCCACACCCCTTCACCTGCCCGTCACACTCTTCCCGCCACAACACACCGCTTCAGACTCAGCTTAAACAAATGAAGCATAAGTCTCAACTCTGCCTTCCCGATAAGATGATGGGAGTATAAGGTAAATCATTAATATTTGTAATAGGTAATATTTCTCAACGTAACAGAAGAAAATACCCAATTAATGAAAAGGCATTTATATTCTTCCACTCGATTCAAATAGGTTTCCAAACACTATTTTTTTTATTTCCAGTAAATAAAACGGACTTTCTTTTTTTTTTTTTTTTGGTTAAACAGATAAAAGTACCCAAATTACATACACACACAAAAAAAATCAAATGAAAATCTACACCCGGATGAATTCCAATAAAGCCAGAGCTATTAAATACAGTCGGGGTAAGAATTTAAGCTCCACAAAGGTATCATGTCTTGTACCTTCAGTTTATTTTTCTGCCGAGCCAAGGAGGAAGAGATGACAGATAGCAGAGCAGCAGCCTCACCCCGGCCGCTGTACGCTACCCTTCTGATATCTCGCAGGAATTACAGAGTGGAGAACAGTAAATCCCAAACAGGCGGCGCGATCCACCTGTAACTAATGAACTGCACTCGTTTGTTGCCCAGGTGAAGAGTTATGGCGGCCAACGTTACCTCCCCCCCCCCCCCCCCCTCTCTCTCTCTCTCTCTCTCTCTCTCTCTCTCTCTCTCTCTCTCTCTCTCTCTCTCTCTCTTGCTGGCTCGCTGGGGGACACTGATGAGGCAAAGTCATGGGAAGGCGCGCTGGGAGGTCGGCGAGGGTGAGAAAGGTCGAGGTCAGCCGTGGATATGCAGATACGGTTACGTGTGTGTGTGTGTGTGTGTGTGTGTGTGTCTGTGTGTGTGTTAGTATGTGGTTGGTCACACTCCTCTGCGGGAATCATTACCTGTCTTGCATGCTGTCTGCTTTACCACACTGGCGCTCCCCAAAACCCAGCCGCCCGATGACAGCCCCGCCGTTCTCTGGGGTTTAATAACCTTTCGCCTTAACATGATAACTGCTGCCCACGCTTCTCTGCCGCCGACGTCGCCGCCACCACCGCCGCCACCTCCACCACCCACGACTGTCACGCTCCTCTTGTTGAAATTTTAAAACCAAGATTCTTACTTTGGAATATATAATGCTAACGCCTCACTCACGCTTGATAGCCCTCTTCTCTTGACTCTTCCCTTCCTCTTTTCTCTTATTTCTCCCCCTTCCTCCTTCCCAGAAAGAACTGAAAGAGGAAAAAAAAGTAGATTGATTTCACTTGAGTGGTCACGTTCTGTTTGAATATGTGCAACTTTGATGGCATCCGCGGCAGAACACACACACGCAAGGGTAAATTTATATGTTCTTGTGTGTGTGTGTGTGTGTGTGTGTGTGTGTGTGTGTGTGTGTGGTGCTCCAACTGTCGTGGTGCAAAGTACAATATTTTGATGCAAGGTCTATAAATCGTCTCTCAGTAAACAAGCAACTAACACTACTACCACCACCACTACTACCGTCTCCACTTCCACCAACACCACCACCACCTGATACATGGTCCCTTTTTCAACTCTTTCAAGCAACCTATTCATATATTTTTTTTCCCCCACCCCACCTACCAACTTCGTCAATAACACTCTTTTTAACACCTCTGAGTCCTTACAACTCCATCCCTACCACCTTCCCTCCCCGCATTATCCTTAAGAGAACAATCCCACCTTCCACCATCTTCATGCCAGTCCTTCACCCTCTAGGCAGCAGGCAACCACCACCTCGCTCTCCCCTACGGCTCACCACAGTCCCAACACCTTCTCCCCTCTCACTCCTCACCCAAAGCGATGCTCACCACGCCTCACCACCACCTCTACCACCTCTCACCAGACTCCTCACCACTCCAGCCCTCACTCACTCACCACTCGCCCCAGGTCTCAAGACATGAGGCAGCCCCAGGTAGGTGTGGAAGAGCTTATCAAGAAACAAGCGATTATTAATGTTATGTTCTATGTAAATAAGGGTGGAGACAGGTGATATAATGGCGTGTAATGGTGTCCTCGGCTACATTTCACTACCTTAAAGTTCATTTCAGAATTATAAGTTCACAAGTCCGGGTTCTAAACAGAGGAGAGAAGAGTACGTGGGTCAGGAAAGGTTGCCTCCTGTCGCCACACAGAACCACGAGATGCTCCCCGAACCCGCGAGCGAAGATGAGCCCTCAGTTTACATTGGGAGTATATTTAAGCTTCAGGTTCTGTGTGAGTGTGAGGGGCTGGGGTGGGCGTGGAGGGAATGGGGAGGAGGGAGGAAAAACTTGCGTCTGTTCCCGGCGCGGCACCAGGCCTGGCAGACCCTCCTGAACGACCCTTCTGCAAAAACACACACATCAGCCCATGCACCTTACCACCAGCTAACACCCGTATACATATCCCGTTATCACAAACGATCGTTCAGACCCATGCATCATACAGGCGCACGGACGATATACCCCGACGGTGTCCGAGACAATATGGGGATGGTGCACCTGCTGTCTGCCTGCGGGCATGGGCACGAGTCTCCAGCCGCGGCCACGCAGAGGTGCCCACTCTCACCACCTCACGCGTCACCCTCAGGATTTGCTGTCCACTTGTTTCATCGCCTCCTTGTGGGTAGAGGAACCAACGCATGTAAAGGTGTGTTTTGTCGATGAGCGGGAAGGTGGCGGCGGGGCGTGTCGGGCAGCAGGGTGCGGCGAGGTGGGCGTCAGTGTGAACTGTACAGGGACGGAGGGGCGCGGGGTAGTGACTGGTGGGTGGTGGGGCTTCCAGTGATGGGGACGAGGATGGTGTGAAGTCCGCCGCGTCACTGGGCAGTGTTTGCTGGAGAGTGTCGGCGAATATCTCAGCCGCCGCTGGACGACGCTCGTTCCCTATACTTTTTTTTAATCCAAGTAGAGTTTTAGAAGTGCACACAGCAACACGCAGTGGTGACAACAGCCGCCCCTACACTGAGGTTAGATGATCATAATACAGTAAACAAGTTGCTAATTAAATGCTCACGGCGTCTTATTTACTGGCAGCAAATATTTAATTGTAGAACAATTTTTATTTCCCTGTTTAACCATCGTCACGCTCCACACATAACAAATATGTCAGTTCTTCATTTGGTCACCAAGAGGCTCCCGCACGTCACAGCGTCACGTTTACCTGCGTGACGTGCGAGGTTGCCATCCTCCAGGCACCCATCTTCAGTGGTCATCCTGAAGCCATTCTGTTGTCTCACTGTCTGTGGCGAGACCCTTCAAAGGCTCCTGGTCAGATTTCGAATACTTATTACATGAGATCTGATGAACATTACGTATATAGCTGCTGGCTCCAGTGATGCCGGTGGTGGTGGTGGTGGTGGTGGTGGTGGTGGTGGTGGTGGTGGTGGTGGTGGTGGTGGTATTGGTGGTGTTGGTGGTGGTGGTAATGGAAGTAAGGTAGTGTTATTTCATTTACATGTCACCATTGACATGTCACCATTGACACCTTGAAATATAGAACTTTAAAAAACAAACTAATTTCCTTTCACTCATAGAAGTGTTCATTTCCCCCAGTGCATATTTCGGGGAAGGACACTTCTGCCAAACAGGTACACGCAGTAAGAAGAATGATGGTGCCACGGCTCCTCCAACGACATCGCAGGCAGTCTTGCGTCCCATCAACAATTACCTTCGACACAAAGTAAAAACACCCCGTTGTTTTGTGGGATACTGGGGGTCTTTTTTCATCTAATTGTGTTCCAGTTGAAATTGTGGATGGCAGTGACCTTAAAACCTGGTATTAAGGCTTTCACGAGTCCTGAATCATTAGCCAAGCGCGGAAAAGGCCCCCGCCCGAACCTACAGTACGTGCTTCTCTGCTGCGTACTGCATAAACCCACAAGTCTTTCCTTCCCCTTCAGCAGTTGTCTGCAATTCTGCTGTAGTTCCGGTGCTACTGCTCGTTATCGCTCACCAACATTCCAACACTACTTTCCTAAATATACACCTGACACAACCACAGCCACGCCTCTCTAAGTGTTACATCCGCAGCTCACTGTGCGACGCCACTCATCCCTCTTCCCACCACCGTCTTTTCCTCAAGCAGCAGCGGCAGGACGCACGCCCTCCAAACTCTGGCCACTGTAGCTGCGCCGCTGTCCTCGTCATTCACCTGAGCGCCAACAAAAAGTGACACCATTGCCTCTTTGCTCATGAACACAAGGACGCCCTGGGTGCCGCGAGACACGCTCAGTCACCAATGGACGTGGGCACAAGTGGATCCTGATGTCACAAAAAGAAGCGAACAACAGCCCCACAAAGGTACACACAATATTAAGCGTGCTTCTATACGCCCCTGAACATTCGTACCTATTTACTGTCCGAGAAGAATGAATAAAACTGAAAGGGACAACTATCTTTTGTAGCACAACGAGGGACACTGTCGCCTCCTGAGAGGATGCAGCCTTAAAGTCATCCTGCATCTATATATCTGCAGCCAAGACACAAATATCTTGCAAATATGAAATATATCATAATACCAAGATTTAAGTGGTGGATTTAAAAAAAAACTTATATCAATACCTCCTTTTTAGATAACATGAACATAAAACTTATCATAAATTTTCAGATTGCCATAAGTTACAATGAGACCTTGGCCAGAAAAAAGCATCCTACCTCTCCATCGCTCACCTCACTGCTCACCTCACCCCTGCTCCCGTGAAGCACTCAGGCGTCCTGAAGGTACGTAAGCATGCTTTGCTGTCAGTAGAGAGTTGTATTACTTGAGGCATTACGCAGAAAATATACATCACCTTTAGAAAAAAAAAAAAAGGTTCTCCTGTACTACAACAACGTCTATGGTTCTCAGTGATCTCCACCTTCCCATACAAGTCTTCCTATATTAACATCTAATGACCTGACATGAATAAACCTGGACGATGTGCACAACAATGGATTGCTCAGACTAAGAAACGCCCTGGGGCAGTGTAACAACGAGTATGCACCCGCTGGTCAGCTGACATAACTCCCCGGACCGGTAACTTTCAGGACTGTGAGGCATGAGCGCCGCTGTGTGGTGGCCGCGGGGTTGGTGAACGAGGGGGCACCAAGCGTTTAACCCTGGCCACCGCAGGCCCGAGGGAAGGGCAGAGGCGAGCAGAGTAGTGGGAAAGGATGGAGGAGAGGGATGGTGGGGGAACGTCTGGATGGAGACGGATGGTGCTGTGGGGGATCCAGGTGATCAAGGGGATTGGGGGGTTGAGGGAGGGACAGGGATGACTGAAGCAAGGAAATGTATGGAACAAAAATACTGGCCGAATTGTGTGTGTGTGTGTGTGTGTGTGTGTGTGTACATAGACACACATATAGACAGATAGACGGACACGCAAACAGATAGATAAATAGATACATAGATAAAAATCGAACTTAAAAAAAATCCTGAGTTTGGCTCACTAATCTCAATATATGCGTCTCTTCCTCCCTCAGGCTGACGTAAACACGGGCGATGTTTGTGTCGGATGGGCTTCGTCCATCCTACTTCAGCAAAACAAACTGAAGGTGTTTGGTGCTCTCCTCGCAGCTACATACTACTATACACGACACCCAACACTTGCCCTGAAGGCGTTCAACCTGTTTGGCGGACAAGTTCAGGGGGTGGCCACTACTGCAGGGTGCCGGGCCGGGTGTCCTGGAGGCACAGGAGCCCCTGGCACTGGGAGCAGATTTGAATGGGCGTCAAGTCGATGGGGAATACTTTGAGTGATCTAAAACACGCGGTCAAGTTCTAGAGCGGTAGTTTGTTGTCCTTTGTTGCAGCATGACGGAGTGTCACCGCCATCACCGAGGTGGCATTAATACCACATGAGAACAGATTTCTTCGGTCACAACCAAGAGGGGAACCAGGAATGTTGCGTGGCAGGGGACTTTGCAGTTCTTTGTTTTGGTCATTATTCACCTCTCGCACACTGCTATTATCAATTATTTATCACGACGTCTTAACCTGTTCAATACATTTTTAACTCCCACATTGTGTTGTCCACATTACACACTTAACACACCACACCACCACTGCCCTGGCTCCACCCACTCTATACTGACATCGACCACTAGCCCCTCCCTAACGGTGTTTTAATATCCTATGTTGATCAACCCTTTATGATATTTAACACGGGTTTGCTATCAATATTCTTCTCAAGAGTGAAAAATGAAAGTACTCACACAAGCCGGCAGCAAAATTCATAACTTTTACCATGAAAATAAATATCACGACTTATTTTATTATCAGACCTATGCAACCATTTTATGACAAAGAAACTCATTGAAACGACTAAAGCGATAATATTTTCGGCTCGGTTTCTCTAATTCTATTTTTGTTCCTTCCTCCTCCTTCTCCGCCACACAGACACACACACACACACACACACACACACACACACACACACACACACACACACACACACACACACACACACACACACACCATACCTGTATCCCGAAAAATAAGGTCCCATGAGTATCTCCAGCCAGCGTCTTGCCAACACCTCACAACAAAGCCAACACTCGTAAAGCAACACACACCCACCCACACACACACACACACACCCACACACACACACACCCACACACACCCACACCCACACACCCAGACACCAACACACCCACACACACACTCCTCAGACTCTCCCCTTTGCAGGCACAGGCGAGCATGACCGTCACGTTAAAGCGTAGGGGACTGCAGGAAAGGCTAATTTGCAACGTGTTGAAGGCGTGACGGTAAGTGATGTGGCGGAGACCGGCTGTGCGGCGTCCAAAGTGCGCTTTCTTATGAACACTTCCTTCATCTAAAGAGAAAATTTAAGTGTGTGAGTTTTATTTTCATTCGCGGTGCTAAGAAGGAGTGTGGCTTGATTTTTGCCAAGGTGAGAGTTGCTTTCATTTAGCATGTTAAATTCAATCTGTATGGCGCGTGGACACTTCCATGTACACATTTGTTTTTTCCCTTTTCAAGTAATCACGCTTGTATTACCAATTTCACGCATTTCGTCGTATATTTGTGCGCGAGACTCATGCCGGGTGGAGACAGGAATCTTGTCGGCGAGTATCATAAGTATCGCGGCAGGATTACTCAAACTGACTTATGAAACGTGGGTGATTATTTTGCACATGCCTATACTGCCATTATGTGGTGTGGGGAGGCGCAGAGAACATGGCAGCAAAGGTACCACAAAAGGAAAAGGAAAAAGAAAATCAAGTCTCTCTCTCTCTCTCTCTCTCTCCTCTCACACACCTCTCTCTCTCTCTCTCTCTCTCTCTCTCTCTCTCTCTCTCTCTCTCTCTCTCTCTCTCTCTCTCTCTCTCTCTCTCTCTCTCTCTGAGGAAAAAAAAACCTTGGAAAATAAACACGTCTGTGATTTTCCTTTTAAATAATAACTGGAACGAAACGGTGACACAATATCATATCCCATTTTTATCCAGTGCCGTGATCGAGAAAATGGAAATGAAATGTGAGAAGCAGACAACCATTAATGCTCGGATTCACACGGCGAGCAATTTGACGCGACCCTCTCCTACGCCCTGCTTCAGTATATTTACAATAGAAGCACATTATTACATACAACCATATCCAAAAACAGCGCGCCCACACACACACACACACACACACACACACACACACACACACACACACACACACACACTAAACGTGCAATCAGTGTCTCAGAAACCAACCAAGCAAACAAACAAGCACCGAATATTAATACAACAAACGCCCAACACCTTAAACATGTGACAAACAAAAGCATCAGCTCTAATCAAGCAACAGTCGCACACACACACACACACACACACACACACACACACACACACACA
>CM035193.1:4451193-4453693 GCA_020233015.1 Callinectes sapidus
TCTCTCTCTCTCTCTCTCTCTCTCTCTCTCTCTCTCTCTCTCTCTCTCTCTCTCTCTCTCTCTCTCTCTCTCTCTGGACAGCGTGGGTGGGCAAGGTCAAGGGTCTTGTTGACTTGCACAGCTTTTGGTGAAGGAAATTTCAACTCCATGACATTTTCGAGCTTCACCCAACGTGTCTAGACTTCTTTTTTCCCTCTTGCGTGTGTGAGTGAGTATGCGTCTCTGTCTATTTGAGCTTTAGAGGCACGTGTGTGTGTACTACCTTGTCTGCTGCGGTCAAGTAAGGGAGAGTAATGAACTTGTAAGGGCAGGAAGAGTATGGGGAGGTAGGTGGTGGTGATGACGCGTGCAGTCAACGATTTCCTTGCCTCTCTACCCGGCTGGGAATGTTCGGCGTGGCGTGTGGCAGGACATGTGTTAATGGAAGCACTCCAGTCTCTCAGGGCAGGGCTGATCGATCTTTGGCACGTGTACAGCTTGGAGTGACGTTTTGAGGTTAGTCCTGGAGTGTTTGTTTGCTTGTAATGATCATGTTCTCTCTCTCTCTCTCTCTCTCTCTCTCTCTCTCTCTCTCTCTCTCTCTCTCTCTCTCTCTCTCTCTCTCTCTTTACCTATCTATCTATCTATCTATCCATCTTTTTTTTACATTGCAATAGTATTTCATAGAGATCTAAGGTATTTCTATAATCAAGCACAATAAGTAAAGCAAGAAGTTTCTATTGATGTGAGAAGAGAGAGAGAGAGAGAGAGAGAGAGAGAGAGAGAGAGAGAGAGAGAGAGAGAGAGAGAGAGAGAGAGAGAGAGAGAGAGAGAGAGAGAGGGAGAGAGAGAGAAAAGAAAACAAACAAAACTAGATATAGATGCATACTTACAGACGAACAGGCAGACAGATATACAAAAAGATGGAGAAGCCTTACAAGCAGCCACTCTCAAGAAGTAAATAAAAAATACCTGAGATTTAGTGCAACACACACACACACACACACACACACACACACACACACACACACACACACACACACGATTTGAGACAAAGGGCGGCAAGTGTTCGATGCGCTTTGATGAATCCTCACTCACCGCATCGGATTATCGGGCACAAGTCTCAATAGTTGCACCGCCGCGGCTCCAGAGATGGTCACACACTTCGTCCTGCCCAATGGATCACTTTGCTTCTGGTGGCGTGAACGACTTTGGCCTGCATGACACTCCTTCACGTAATGCCGCGAGCTGTGTGTGTGTGTGTGTGTGTGTGTGTGTGTGTGTGTGTGTGTGTGTGTGTTAATGCCGTGCAGTTTTTCATGGAACGTGCCACCGCCAGGAATGTTAATTATACCTGAGTGGGGCAAAACAAGTGGTCCTGGGGAGTCGGGGTGTATTAGGTGTATTAAAACTGCAGGTGACTAAGGAGCAGTGGCCTGGGGGTAGTGTGTCAGAGAGACGTGGCCTCCTATACACGTGAGCAATGAGGGGTGGATGAAATAGCTGCCTCGTCTACCTCAGTCACAGAAACTCTCAATATATCTCTGCCTCGCCCTCCCTGACTCTCCCTGACCCGACCACCGACCCGCCCCGCCCCGCCCCGACCCGCCCCGCCCGCCTGGCAAATGCTCGATCACGGCTGCAACTCATTTCCTTTGTGGAGTTTTATGAGCACAGTTGACCGTCCATTTTACATTACTCAAGGAGAAGTGCCCCGCCCATCCTGCCGCCCGTAACGCAAGGAAGAGGTGATGTTGATTAAGTGGCGACGAACAGCGGTCCAATGCAAGCCAGTGAGCCAGTCAGCCAGTCAACATGTGGCGGGACAAACAAAACGCAGCAAAAATACCTCCCACATAAGACCGATGCATGAATACGCTGAGTCGCCATGAATTTTTCCTAGTCACTATCAATTCTACGCCGTCACCGTGAATTACATTAAATCATCGCTAATTGTACCCTGCCACTCGGAGTTTTATCCATTTTCTGATATCTAATAGACTCGCTCCAACTACGACACTGCCAAGTCAATCCTGCCTTGCCAATCCCGCCGTGTAAATGTCCCGGAAAGCTGTATTTGCTGAGGGAATTCCGAACCATAGACGCGTTTTTATACAGCGGAGTTTTTATCGTTTAAGGCGAACACGATGCAACGAGACACACACAAAAAAGAATCAATCCAAGGTAGATACACGGGATTTGTTGCGTCGTATTCACTAGTCGGTGCTCGCCCACGCAACGGTAATCGATTTAAAGAAGATAATCAAAGGACTAACGAACAAGTACTGCAGTCTCTGAGTTGAGGTTTCGGATACAGGATGGAGACCCAAACCACATTAATTCAATCCAATTCTCATAATTCCTTTCTGTCAGTACGTATCTCATCGGCAGCAAATAAATTCATCCTGACCTTGAGTTCCCCCTACTAGCGGAGAGAAGATGGAAGTGTGGGCGGGGCGCGAGGGAAGCTCTTGGGCGGAGGATGAGGAGGGAAGAGAACCAAAACTAGAAGGATTTTTAG
>CM035193.1:4458693-4463197 GCA_020233015.1 Callinectes sapidus
CATTCCACTCACTGGACGCTCCACCTCGCCCTTGACCTCTGCAGCGGAACAACAAAAACAGTGTTACTTTTCGCCGAGAAGAAGAAGACACACAAGAAGTTAGTGTGGGTTGCTGTCTAAGCCGCGGGGGGGAGGAGGAGAGCGCCGGCGGAGCATACAGTGAGGGAGACACCCTGGCGGGACGTGAGGTGTGGGAGAGGCACCGCAGCGGCTGAATAAGTGTGAGGCAAACACGAGTGCGGTGCTGTTAATGTGTTTTCTTACACCCGGCCCTGACGCCCCTTAGCCGCCACAGGGACGTAAGCAGCACCCGAGCCTCGTTCACGCCACCGAAGCCAAGGCTTATGGCGGGGTGGCGAGGCGCTGGGAGGGAGGGACCAACATGGAGCCTCATGACAAAGGAGTGTGTCCGTGTAGCACCGAGGATGATTCAGAGAGAAATGATAATGAATGACTAAATAAATCAACCATTTAATAAAGCTAATGGATATAGAAAGAAGTAATAATAAATCTGCCACTTAGCACATTTGCTGGATAAACAAAACAAGGAGGCGGTGATCCATACAGCACCAAGGCTCCAGAGACAGACGCTTTAAAGATTCACACCCGTGTCTTCCCGCACCGAACAAGTCACACTGCCTCCCGCGCTCAAAATTCAATACCCTTACCATTCCTCTTTCTCTTCCAAAAAAGAAAATGTCCCTCAGGTAAATTCAGCAAACACCCACCACTGCCCACCTTCAACCTAACAACGCACACCCGCACCACCCAGAGGCGCGGGCAGCGAGGCACCCCTGGAGGCTACAGATGTGCGTCGGACGGTCAGGTGCAGGATGGTGTGAGAGAATCAGGCGCAGGAGGTCGCGGCTCACACAAAGGCGCCTCTCTGGGCCTGACTGGCATGAGATGTTCAATGGCAACGGTCGTAAATGCCCTTAATGTGGTGACTGTCAGTTCGCATGATAAATCGCCCGCCGTCTGGACTCTGCAAAACTCACTCAATTCTCCAGTCACGCCTTGCCACATTAATCATGCACCAAAAATCCATTGTTTTTTAACACAACCGGTAATTTTGTAGCCCAGTTGCAACTGCAGGAGTGTTTTTTTTCACTCTCCCGTCATAAATAAAGAAATAGTTTAAATTTCATTACAAGGAAGAGTCCTAATGGAGGTGGGAGAGAAATCAACTCTTTTACCGGCAAAACCCACACTGGTTAACGCGTCTAATATGTATTGGGCTCTTTTGTGTCTCTCGACGGACCTTCGGAGGAACGGAGTCATCTCACAAATCAGTTGTAAGTGGCGACTTCGGCGGGCAATCATTCCAAGCTCCTGCAAAACCAGGTGCCTCTCTATTTCCTCCCTCCTTCCCTCCCACCCTCTGTCTTTCCTTTCTCCAAGCGAGCAAAGGCACGACCGACACCACACAGCCCACTGTCGAAGCTAAAGTTAATGGTTTGTCATCGCCCACAGCAATCGCCCTCCCCTTCCACCCCGGCCCCTCTCCCTCTCCCTCTCCCTCTCTCTCCGCCTCGCGCCAGCTGGACAGGTACTACTGCGGCTTTCATTAAGCTTGCTGATTGTACTGATTCCTATTAAGAGCCTGGGTCGTGTTCGCTCAGCTCCTACACGGCAGTAGATCAAAAAATGTCAAGAGGCCGGAAGGATTTTTACCGGCCTGACATTTCGCAGTTCAAATACACGTGCGCTCTAAGAGGGAATTATACACCAATTAATAGTAAGGGAAAAAACACCATTCGATTAAGTATTCTTTGTTCTGGAGTAAGTTTTTAACAATTAACAAGACTCAGAAGACTGACAGTTTTACGTGTTCAAGCAAGAAGGTCATGGTATCACAGTGTTGAAAAAACTACTGTCTGTAAACGTAGTTACTTTCATTGCGCTTAAAAATTGATTGCAGGTGTGTGTAAATAAATTACTAGCGGCCCAGGTGGCTCTCCTTAAGGGATCACCTGCAGGCAAGAATAGCGGCGATATAAAGATTTCTTACGTGTTTGCATTAAATCAACTTCTTATACCATCTATATCATAAAAACAAATCTCATCTTTTCCTCAGCACCAGCAAAGCCACGGCCGGCAATCGAGTCCGCTGCACCACAAGTCTCAGGAGGAGGAGCTGCGGCTTCTGAAAGGCACTGAACCTCGCGATGCATTCCAGCAAGTATTGCACAGTTGTGTTAGCACTTGACAACCAGGTGTTGGTGTTTGCAAGCTTGTTACGAGTTCACATCGCAGGTTTAAGGGATTGGCTCTTTGCATAAAAAGGTTTCAACACGTCATGCCTCTTCCTCATACACGTGTGAGCCCTTTAACATCACGCATAAAATGAGATTCTTTCCAACAAAAGTGACCTTTATGAGTGGGTATAATAGGGTTTATCTTTATCTTTGTCTACAGCCAGTCACAGCAGGAGCTTCATGCAGCTCGTCACATGACTGAAACTGCGCTTTACCGGAGCTGACCAGCCTGATGCAGCGATTACGGCTCGTATGCCCCGGAGTGGTAGAGTCCATGGCGGGAAACAATGTCCGGAAAAGTGAGCCTTACAAATCAGGTTCATAAATTAAGAATGAGTGGCGTGCGATGCTTCACACAGCTCCCAGTTACCACAGAAACACCTGCCTTCTCCCACCTGCCATGGAGGCTCTCATGTACATGATCCAGGTCCTCTCTAGGGCCGGATCGCTTCCTCTGTGCCGTCCACCCCTCACATCAGTCCGCATCAGGCAATCGTATTCGTGCATCTCACAGGCCTGAGTCTCTCTCAGGCAAACTCTAATTATGGCGCAGGTCGGCGATGCCTTCCATTCCTGGCTGTCTCGGGGCTAAGGGCGGAGTGAGTTCAGTGCTCGTCGAGAGTGTTTATACATCGCACCGGAGTCTGACTGCCGGCCAGATGTTATCTCGCTGCCATCACCCCGTGGGAGCTGCCAGTGCCCCTGCCCTTCACCACCCCCTCCCTCACCCTCACCCTGGAGAGTACTAATGATCTGAGCGCCTGCTCCTGCTGCTTCCCGGCGGGTGAGTCCCGGGAGGGCGGCACGAGGGGCCGCGGGGAAGCTCTTCATATAAAAGGGGTCCTGATCGCTGAGTGCAACATGCATATATGCACCGTCCCGGCCATGCATACCACTATTTGCATAATTCAGATGCAAGCTGTTGCCGCCATTTTAAGATTGTCTTTAATCCCACAGAGGAATTTGCATCCCCCGAAGATCCTCACGTATGCAAAAGGCCACGAAGGGCCGCAGGGAGGCCTGTGTGGCCAGACTGCTGCAGAGGGATGGAAGGCGGTGCGTGAACAAAGTATAAATCAGATGTAAATGTAGCAAGATCAATGTAACTTTGGCCTGTGGTGCTGACAGTAAGGGTACGGCGCAGCAGCGGCAAGAAGGCGTGTCCATCTGGGGCAAGAGTGGCGTAAAGTGCGAGTGTTTGTTGTGTGGAAGGAGGGAGGCTGACCGGAGCGACCTGAGGCACGGCGAGGGGCAGCCAAGCGAGCCGTGACTGAGGACTTAAGTCACTCCTCAAGCAGCCTTACCAAGAACAAAACTTTTTAATGTTGAGATTATTCTTATCTATAATGTAAGTGGTGAAGAGCTGTGGAGCGTCCATAAGTGTGTTGAAATACAGAGTAATTTTGTGTATGGAAACAGTGTAAGTGTTGTGATAAAATAAGCCGATATGTAAGATTTGTAAACATTCACAGGAAATGGATATGAGAGAGAGAGAGAGAGAGAGAGAGAGAGAGAGAGAGAGAGAGAGAGAGAGAGAGAGAGAGAGAGAGAGAGAGAGAGAGAGAGAGAGAGAGAGAGAGAGAGACTAACAGTTCAAGTAACGAAAGTCAACTAGAAATAAACTATCAAAAAGAAAGACAAAAAAAAAAAAGATGAGAAAAAGATAAGAAAAAAGGCAAAAATTGAAAAGAGAACAACCCTAACAACAAAAGAACAAAAAAACAATGAACGAAAACAAACTGACCACCACCACCATCACCACCATCAGCACCAGTACCACCACCACCACCAACACTGCCCACTTTTCCCTCTATACCTACAAACACGCTCGTCACCATTACCTTCCCGTCCTCCTCCTGTGTTAATCCTTCACCGCACCAACGCAAACGGCAAGCATGTCCTGAGCGGTGATACTTGCGCACTGAGATGCATTGGTCAAGTCTACGTAAGAGATAACAAGGCAGTCACGTCCGTCCCTCCCTCCCTACCATTAACTAAAGGGTTTTGAGGCAGCGGACACGGGACCTAATCACTGGAAGCATATAATAACCTCCTTTTTTCATCACTACACACGTCTTTCGGGTTTTAAATTGTCTATGATTGTTACTTGCCTATCAACCCTTTATCTTCTCTTTTTGTCTCTCTCTTTTTGATAGGTTTATTTTTAGTTGACTTTCATTACTTGAACTGTTAGTGTCTCTCTCTCTCTCTCTCTCTCTCTCTCTCTCTCTCTCTCTCTCGTCTCT
>CM035193.1:4474815-4484815 GCA_020233015.1 Callinectes sapidus
GAGAGAGAGAGAGAATTCCGACCTCTTGCTCCCCCCGCCCCCCGCTACATACAAACAAACATATACAGGTTCGTATCCCAGAGTCACACACGCGGGATGGGCTGATGCATAAACATTCCGGTCACGATTGTTAGCGAAAGGTTCCCAAAGCGCCGCATCATCCTCATTTGGTGTAAATTTCGCTGATTACGATAATCCGGCGGTGCAATACAAAGCTGATGAGGCGTTACCGGTCCAGGAACGACCCCGCCTCTCTCCCACCGTCACGTCACCTCGCCTCACCCCGGCTTGGTGACGCCCCGCCCCGCACCAACCCACCCACCCACCCCACCACCCACTCCCATCCCTCACTACATCATGTTTAGCACCTGGACTCGATTGGAAATTATATAAGAACACAAATCTTCCGGTGACGCGCAGGGCGGTGCCGAATATATACTGGTGACGAGGTGTACGCTAGTCACCATCACCCACCTCCTCCTCCTCCTCCTCCTCTTCCTCCTCCACTTCCCCGCCCGCCAGGTGGTTCGCCGCCTCACATGGTTTATACCAAAACCAGATTCATATAAACTTTTCGCAGTTGTGGTTCTTACACCGCAGGATGACAGTGTAACGAAGCCTTTGGCAATAACAGCAACAGCAGGAGTGCGTAGCCAATTAAAAAGAAAATTATCCCCTTGAAAGTCTCTTAATTCAAAATGTTGAATCACCGCCTCGCTGTGGGAAGGCAACAAACGAGCTACACTGGTAAAAAAAATAATAAAGTCAAGGAACCCAACTCGAGCCTCGCACTTCGGGTCCTGATGAGCCTCCAAGGTCCCGCGGCCACCCTCTCCATCATCGCCCACAAATTCAATCACGCAGAATAATTAAAAACTCGTAGCACGCCGTGGAGTACATTTTTTATTCCCCTATTACAGTTTTCGCCCCACCACTCCCACAAGGCGCCCTCACACCGCCCCCACCACGCCTTCCCAATGACCTGGTGTCCCCGCGGCGTGGCTTCATGCAGGTACAGACAGGTGGAAGTGAGCATTTCCATTGTTTCAAACCGTACATGTCCTGTGCCTCTTTTACAGCTATTCTAAACAGTCTTTATGGAGGATCACTCTCTGTTGCAATGCTCCTCAGTTCATCAGCACTTCCTCCTGCCCTTCTCACTTTTCCTTTCTAGCCATGCCACATAAGAGAATCCATAAACTTTGTTCATTAATTATTACGTTTACTGTGCCCTCTAATGGTTTATCAATCACGCATCTTACTAACATGAACAAAAGTCCTTGATATTATTTTTGCCATGTATTTTTCACACCTCAACCTCACTGTGTCCATTACTTCACTACAATTGGGAGTTTTGTGAATATGTTTTTATAGTTTTCTTGTGAAGACAAAGGGGAAAATATCACTAATATCCATGACAAGAAGAACGAAGCAAACATGAGGATAAGGACAAGGACACAGACGATAGTAAAAAGTCAAATCAAAACAAGAACAAAACCAGGCACAAAACTAAGACACACACTGACTGAAGCAAGAAGAACAACAGGAATATAAATATAGAGCCAAGATCAGGATCGGGATAAAGAACGATGGGAGAAAATGACAACAATGACGAATAAATTCCTGCCTCGCCGTGACACCCAACGCGCGGCAAACCCCCTCGCCACATAATCACAGAGGCTTGGGAATCGCCTTGTTGCTATTCTCGAGCCGCTCCACCGCGACGCCCGGGACCCAGACCCCCAAAGACAGGTGCCATCAATTGTGGGTAATAAAATCTGGCAACGATTCAGGTTATTTCGCTGCCATTACAGTCGAGCTCCTTCATGCCAACCACGAGAAGAAATGTTTCCTTCCCTTCCTACCGTCCGACTATCTCAGAAATCCCGGGTGCAATTTTATTAGAACATGACACTGTGCTTCTTCAGCGTCAATGAACCGGAAAAATACTCTGAATAAAAGTTATGACATTGGCCAAGCTTTATTGACATGTAACCAATTATTGAGATGCATATTAAGTATTGTCTTAACGTCTGTGGATACGCCCATCGTGTTCTCATATAACGTGTTTGTAGATGAAGGCTATTAAGTCGATGAAATTAGTCTGAGAGAGAGAGAGAGAGAGAGAGAGAGAGAGAGAGAGAGAGAGAGAGAGAGAGAGAGAGAGAGAGAGAGAGAGAGAGAGAGAGAGAGAGGAAATATATATAAAAGTACACGGTTAATAGGTATAAAGGAAGGCATGCACTAAAATATATAAGCCACCACCATATCACCTGTACTTACAAAGGCATAATTTAGACAGGTAATGTCCGTAATTAACTCCACGTTGAGGCAAATCATCCGATATGCCAACATCTTTCATTCTTAACCGCTACGTTATTGTGTAATTATAACTTCCTTGACTGGCGGCGAATTCTTAAACACGCTTGGATAGGGTTCGCACTTGCAATATAAACAAAGAGAGGGAAAGCAAAACACGCCTCCGGGCTTCCCTCTTCCCGCCAACGATTATACGAAATGACAATTAAAACTGCGATGGGTTAATGCGTTTTGGACTCAGACATCGCCCGCCAACCTCTCCACATCAACACCTGCCTGAGGCTCCCCACAGCCCCGCCACACCAGCCCAGAGAACTACACATGGAGTAATTAACTGATCTAGAGTGAAGATAAAAGGAAACAAAGACCTGTCCAGGAGAGGAGAGGAGAAAGGAAAAGAGGAGCCTTTAGTCTGGAAGGATGGAAGGAGAGACGCTATGTAGAGTAAAATAGATAGGGAACGGAAAGCAGTCGAAGGAAGAGAGAGAGAGAGAGAGAGAGAGAGAGAGAGAGAGAGAGAGAGAGAGAGAGAGAGAGAGAGAGAGAGAGAGAGAGAGAGAGAGAGAGACTAGTCATAAAAGAAGAGTGACAGGAAAACAGCAAAGAGAAACTCCAGAACAAAATGGACAAAAGAATGAAGCACGACAGTTGAGAGACGAGAAGAGAAAGGGAAAGAAGACTCCACTTCTCTTACACTGAGAGCGTCAGGAAGAACGCAGAGACCCTAGAGGAAGACAGAGGGAGGCGTAAGGGAGGAAGAGAGCAGGAGGAAGGCGTCACCAGCCAGCCATAGAGGGAGGATCCAGGGCGGCAGGAAGCGGGAAGGTATCGTTGTGATGGCGTCCGTACTCAGTAGCAACTTTGCAACAATTATCGACAGTGATTTTCAAGCGAATAAATTTATAACGAACGCATCCGACACGCCCTCGGGAGTCCTCATGAGGTCTGTCTTCCCGTCTCACCGTGGCGCTTATGACACCCAAGCACACGGCCTAAAATTCAATGCAACCCCGTCATAAATTGAGCTATTCTGTCAACACCCCTAGGCACTCCGTCAAAGGCACATTAGCGGCGCCTCTACGTAAGGGTGCAGTTGCCTTCCACCGAGGCTGTGGTGTGGCTTTGTGACCGACCCGCGGCGGAAATGGTGAGGCTGACGTGGAGTGCAAATGAGGTGTGTCGGGGTGGCGGGAGGTGGCGGTATCTATGGTACGCTGAGTGCATCCTAATGTTCACTTGATAATACTCCTCCTGTGGGCACACACAGGCTCTCTGGGTGGCGGCGCGGTGATGCACACCCTGTGATCCGGCCGTAATGTTATTCAAAGTGTTATCTACCTGAGAGACATCTTCTCTTTCCCGTGCACGGCAACAGTAATGGTCCTCTTCTTCAGCCGGCATTGCTGCCTAAGAAAATGTCTAAATACAGACGATTTTTCATGCATAAATAATAGTCAAATTAGAAGTCTCGTAGAGAGAGAGAGAGAGAGAGAGAGAGAGAGAGAGAGAGAGAGAGAGAGAGAGAGAGAGAGAGAGAGAGAGAGAGAGAGAGAGAGAGAGAGAGAGAGAGAGAGAGAGAGAGAGAGAGAGAGAGAGAGAGAGAGAGAGAGAGAGAATAAAACTAAACACAAAAGAAAATCAAATAAGTTCAAACTGATGACTTATGAATAAACATCAGCTGTCAAGAAAATAATCAACATTCTTGTCAGCATCACCTGTACATCAAAGGCCATGTGAGTGAGGCGGGCATGTAACTCCCTCACGTACTGGAGGAGGCGAGGCGAGGCAAGGCGCTGGTCCTCCTGCCGGGGATTATGGATCACTTCTGTATGCAGCGTCGAGGCATTCGTCTTAATTATGGCGTCCAGTGCGGCGTGGAGGCAGCTATTTCCCCGCGGAGTGAAGGGGAGCGAGAAATTAGTGTTTATGCGTGAGCTTTCATTACCGAGCAATTAGAGGAACGGAGCACACCTGAGAGAAACGGGAGGAAAGAGCGCTTCAGTGCAACAAGGCGAGGTTTGTGGTCACGGCAGCCTTCACTCGCCAGGTGCCAAGACGCCTCTCCCTCCACTTAATTTTCCACAACAAGACCTCCGCCGGCCAGGAATCAGTCACCTCATGTATATTTTTCACCTTGGCGTGCGCAGGTGAAAACATCCTTGCCGGACGTTATGAGGCGTTAACCTGAGTGAAAAAACAAATATACAACAAGCAAAATACTGAGCAGGTCGCAAGCTGAGGTGACTGTGCATAAAAAGGGGACGTTTAGCAGGAGGTGCGAGGCGTGACCATCGCGGCCACAACAACCAAGGAAAGACACGGTGTCAGGTTTCACAGCAGCGCACAGCACGTTACATCCAGGGAGGGTAGTAGGGGGAAGCAAGGGAGGGAACAGTGATGCGCGTATAGCAGTAGTCTTAACACCTCACCATTTGTCTCCTAAGGGTATTACAGCACCGCTACACCACTGAGGACCGTGAGACTCCCTGTTCCCGGAGGAGGTCCCTTCTGACAGCGTCTCGTGACTCATTTGTAATAATTGTGTGCACCTCACTAACGACGCCCATCACTCAGGTAGATTTTCCTGCTTAATGGCCCGGGCGTTGTGACATTTTGGGGCGTGATTGTGAGGTTCCGCCATATTGGTTCCTGCCGGAGTCCTTCATTTGGGAAAATAACCGCGAATAACCGGTAATATTTGGATGCAATAACACGCCGTCCTGCTGCCGATTAAGGGGATTTCTTTATAATGCACGAGAATAGTATCACCGGAGATATGTCTGGCGCTCCTGTAATGGCGTTTTCTGAGGAGGTGACGCCTGGGAGAGAGAGAGAGAGAGAGAGAGAGAGAGAGAGAGAGAGAGAGAGAGAGAGAGAGAGAGAGAGAGAGAGAGAGGAATGTGACCAGGCAAGATGACAAGGGGACATGACTGGGCACGTAAACAATGACCAGGAAAGGATTCGTTGCGGAGGAAAACGGATTTGAGAGGGAGAAGGCGACGAAAAGTCATAAAGAACACGGGATAGATGCCTGAGGAACACCACCATCCATGACACACGAGACCAAAACCTACAAAAAAATCAACAGAATACTCACAATCCCTTCACAAAAAAGGCTCAAACATTACAATTTTTCGCCATAATGTTTCTCACGGGGGAATTGTTTGCACATTGATTTCTCTGAGTCCCTTTGTGGTATTGCTCACACGGAACACGTCTCCTGACTTCAGTTTATAAGCGGTAATGTGTATGGTGGGGCTCATTTCCATATCTAATCAACGGCTTACATATCTCAAGTAGCTGTTAACTCAAACATACAGCCAATCACAGTGGAGCAAAAAAACAACAATAACAAAAGTGGTAAGTACGGTTCCCTACTGGAAATGACTTAAACAATAAGAAAAAAGACAAACGAAAAAAAGGAACAGAAAATGCAGTGAAACCATAAAGTGGGCGAAAGGAATTGACATAACCTGCCAAATTATGCATAATAGACCAATTTTGTCGCTCTATTGGAGGTTACAAAGCGAACATCCCTGATGCCAAACCCGCCATCCCCTCACCCAGCCTTCCTGTGGCGGCTGCGTACACTCGCCCACCCTCCACGGTGAGAGAGAGAGAGAGAGAGAGAGAGAGAGAGAGAGAGAGAGAGAGAGAGAGAGAGAGAGAGAGAGAGAGAGAGAGAGAGAGAGAGAGAGAGAGAGACGTAGACAGATAAAAGGACACTTATCCACCTATCCATCCACCTATCCACCCACACACGCTCAAGTAAACAATACAGGAGAGGGAAGGTAATGAAGCAAGTCCCCCACTCCGCCACAACACAGACTGGCCGCATCACATCTCACACCCATTCAGTCAGTCAGTCAGTCAGTCAGTCAGTCAGTCAGTCAGTCAGTCTTAATTCACTTCCACTTATTTAAACCTCATTCACACCAACTTTTTTTTTTATCTAGGAAGGGAGATGCTGACCAAGACAACAATAAAAAATCCCACTAATTTGCCAGTCCCCTTGTAGGGCCAAAATTAGTCCAAAAAATGGGATAATGTAACTTAAACCCTACGCCCACTAACTCTACTTCCTAACACCACTGTCTCTACTGATACCTCTCCTACTACTACTACTACTACTACTACTACTACTACTACTACTACTACTCCAGTGCACGTGTGTCCATCCAACCCCAGTGCTCCCATGCAGTCATTGTGAGCAGGTGAGGTGTGAGTGGTGACGCGTGGTGGGCTGGTGGTGGTGGTGGTGGTGACGGGGATGTATGGGAGGAGGCGCAGGGGGGCGGTGTTGTGGTTTACGTTTATACTCCTGCTACACTTGGTTTGGTTTGAAGTGGTGTGTGTGTATGTGTGTGTGTGTGTGTGTGTGTGTGTGTGTGTGTGTGTTCTCTCTCTCTCTCTCTCTCTCTCTCTCTCTCTCTCTCTCTCTCTCTCTCTCTCTCTCTCTCTCTCTCTCTCTCTCTCTCTCTCTCTCTCACACACACACACACACACACATATCACTACCACCACCACCCTCACCACCACCACCACCACCCTCACCTCCACCTCCACCTCCACCACCACCACCACCACCACCCTCACAGATCCTGCTCTCTCCGCTAACTTCACACTGACAATCATAAAATATTTCAGATCTAGACCCTTCCCAAGCGAGGATTTTTCGACAAGTTGCAAAGAGGAGCCAAGTTTTCTGCATTGTTATATTCCAAGTTCCAACAGGTTCAGGCCTTCCTTTGCTCTTTTCTTTCTGGATAACACAGCGTGAGTGGTGGAGGAGGAGGAGGAGGAGGAGGAGGAGGAGGAGGAGGAGGAGGAGGAGGAGGAGGAGGAGGAGGAGGAAGAAGTGATGGGAAAAACGAAGAAAACAAAACAAAATAACAGAGAAACACAAAGAAGAAGAGGAAGAGCTAGAAGAAGAAGAAGAAGAAGAAGAAGAAGAAGAAGAAGAAGAAGAAGAAGAAGAAGAAGAAGAAGAAGAAGAAGAAGAAGAAGAAGAAGGAGAAGAAGAAAATAGGTGATGACGATGACAATGTACACACCTGCCCACTTCCTTGTTGCCCACACTTGTCCTGCCAATTATTGCTAAAAGTGGAAGTTACAAAAAGCATCACATAAATATCTCCCTTTTGCTTATAACTCTTATTTCAATCTGTGCTTCCCATTTTCACTGGTGTTGATGGTGATGATGGTAATGGTGATGGTAGCAATAGTGCTGATGACAATAAAGGGAATTTTTTTTATTCACCATGACTACTATATAAAATAACAATCTTTTATATCGCGAAAGGTTTTCCTTCACTACACTATCTAACTCGACCATCAAAGGGAAGACTAGCCACAGCATATAGTGAAATGAATGTGTAATCTATGGCTGCGTTTGTTAGAAATTACACTAGTTTACTTCGCGTTTTATTTCTAGTTTCCTTCAGTTTCTTTTTTTTTTAATAAGAGATGGAAGATGACCAAGACAATAAAATAAAAAACCCACTAGCTTGCCGGTTCCCTTATATAAGTCCAAAAGAATTAGCCAAAAGACAGGGACAAATGTCTTGAAACCTCCCTCTTAAATAAAGCCAAGTCACAGGAAATTGGAAATATAGAATCAGGTAAGATATTCTATTCCACATTAATAACATCAGGATTGACATTGGCAGTATTTGTCTCCCATGAAAGGTGCAAGTCTAAGGTGTTTCCCCGGCAGGTGTTAAGGCGAGGTGATGAGCATTTGACGTCACGGAGTAAAAACAAAAAGGAAAATGAAAGTAAAGGAGGATGTTTCACTCTTAAGTTCCCGCCTGACATGTTAGCGCCGCTTAGCTGAAAGTGATGCAGGGACTTGATAGTTCTCTTGTGTTTTCTTGGCTTGGAGTCTTGACGTTGCTCTGCCTCTTTTTGTCGTTCTTCAATGCTGCATTTCCTGTTTCTTTCCTCACAATGCTAATTTTTTTTAAAGATTTTTCGTACTTTTTTCTTCACTTCTCCGTATTCTTTCACTAAAACTGTATGTTGTTTTTTTCATATTTCACCTCTCCCATGACTTCCATTTTTTCTTTATCTCAAGCACTTTCCTCCTTCTTTTTCTTTATTTTCTTTTAACCCTTTAACTTCCACATAATCCTTTTTTTCTTCCTCATTTCCTTCACTCCATGCCCTTCTCCTTCGTCTCTCCGCTCACCTCCACCTTTACTCTCACCTCCCATACCACATTACATTCCTCTGTCTCCCATACCATCCTGCTGTCTATTTTCATTCCACCAAGCATCCTCCTCTCCTTCACCTTCACTCTTTCTCTCCATATTACACTTCCCTTTCTTCTCCTTGCACGTTACCTTCATACCAATCCTGCGTCCACATCACCTCAGCCTCCACCACCATATCCACTCTAATCTGGCCGGTGTGGAGTGTGGTTGCCTGGTACATGTGAGTGAGGTGGAGGGGAGAGTCTTGCCTCGCACCTGCCAGTTCGTGGGAGGGATAGAATTAACACACAATACAACATTTACCTCGACTAACATTCAGCATCAAGATTAAGACGGCGAGGAATGATCCGAGAACTTGCTCTGCGACTTTCCTTTTCGAGAATATAATTGGTTTGCAGGTGAGAGTGTTATGAGTGAGTGAATGAGGGAGTGAGGGAGGGAAGTGGAGGGATACAGGGAGGGAGGAGGGAGGGAGGAAAAAATGAAGGGAAAGGTTTGTTCGTTTCTTGTGTGTCTCTTACTTTTCTTATTTTCTTATCTTAATCCTCAAATTTTCTGGTATACCATATGAATTTTCGACGTATTTCCACGTATTTATTCATATTGTTCTACTAAAGAGAGGTATTTTTTTTCTTGTCTCTGCCATCCACTCACCATTCAGCCATTTACCTCCCCCGCGATGGCTCACCAGTAGGTCTTCTGTACGCACAAACTGGTTGCACACCGGCAGAAAGAGAGCAAAAAAAACAGCCTACATTTGTCAGGCTGAGTTCATGTCATGCTTCCGAGTGGGGGTGAGCAGATCCCTCAGGCCGATGCTCACACCCCGTGGAGACCTGATCACCCTCCCTTTCTCACTCCCTCTCTCCTCTCTCTCTACCTTCAGTGCATCTTGAATCTCTCACTCTATCCTTGTCTGCCTCCAAAAGTACTCTCCCTCTCTTCTCTTTCTAATGTCAGAACACCCTCTCTCTCTCTCTCTCTCTCTCTCTCTCTCTCTCTCTCTCTCTCTCTCTCTCTCTCTCTCAAAATTCTAATCATGAGAGAGAGAGTTTTTACTTCAGATTTTTTTAAAGGAACTTTGACATTAAAATAAATGACAATAAATAAAATTATTAAATTTTTATTAAAACATATAAAACTTACAAATTATGTGCAATGGATTGTAGGTACTGTAGTCTATCTCCGTTTGCATAGTCATCCGTGAGCTTTTTCAACCGTTCATTAACAACTGCGTATTTCTTTTTGGTGTTTCTAGGCATAATACCGCATGAAGCCTGTTTTATTGTTAGTTCCCAATCATTTTGCTCTTTTTTGAGTTTGGTCATAAGGCGAGATAAATTTGGATGAACGATTGACATTCTTTGTTGAAATGCGCGGTGCCAACCTTCAACATAATTATTTGTGCGTGGTATTGCTAGCAAGGTCTTTTCTCTTACATTCCATAAGGAGATATCAAAACATGG
>CM035193.1:4554415-4559415 GCA_020233015.1 Callinectes sapidus
TCTCGTCTCCTCTATCTCTCTCTCTCTCTCTCTCTCTCTCTCTCTCTCTCTCTCTCTCTCTCTCTCTCTCTCTCTCTCTCTCTCTCTCTCTCTCTCTCTCTCCAGCGTTGCCACTTTATCCTCAATCTTTCCCATTCATTATTCTCATTACTCCCCTTCCTCTTTCACTTCCCTCCCATGACACTCCCTTTATCCAATTATTCTCTTTCTCACCTCTTTTCTACCATAATTCATCCTCTCACTCTCTTACCTTCATTCACGCCATCCCTGTTCCCTTTTATTCTTTCACTGTCTTCCTTTCCTTTATTGTATCATTGCCTCGTTATTCTTTCCATCCTATTCTCTTTCGTATTTTTTGTCATTTTTCCTATTTTCCCAAGTTTTTCTTTCTATCTTCCTTTTTTTTTTTGTACTTTAGGTTGATCGTCTTTCCTTTTCAACGATCTTCTCTCCTCTTTCTCTTCGTCTTGACTCTTGCCCCCCTTTGCTCTCCTTACTCTTCCTCCTCCTCTTTATATCAGCCGCCTTTACTCTTCTTTCTCTTCCTCCTCCCTCTTCTAATTCTTCTCATCACTTTTTTTTTTTTTCATTTTCTTCTTAGTTCATCTCCTTTATTAGTCTTGCGTATTGTCAACTTTCTCCTTTATTTTTCTTTTCATCTTATTCACATTCATCACATTCATTTTTCTGCCCTCACTTTTGCTTCTTTAGATTCTTTTTCTCTTTCTCTTTTTTAACCATCACTCTTTTTTTTCCTTCTTCTTCACTACCATCAACATCTCCAGCACCTTCTCCATCTCTCGTCCCTCTCCTCTCCTCCTCCTCCTCCTCCTCCTCCTCCTCCTCCTTCTTTCCTTCTCCTGGCGCTGCTCCCTCACCCAGTTCCTCTCCATCATCATTACAATCCCATAATGACCATCTGATATTCTGGGAGGTAATTACACAGAAATCTCATAAATCCTATAATTACGAAATGATGAGATGTAATATCCCACAAGGAAAACATCTCCCTACGCTGTGGTGAGTTATGATGTTAGGAGGAGGAGGAGGAGGAGGAGGAGGAGGAGGAGGAGGAGGAGGAGGAGCTGAAGCCGTGGCGTGGTGTGCGTGATGGTGTGTGGTGTGTGAGGATGGTGAGCGTCTTGAAGTGAGAAGGAATCGTGTTTGAGATGTGGTGGTGGTGGTGGTGGTGGTGATGGTGGTGGTGGTAGTGGTGGTGTGTGTGTGTGTGTGTGTGTGTGTGTGTGTGTGTGTGTGTGTGTGTGTGTGTGTCAGATATGATAATTTTAATGATTAATAGCTATGTCATAACTAAAAGTCTTAATATAACTATAATCATACGCAGAAACTACAATACATTCCTTTCACGAACTCCAGATATATTGCAGCGGACGAACAGTGAAACAGATGAAGGAACACAAAAGCACCAAATAAGATAAACATAAGAATTCAATCTCAAAACAAGAAAGTATAAAAGCATAAAAAAGAAGGAGGAAAAAGAAACATGAATTAGGAAAACCACAATAGAAAGGAAGACAGATAACACTGCAAAGAAATACAGAAAGAAAGAACGAAAGAAGACCACACGTGTGAATACGACCACAAGGCAAAGAAGAAATAAGAAATAAAGACAAGAAAAACAGTGAGAAAGACAAACAAAGAGACTCAAACTTCCTCACCACCACCACCACCACCACCGCTACCACCACCACTACCACCTCTGAATCATCATTATTATTATTGTTATGATTATTTTTCCACATATTTTCTCACCTCCCTCTCTTTTACTCCGTACCCGTCACCTTCTCGCTGCTCCTCCTCCTCCTCCTCCTCCTCCTCCTCCTCCTCCTCCACTAACCCCGCTGAGGCAAGGGCTCCTACGCTCACATTACCAGCAGACACAACGGGGGTCGTTACCCTGGGCTCATTACGTCTGGCGGGTAGTTACGGTTGTTATCATTTAGGACATTCACTCGGGGCACCCAACCCTGCCTTACCAGCCCCCATGACCCCCCCAACCCCACCTGGGACTCCTCCTCTTCCTTCCTCCTCCTCCTCGACACCTCCCCTTCCATCTCTCTCTCATGCTCCTTCTTCGCCTCGTCATCGCTCCTCCTCCTCTCCTCCTCCTCCTCTGTCCCCTCTTCCTCCGTCCCCTCCTCCTCCTCCTCGTGTCCTCCCTCATCGTCCTCTCACGTAATGCCTGTAATGGTGTTCTAAAGGAAAGGGGAAAGTAGGTTGTATGTTAACACTACTGACGAAGGAGGCGGGAAAGGTGTTATTATTTGCACGGGGCCTTCCCTGCTGACCCTCACCTGTCACACAACCTTTCCCGACATGCGCTCATTACTAAACGTGTGGTACGTACTACTACACACGCTCACGCACGCACGCACGCACACACGCACATACACGTACACACGCTAATTCACACAGAAACTTAAACTTATCCGGTTGCAAAGTAATATAAAAGGTAAAGATAGTTAAGAGACACAGAAAAAAATAAGTAAATAATAGAAATGTATAATTGAAAGTAATGAAATATATTCTGTAACACGTATGCAACTCATTCTCACGCTAGATAAAAAAAAAAATAAAAAATAAAAAGCTAGAAAGGAATGAGACGAAGAAAAGAAATAAAAATAAGAAAATACCCAATAAATCGATGACCTTGAAAACGGATCACGTAAACAAACACAAAAAAACGTCACACACACACACACACACACACACACACACACACACACACACACACACACACACACACAGCCAAGTCATCAACACACAAAAGACCAAAACCAGCATTGATAACCGCGCAGGATTTTTGCTAAGGCGTTCAGTAGATTAGCTTGAGGCTTCTGAGTAGTACAGAACACCTCTCCTCCTCCTCCTCCTCCTCCTCCTCCTTCTCCCCCTCCTGCTCCTCCTCTTTCTCGTCCTCCTCCTTCTCTTATTTATATCTTTAAATCTTTTTTGCTCTGTATCATTTTTCTCTTCTATTATTTCATTTGTGTTCTGTATTTTTCTACTTTTTATTTGCTTTTCTTAGAATTTATTTATTTATTTTTTTCCTTTCCTTTCTCCAAGTTATATATTAATTTTTTTGTTCTATACTTCTTTCTATTTTCATATTCTCTCTCTCTCTCTCTCTCTCTCTCTCTCTCTCTCTCTCTCTCTCTCTCTCTCTCTCTCTCTCTCTCTCTCTCTCTAACTTTTCTATCCGCTATTTCTTTTCTTCTTTCCTTTTCTTTCTTTCTGAACACTTATTTTTCTCCTCTACACTAATTAAGTTTTTTCTTTCGTTCTTTCTTTTTGTTTGCTCTCTGTTCCACCTACTACATTTTTCTCTTCTCTTATTTTTTCAGTACTTATCTCTTCTGTTATTTCCTTCCTTCTGTCCCGCACTCTTCATCTCATTTTCCTCTACCGCCTCTTTCTTCACTATATTTCTTTCTCTTTTTTTCTTTCCTCCATTCTTCCCCTTTCATTCCAATTCCTTGTCATCCAGCTTTCTTCCCTTGCAACTTTCCTTTTCTTTCCTGCACCACCGGTATTTTTCTTCTTTCCTTCCCTTTATTCCGTCTCTTCCTTGCTGGCTTTTCCCTCTTTTCCACCTACTTGCTCTCCTTCTATGCCTTCATTTACATTTTTCCTCTGTTCGTTCTTCATCAACTTATCTATTTCCTTTCTCATTCATACATTCCTTTCCATTTCCCTGACTCTCTTCTCTCCATATTCCCTCCCTTATTCCTGTACTCTTCCTTCGTCTCACAGTAAGGCAACCCAGGATTCCACCACAGCAAGGCAAGGAGTATCTGTAAGTGGGTGACGCGGGTGGGGAGGGGAGGGGAGGGGTGAAAAAAGTGATAGCGTGGAACCTACGGAACATTGACAGGGAGGGGAAAGTTAGTCCGAAGAGGTGAAGGATGAAGGAGAAGAAAAAAACAGGAGAGAAGGAAGGAAGGGGGGTGGGTAGGGAGGGAGAGAGCAAAGAGGGGAGGAAAGGGAGGAGAGAACGGTATAAAAAAAATAAAAAACGGAAAAAAAAAGTTATGAAGGGCGCAAGGAAGTCGAGGAAGGGCAGGGAGAGGGAGAGAGAGAGGGAGAGAGAGTGAGCAGCTTGTGGGAAGAGGAGAGGAGAGGAGAGGAGGGATGGTAGAAAAGGAGAGCGGAGGGGAGGAAAGAGAGGGAAGGGAAGGGGGGGGGGAGGGCCTGAGGAGTTGTATGGGGAGGTAGGCCCCTTGCTCCTCTTTCTTTCTTCCCTTTGTTCTACGCCCGGGCGATTTGGCTTCAGTGAAATTAAAAATGCAAAGCCATCGCTCCGGGCATCAGAGGCGGAGGAAAGAGGGTGAGGTGAAGGCGATGTAGGGGCGAGGAGGAGGAGGAGGAGGAGGAGGAGGAGGAGGAGGAGGGGACAGTCAGCTAGATGGGAGTCAGGGAGGCGTGGAGAGAAGAAGAGCAATGAAACAAAACTACAAGGAGAAAAATAAGATGGGGGGAAAAAAAGACTGGTCCGAAAGGAAAGAAGAATTGGAAGAAAGAGGAAGATAATGCCGCAAAGAATAAATAGAAGGACAATGAGTGAAGGGAGTGTGTAAGTGTAGCCGCCGGAGTGTGCAGGGGAGGTTAAGGTTGGTGGTGTGTGAGGAGCCCCGCTGCCGCCGCACATAAGGAGGTGGAGTAGCGTCTTAGGGGAGAGGTTATGGCGGGGGGAGCAGACAGGGAGCAGGAGAGAGTGTAAGGGCGTAGTGGAGGGAGCTAACGAGGACGCATGAGGTACAGGTAGACCAGAAGGATAAGAGAACTGGGGTAAAACACGGACACAAAGCAAGAAGGTATTGTGAGAACACTGAATTAAAGTAAACTCTCTTCATTCAATGTTATTATCCGCCTGCCTATTTATACATCTATTTATCCATCCATCTATTGATCTATCTACGTCTTTCTCTTTGTCTACAGGACGGAATAAAAATTCATAAACAAACATTAAGGATTGACTC
>CM035193.1:4573829-4579645 GCA_020233015.1 Callinectes sapidus
ATTTATTATTTTTTTCATTCATTCATTCCTTAGTTATCTTCATTTTCCCCTCAATCCCCCTTCCTCCTCTCCTCTCCTCCCTCCTTTTCTTCTTCCTCCTCCTCCTCCTACCCCTCCATGGAACACAAGAAGCAATTTCCCACCTGCATGCTGGGAGAGATACAGGCATAATTATCTTTACTATTTCCCCCCAAGACAGCGCCGGAGAGAGGGAAGGAGGGAGGGAGGAGAAAGAAGAGAGAAAAGGGAGGGGGTGTGGTGGGGAGGGAAGTATTCACATCTGCTCCTCGCACCTGTTCGTGGAGGTGTGGGAGGAGGGGAATGGTCAAGGGTCACCTAAAAGCGACCCTCGTGCTGATGACTGGGTCTACGCTTCCTAATGTGCTTACTGGATGGAAGGCGATAGATGGCACTGTTGGATTATTTTTTTGTCTCAGAGCAATAGAAAACATTCTGATTAATTACAAAAAATTTTACTTTAGGCTTGGTGGGGTCACAAGATTGGTGAAGTTTACCTATGTTAGATCATTCAAATTAACCTAATCTTATCTACCATAATGAATCTCATAAGTAGTTCGAGTAGCTAATCTCCACTTACAGGAGAGAGGTGCACCGCGCTGCCCCAAGATACAAGTGAAGTATTGCCGTGCGTGGCGGCAAGGACGTGCACGGGCGTGTTTCACCTGCCGTGGTCTAACCCGCAGGAGAGCCGAAAAAAAAGTGTACGTTGGGAGGGTGGTGCTCAGGAAAGCGGCGCGTCGTGGGAAATGCGTGAACAGGAGCCATTTAAGGCGAGATTAACGCTTTAATCTTCCCCCGACGGTATCACGGTACTGGCGGGACACACTCGCGGGAGGCGCCACTACACCTCACGCCAGCCAGGTGTGGTGCGGGACCTCCTGCTGCTGTCTGGCTGCCTCAGAGTAATAATAATGAGGAGACGAAATGGAAGAAATGACAGTGAAAGAACATGCAAAAAAAAATAATAACCTGCCGGACCAATGGTTGCACCTGAGGAGGCCAAGCAGCGCGCCAAGCAATGTGGGGCTGCGTGAGGGAACCACCAACACATCTTGTGACCTCGTGTGAAATGTTAATGCCGCAAAAAAGAGTGTAGAATGAAAGCAGTTTTGCATTGACACAGAAAAATAGTAATGTTAGCAAATACAATACAAAGAAAAAAGATCCTGTGGGTGAGCAGGAGGTGAGTCCACCTTGGCTAAGAAACAGGAAATGACAGGTAACAACACCTTCAGGGTCAAGTGCCGCAGAAACCCGATACACGGGAAGGTGGGAGTGGCGGCGGCGGCAGCGGTGACGCGCGCAGGTGAGGCCCAAGGGGGGCATGAGGTTCCTTGGGGGCCAGAAAGCGGCGGGGGAGGTAAGGAAGCCTGGCGGGGCACTCATCCTTCTGGGTACAACATATTATGTCACATCACATGCCGACATAAATTCCTACCTTGTAGGAGTCTGTGCGTCTAAACAAGAGTGGCCGAGGACTGCCTGGCGCTGCGTCATTGTGAAGCCTCGAGGGGCTGCCACACATTATTCATGCCGCCGATAACTGTTACTTGAACCACGCCTGCCCTAGCAACTGTGCCCGTGTAGCTGGGTGCGCGTATATTACAAACGGTGTACGCAGACCAGCCTGTTGTTTGGTATGCTATTGTTTGAGATGCAGTGATGTTACTTGGCAATATTTGCAAAGGAAACTAAAGCTGGTGCTCCTGACACATTGCCGCCAGAAACACCTGTACACAAATACGACAAAAACCAGCAGACTGAAGTGGCAACACTTGATTCGACATCTCAGATTCCTGGTAGTGATAATGAAAATTGTATATGACAGTTTGCAACGTATTGAAATGAAAACATGAATAATTGTTTGCTTATGGATAAAAAGGAAATTGCGTTTTGTTCTTTATATTCACATACGTAACAGACATCATCATCAATACGATCACATTAAAAATCATGTTCTTTATTTGATTTTTGAGGGATAATATTCACAACAAATAATTAACTAGAAAGAGTGTACACGCACGCACACACACACACACACACACACACACACACACACACACACACACACACACACACACACACACACACACACACACAAGTATACACTGCAACAAAGAAAAGTTACAAAAACCGAAGATAGAACATAATGACAATGAGAATGTAGAAAAAAAGTGAACCATGACCACTAACGACTCTAATTCCTGCTCGTCACCACAACAAGCAAGTGAGTACGACTGGGCCTGTGTCCGCAGCACGTTTAATGAGCGTGTCGCGGCCTGAGATTACAGATTCACTGGCCTAAATCCCCCCAACTAGATAACACAGTCTCTATTCACCATTGAGTCAATCCACATCTCTTGAGCTCTCGGATTTTCACGGATGATCCTCAGCCTGCCAGACTCCTCACACCACCTAAGAGTAAAAATAAAAAATACCTGTTCAATACCTGCTTAATTTTAATACTGTTGTGGTAATATACCAGGTGGTGTCTACTGTCGCCCTTACTGACAGGGAATGAAGGAACCAAAACTTCACCTGGGGAACGCCGGGAAGGTCGATAAGAGTGAGTTTCCAGGTGTTTGAAGTGGTGGTGTGGGCCTTCCGCTCCCTCGCTATCCCGCTCATCAGTTATCAAGTCACAGAAACTCAAGACTTATAAACAAGATTCGTGAAACTGTATATCTTTACACGTCAGAGGGAACAACTGCCAAACTCTCTCTCTCTCTCTCTCTCTCTCTCTCTCTCTCTCTCTCTCTCTCTCTCTCTCTCTCTCTCTCTCTCTCTCTCTCTCTCTCTCTCTCACCTGATTCATTCCTGGACGTGGTGGCGGCGATACGGTGGCCTTACTGGTGTTGCCATGATGGTGTGGTGGTGTGGCGCTGGCGTGATAGCGTGGAGAGGAGAGGCACGACACCCTTCACTTCTGGTACACTGCCTGGCCAGACCACAAGGCTCCCTCCGAGGCTGACCAGCTCCTGGCGATGGCGCTGCAGGTGGACCACGTCAGGAAGGTGAGCCAGAGACGTCACAGGGGTTTATAAGGGACCTCATGAGTCAGGGAAGTCACAGGGGTTTATAAGGGACCTCATGAGTCAGGGACGTCACAGGGGTTTATGTACACACATTCACAAATTATACAGTATATACACAAATTATAGACAAAGTATACACAAATTATATAGTAAATATAGAAAAACATCTGAGGTATAAAAAAGTTAGGCCTACCAGTATAGTTGCAAGGAGAGAGAGAGAGAGAGAGAGAGAGAGAGAGAGAGAGAGAGAGAGAGAGAGAGAGAGAGAGAGAGAGAGAGAGAGAGAGAGAGAGAGAGAGTGGGAGAGAGGGTGGATGAGGAAGGAGGGCGGGTGGATAGATGAGACACAACAGAAGGAAAAATGGAATGAATGAATGGAGTAGATAGATAGAAAGAAAGGTAAAATAAAAGTGCAGTAGTAATGCAAATTACACTTATGATTCGCCAACTTTATGTATTTTACCAATCAACCAATTTACTGAACAAATGATAATGATGATGATGATGATCATCATCATGATAATAATAATAATAATAATAATAATAATAATAATAATAATAATAATAATAATTAACAAATCGATGAAAGTTGACATTCCTTCACATGTTTTCCCCTCCATTTCCTATTCTTCTTCATCTCCTGCACCTTTCCCCTTGTTACTCATTACATCTCACTTCCTTCCTTGTAAACTTTCTCCTTGTCTTTCCCCGTTACTTATTCCGTATGCCTCTTTCACTTATCCTCCAGCAGCAGGCCGGGACGGGGGTGGTGGTGCACTGCTCGGCTGGTATAGGGCGCAGTGGGTGTTTCGTGGCCATCAGCATCGCCATCAACCAGCTGCTGGAGGAGGACGCGGTGGACATCCTTGGTATCGTGTGTCAAATGAGGCTGGATAGGTAAGGCTAGGATCTTCGTATCCAATTAAATTTTTTTCATAACTGTAGTGATAATTTGATGAGAAAACACTTATATTCTGCTTCGTTCTACCTTTACTTCTCTACCTCCCCGTCTTCTTCCTCCTTTTCTGAATGACCAGCACACCTCCCTAATCACACCGTTATGTTCTTTAAATCTTCGTATCCAATTACATATTTTTTCATAACAGTAGTGATAGTTTGATGAGAAAACACTAATATTCTGCTTCTTTCTACCTTTACTTCTCTACCTTCCCCCCCCCCCTCCCCCCGTCTTCTTCCTCCTTTTCCTGAATAACCAGCACACCTCCGTTTACCACACCAGGGGCGGCATGGTACAGACAGGGGAGCAGTATGAGTTCATCCATCGCGCCGTGGCTCAGTACGCCTCCTCCCTTCCATCGCCGCACCAGTCCAAGTACTACATGGCCCGTCACTCCATCACCAGCACCGCCTCTCCCTCCTGCTCCTCTCTCGCCGCCAGCCACGCCACGCTCACCCCCTCAAGCCCCGATGAGTCTAGGAGGTAGAGTGAAGGCGTGTGTGAATCGATGAGTTGTGCTTACTCTAGTGATGGGATGTGAAGCGTGAAGGAAGACAGGAGGAGGAGGAGGAGGAGGAGGAGGAGGAGGAGGAGCTACGTATGTTCCTCAGCATTCAATCATGGCAGCTACTTCCTTTTTATCCATTCCCTTTAATTAACCTGAAATGCACACACTACCACCACAACAATAATAATAACCACACACACACACACACACACACACACACACACACACACACACACACACACACACAGTCTTTTCCTGTTATCCTAATTGATATCAACAAACACATTTCACAATTCATTGCACTTTTTATCTTCTTAGGACATTTACACCTGCATGTTTCCAGTTATAATAGTGAAAACAACAGCAACAACAACAACAAAAACAACAACATTAACATAAGCAATAAACACACACACACACACACACACACACACACACACACACACACACACACACACAGATACCAGCACAGCATTATCAGTATCGACGCGCCTTTATACCGCTCTGAAAATAGCGAAATAGTTCCATAAGCGTGTGAAAGAATGCATAAATCAACAACTTAGAAGAAAACCTGCGAGCTCATCTGTTGATTAGTGCGAACATAATATTTGATCTATCAGTCGTCTACTTTACAAAGCGGCGTATTTAGTGATACAGCGGATATGTATACTCCCATTCTATCTTTTCCCGGAGATGGAAAACCAGTGTCTTCTGCCTTCACTGCTTCCCTCAGCGCTGTACGTCTAACCTTCTCTGTTCTCACGATCCCACTGACAAACGTTTCGGCGCCTTCTCCGTACTGCTCTTAACAGGTTCCCACACATCTAGAGGAAGTTACAAGAATGTTTTCATTATTGTAGTGATAGCTGATTGTGAAATCTGGATAATCTATGAGAATATACCAAAGAGAAGCTGACCAATTATTTTGTGTGGTCTTCGAAAACAAACTTTCGTAACAGGACCCAGTAGTCGAACACTTCCATTCTTGCACAATAGATAAAAATAATCGTAGTGCTTCTCTTATCTCAAACACATCTGATGGTATTTTTTCTCCTTTAGAAATAAGCTTCTTTCATATAAAGTAATCTGCACCACTCACCTCCACTATTTGAAATTGATGAAGACTAATAATATTTTTCCATTCACATCATGCACTTTTGATAATACAAATATACGAATCCTTTTCGGCTACAGCTTTCCTAATATGAAGTTGTTTTTAAGAAGAGATGAGAAATTTTTAAAAATACCATCCTTTTAATATATATATATATATATATATATATATATATATATA
>CM035193.1:4582180-4595218 GCA_020233015.1 Callinectes sapidus
GAATAAATAGGAGCAAAAAGAACACAGCAGGCCGGCGTGTCTCGTGTGTAGCAGGAGTCCCGCGAGAGGTGATCCCTGCAGCGTGGCAGGGAGGGTGGCCACAGTGCCTCGCAGCCCAATTATCTGAGGCCGTTCATCGGTGATCGCGGCGCTACCAGGGCGTCGCGGGGCAAGGCAGTCATGGTCGCAGCCTGACGCACCACTCTAATCTCTGGCTGGCGCTGTAATCGCTACAATCCTGACAAAAATCTACCCTAGTCGTTCAGCCGCTCTTTATTGGCCAATTCATGACACAAAGACACCATCATTACAGCCGGATTTGTTACAATTCCGTGTCCTCCACAGTCCCTCGCGCGGGCGTGTCCGGTTTTGATTCATTTGGATCGGCTGAAAAATGCAACCTTGTCGATCCGCCCACCGCCCACCGCCCGTTTACGTGATAACGCTGATGTCGATTAAAAACAGGAGGGATTCCATAATGGCTACCGTAACTCAAGGATGATGTGCTCGAGGTGGCATGTGGGAGAATATTATTGCCGTTCCCTGCCATCCACCATCCCCCGAAGCCCCGCGAGACACTAAGCTACCAACCACACGTCTCCTGATAATTACCTCATGGATAATAATCGATAATGATTAACCCAGCCTAACCGCGACCACTGCGGAGTCTGAGTCTCTGCATAATTACAGCCGTGTCGCACAAGAGCGTTCATTAGCAGCCGTTGGGAGGTTGTGGAGCCTCTCGACCGGTTCCTGGACGAGTGTGTGTCAGGCCCCGTCAGCCACCGGCCAGCCCCCGTCCACCATCCTTCACTCCCTGGTATAATTTACCTGGTATAACCGGCAACAATCAGACCACGCAGCGAGCTACAGGTAATTAATCGGATGTGAGACGGTGCAGGTGTGCGAAGCCCTGTGCCCCTGACTCGAACCAGCCCAAGTCCTACCACCACCACCACCCTACGTTACCTGTTACTATCAGGACCGAGGAGATACACCTGCCGGCACCGCAGACTCTACTAGAGCCGCCCGCCATCCAGGAATCACAACAAAAATAAAGAAAATAACAAACAGCTCCCGCCGTCACTCTTATGAGCCAAGAGGAAAGATTTATGTGGAAAATATAGCAAATTAAGAGGCATATAGCTTCGTCCCATTTATTATCATGGAAGGCAGTGGACACGCAGCCCGGGGGAGGATCAATACCTGAAGGGCTACGATCAAACAAAAACGCGGGGATACACGGCAGCACCAGGAGGCCTCACCGCGGCCTTCACTCCACGCCCCTCGCTGAATCTAACGTTGGAGTCTTTCAGCTGTCGTTCCTTTCATTTCCTTGAGGTGTGCGATTCCGTGAATTACGCTTGTACTCCTGTACGTGGCTGCCCCCCTCCCACCAACCCTATATTTGTTTGTACCATGCTATAATGTGAATTTATGTAGATGGATAGGTGTGTAAGTCAAACCATATGACTATACACTATGGGATTAACAACATTCCCTGCCACCACTGCCACTCTCACATGCACAAGTAACTCAGACTTACACATGTAACCAAGGGTCCCTTCGTCCCCGCCTCCACAGGTCACCCACCCACGTCGTGCACCTGCGACCGTCACCAGTTAATGCAACTCCATCACATTTGCGAAACACGGAAAAGTAAAGTCTTCTCTTAATTTCAGTTAACTCAATTCCAGCCCATTACGTAAGGAGGCTTAGTTGGCTCAGACAAGAATCGAAAGTTACATGCCCACAGACCACATGTCGCCTACTGAGGGGAGGTTTAGGAACCACTCGCCAGCCTCAGAGTAGTGGTGGCCAGAGGCTCAGGTATAATCTGATCCAATTATCGGATTCTCAGCTGCGGCAAATTATACATGAGGTCGCTCCCACACTTCGTGACGCAGTGAAAAGGACGCACAAGTTAATTACTCGTCAGCGGTCAAGAGTCTGCGTTGCACAACACTAGGCACTGTGGAGCCTCTCAGTGACCAGCGCCAACTCGTTCCCCTCTGAGGCAGCTCCCACTTACACGATGGTCCACACACTGTTTTCTAAGCCGATAAAGTGGTCCGTGGTAAGCATGAGGTTCGCTGCATTATCCTGTCGTCACCTTCCCCACCAAAATGCTCCTCGTGTAACGCCGCCGCACACCACAAGCCTCATGGCCATAAAGTTATGGAAGTTAACATTCCAAACTGGTGCGAAACTTTCTTGGCATTTTTTACCGACATGAGCTTTCCTTCCCAAATGCCACCAGCCTCAGGTGAGTCCTTCCTCTTGCCCAGACTTGCCTGTACCCTACGGCAGCCCCGCGACAGGTATTCCTGAAGCAGCTGCTGCAGCCTCAGGGAGCAATATCAATGGTTTAATAAACCTGAACGATCTCAGTATAATTTCCCATCGTAAAATATCTTTAATGCATAATACCGATTATACATTGAAGCATTTGGAGTTATTTCAATCTTCAATATAATTACATTTTCACGCCGAATAAAAACCCGCGAACTCAATTACTTGTGGCATGATACGAGCGCGTTATGTCTCTGCATTATTTTCCTCAGCTACTCAGTCCAACTTCGTTTGTTCGAACCACGAGGGTGCAGGCCGCTCCACCCTCCCCGATGTCTTGACGCCTGTCAGACCACGCCAGCGGCAGAGGAGGTGCCCCTCAGCACCAGAGGCAGACGCAGACGGAGGCAGCGGGAGGAGCAAGAGGGGTGGCGTGACGGGGTTGTCTGGTTCACCAATAGCCGTAACACATGAACACTGGTGAACCATGTACCCACATTACCAGCTCTGCGCCGCCCATGTTAATGCTTCCAGGCATGACAACCCTGGACTGAGGCTGAGTCTTGCAGCTTGAAACTGCTCCCACACCTGCCCTTCGCACTGGGTACCGCCACCCACACACTGAGAAGGTGTAAAGGGCACGCCCGAATACATAAAAAAATATGCATATTATACTAAATTAAAAATTTAACAAAATATATAGTATATCAATCATAGTAAATGCCCCTTTTATCAAATTAACTCTCGCATTTAATAAAGAGGAAAAAATAAAAAGAAAAAAGAGCTTCATATTGCTTTACATCCTCACACCTGGCCGCGTTACTAGCACATCTGTTGCGACCATTTCGCAGCTGTCACGATCCCTTAAGCTCTCCTGCTACCTCATAAAAACCACGCCACTCCACACCTGCGCTGCCGCCCCTGCACCTGTCATGTTCACTTCAAAACTCTTCAAAACCTGATCACGTCTCTTAACTCAACCCAATCACATTCCTTGTCAAATATCACATCTTTTTTAGTCTCTGGAAATGGCATCGTCACCTCCTACTTGTTCTACCAATTTTCCAGCAGTCTTTTGGGGGGAATCGCTATATAGGTAAACACAGGTGTGGTCGATGATGAGTTATCTCGAGCCGTCCTCCCAATCCCTCACAACAACCTATAAAGTTGCATTATAGACGAGCGCCGCCTCACACCTCATTGATTATTCGTCACATTTTGCGGCGAGAGATGGACACGCCTGCCACACCTGTCTGTTCAAAGGTGCACAAACCTGTCGGCGGACAATACAGTGTTGACGTGTGTGTGTGTGTGTGTGTGTGTGTGTGTGTGTGTGTGTGTGTGTATGTGTGTGTGTGTGTGTGTGTGTGTGTGATTTAGGGAGAATAAAGCTTCAGTGTTGGTTAAACATTTATATCTCGTGATTGATTCCTTATGTGTTTGCTCTTTTCTCATGTTTGTCTGTCTGTAGGCTTGCCCTGTTTGTTTTACCTGGAAAAGTGTGTGTGTGTGTGTGTGTGTGTGTGTGTGTGTGTGTGTGTGTGTGTGTGTGTGTGTGTGTGTGTGTGTGTGTGTGTGTGTGTGTGTGTGTGTGCGCGCGCGCGTGCGTGCGTGTTCCCTAACACAACCACACATCAACTTTTTTTCATTATGTGGCAATAAAACACAAACAAAAACACAGCCCCACCTGTCTTCCTTGCTGGCTAACTCCCACGTACCTGTGTCACCAAAGGTACTCACCCAAACCTCTCACACAGCCCCTCTCATGAATACCTTCCCTGCGTTCCCCCCTCACTCCCCATCACCACGTGTCCCTTTTCCCCTCTCCCCCGCCCCCTTCACACACACCCTCGCTGAGAAAATAAATACAAGGCCCGGACAGTCTCGCTATACCAATAATCTACGCCAAAATACGTATGTGTGCAGGAAGGTGATAAAGTAAGTATTGGCTGGGCATTGACGGCTGACGATAATTATACAGGTGGAGGGAAAGAAAAAAATTATAGGAGTCCACCAACAGCTCGCAGCGGATTTAATGTGTCCAGCGCGACTAATGACGAACATAAACATCATATAATATTCATTTTATTTCGCTGTTCGCTGGAAACACGGCGTAGCGCGGCAGCGAGCCTCTTTAAGAGTAATGCGCTCTCGTAAACTATACAAATTGCAGTGGACGCTTCAATACGCCGGCCTCGTAACGTGTACTTCCGCCACCGCCGGCACTTTAATGCTCTGATGAATTTGCCAAGTTTCGCAGCGCCACATGTTTACTCGGGAATAATTCCACCGAGTAGGCGATGGGAATAGATTCGTCCAGGGATAATTAAGTGCTTGTCTGAATGTCCGTGCGTGGCGGTGTGGGTGTACCTGACTGGTGAAGGGTGGCTGTGCTGCGTGTGTGCCGTCCTGTCCCTGAGCCCATGGCTGCTGGAGGTCAAGGAGGGAATAAACCACCAGACCGCTTCCATCATAAGCAAGGTGTGCGAAGCGTCATCATTACCTAGCCCTTTGTTTGGCGGGGCCAGCTGGGCCGAGCATATATTTGTGACAAATATTGTAAAGGAAATGCATAGCGGTTTGCAATAATTCATTCTTTTACCCAACAAAGAGGGATCGAAGACCAGTCCCTTTCACTCAGGGTAATTTCAGCGTCGCCATTCCTAAATTTCAGACATTTGTAATAAAGGTGAATAACTATCTCTGGCGGGGCGGTATCCAGGGCCACGTCGAGAGATCGACATCACAACAAAAGAGGAGCATGTGACCCGCACCACGAAGTGCTGCCACCACCACCATCACCACCTCGCACCCCCGCCCCACTCCTTGCACCAGCAGGAATAAATCATGATATATAAAAGATAACAATAAAGCCAACAGATCTCATTGAGCGTTTAAAAATATCCGCAGAAACGACAACGCGATACTGGATTCCCTTTGAAAGTGTTCTGAAGGCTCTATTCTTTATACGAGTTGATATATTATGGAAGACGGTGACCACGGCAAGCCCGGTAGATTAAGCTTCTATCACACAGGGCTTATTCAGGTCATCGTCATCCTGCCATTTTCGCCCGTGTCGTTTCTGAAGTGGTCTCCGCTACCCTGTGTTCACGTGTGATTTACAGGCGCTACGAGGAATGCTGACGGGAAGTGCTTGACGATGATGATGACTGTAATGGTGGTGGCGATGGTAATAATGGCGATGATAATAGTGGTAATAATAGTCAAAACGTGCGCTATCCCTCCCCATGATAAACACTGACCATAAAGCAAGAGAACAAGAAACAATGATAATAGTTTCGCCGGAGACTCGTCACTAATTTACGAAAGCAGGCATGTCCACCTCCCATCCCCTCCGCCTCCTCCTCCTCCTCCTCCTCTCTTGCCTCGCCCCATCCCCCTCTCCCTCCACCACCTCCCCCTCCTCCTCCTCCTCGCCAGTGTCAGGGTCCGAGTCGCCTTGAAAATGAATCACCACTTCTTTATCTCTTCCCCAAACGTCTTCCCTCACTGTAACGGGCAAGGCAGCCACCGCGGGGTTAAAAGCGAGTAAATTCTTGGCCCCAACAATACCCACCGGTCCAATCCGACACTTGTATTCAGCCACTTCCACTGTTACCAGACCCACCACACCTGTAGTTATTCTGCGTCAGTGTTACCAAACTAGGTCCCGCACCCCTTACACCCCCTGATCACCCCCGCCAAGGACGAAGGGGCGCCATGACGAGCAGGAAGGGGCTTAGTGGGGCGAAGGAGCTGAGCGAAGTCAAAGGGCTACCATTTATCCCACAGACGCGGACAGAAAGGCCAAGAAACGACCCAAACCAGCCATTAATTGTACTAACTACCTGCTGCTAACCGATCCCCCTTTTGAGGTGCGACGCCCGTACTCAACATAAAGGGGAGGAAGTGGCTGGCTGCTGCACCGCCCTCACTCTCTCTCTCTCTCTCTCTCTCTCTCTCTCTCTCTCTCTCTCTCTCTCTCTCTCTCTCTCTCTCTCTCTCTCTCTCTCTCTCTCTCTCTCTCTCTCTCTCTCATCTCCACTTTCAATTTTCATCCCACTTTCTTCTCACGCTGTTTTTTCTTTTTTTTTATCTCTCTCTCTTCTTCCACTTTCTTTTTTTCCCCTTTTTTTCTTATTTCCCTCGAGTCACCACATTAACGTGACCTCCATTCCTTCCATCCTTCCTCTGCTTCATCACCTCCACTCCTCGTCCTCCTCCTCCTCCTCCACTCTGACTCCCACTCCACCACTCCACCACTCCACCACAGCTGCTTTAAGACGCCTCCCCCTCTGTCCTCATCCACTCCACGCACGAAGGGATGAACATATATTTACGCAGTCCGAAGAATATCACGTGTTTAGGGAGAAAATTATGGCTTAGCTTTGAAAATCACGTGAAGATGAAAATGGAGGGAAATGGGAGGGCCAAGCGGTTACTTTTCCTGCCCAAGACGTGACCACCACCGCGAGGACAATGGAAAGGAAAAATAGGAAAGGGAGAAGGAGAGGGAAACAGGAGACTAAGGAAAAGAATAGGAGGAGAAAGAGCCGGATTATGATTTCTTGTGATTCTCTGTCCATTTCCATTGTATAGCGCAACACACACACACACACACACACACAGAGAGAGAGAGAGAGAGAGAGAGAGAGAGAGAGAGAGAGAGAGAGAGAGAGAGAGAGAGAGAGAGAGAGAGAGAGAGAGAGAGAGAGAGAGAGAGAGAGAGTCCCGCTAACTTGGTGTACCCTTCTTTTCTCTTCTTTGTGTATTCCCATTTTCTATGAGCGATGCCCAGCACAGTTCCACCTTCCATGTTCTTCGCCGCCAGTGAAAGAAGACATGGAGACCTAACCCCCCCCTTCTTTCTCCTCCCCGTCCGCCCTTCCTCCCCGTCCTTCGGCTCCGTCCAGTTACCGTGGGACACAACACCACCCCTTTCTTTCACGCCGTGGCCTCTTTGTCCCCAACGCTCGTTCGTGAAAGGCTGAAATGTAACACTGTTTGAAGATTAATAGGGCGGAGGTGAGAGGAACACTAGGGACGGGGAGAGGGAGACGGTCTGAGGACGGATAAAGACCTCGTCACAGACCATCTTGGGGGACATCGGCAAATCATCAGTCATTTCTTTGGTCTGGCGAGGCGCGACGGCCCCGCTAAGCCGCCCCGCTTCGGGTTTCGCCACAAAGGCCTCGGTCACACCTGATCGTTACGCCGCCGTCGCCTGTAACCTATATAACCCGATATTCCCTGCGTCCTTCGCCTCAAACGACGGGGATCATCCAGTTTTTATTTTCTGATTTTTTCTCTCTCTCTCTCTCTCTCTCTCTCTCTCTCTCTCTCTCTCTCTCTCTCTCTCTCTCTCTCTCTCTCTCTCTCTCTCTCTCCGAGGTTCAATTCATTGTGTCACAGTACGTTCGCTTTGTTTACACATCGCTAACTCGCATCGTGTATTTCATCTAAATGGTCGATTGATTTGGGCAATAAAGTGTGGCAACAACTACATTACGTTACTTCCGCTTCATCTAAATGCTCACTTTGCAGTGGTATCGGTTGTCCTGGTGGTGGTGGTGGTGGTGGTGGTGGTGGTGGTGGTGGTAGTAGTAGTAGTAGTAGTAGTAGTAGTAGTAGTAGTAGTAGTAGTAGTAGTAGTAGTAGTAGTAGTAGTAGTAGTAGTAGTAGTAGTAGTAGTAGTAGTAGTAGTAGGTAGTGAGTGATATGGTAGTAAAGTTATTAAAAGTAGCAAGTTGTTGTTGTTCTTGGTGTTGTTTTGTTGTTGTTGTTGTTGCCGTCATTGTTATTGCAGTAGTTTTTGTTTACGTTGTTACTAACTCACTATATCAGAAAGAGCTCCTTAGAATATACTCGCATGATAGCTGTAGTCGAAATAATAGTATGATGTCGCTTTATCTATTTCCTTTTACTCATATTTTCCACATTCACTCTACCTACTGCCATTATGAGCCGCCGTGATGTGAGCGGGGAGGGCGTGTCTCGAGCGGCAGGAGGGTAGCGAGACATATACATGCAACGCGTGAGACCGTGGCGGCGGCGGTGACGGTGGCGGTAGCGGCGGCCGTGGTAATACATCAGCATGTACGGAGACACGCAAAACCGCGGCAGGGCAGAGATCAGAGAGTCTCAGCATCCCTAGACGAACACAGCCGCCTAGTTGGCATGCATTCCCCCTCCTGCAGCACCAGAGGAGGACGCCTTGAGTACCCAAACGTCCGCCGCCTCCCAGTACTGAGCGGATCCCGACGCCTTCCCTCAATTGAGCCTGAGTTACTTTCAGGTCCTCTCGTTAAGTCTGCAAGATCCTGACCTCACGAAGATCCCTGCGACGCCTCCTTCTGCCCACGTTGGTCTGGTAAAATGTGTCCCCGTCTGAGCACAGCTGGAGGGTGTTGTCGAGGTCGGAGTGACGAGAAGTTTGATTAAGGATTATTTCTGGGAGTTGTCCTCTATCAATCACGCTGCTCCACAAAACCATGTAGATGAATATACTTCGAAAGCTAAGACGAAGGACGTACGACTTTAAAGATCTGGGACCTGAGAAAAATAAAGCTGAGTGGATAGGGTTTTGATATTTTTTATACGCGAGGATAAGATATGGAAAATAAAAACTAGACTAATTGTAGCCATTGCCAGCACTATCCTTAATAAATTACGAAGACATGACAGCTATATAAGTCATAAGAAAAAAAATGAAAACTTAATTCCCATACACAAAAAAAATTTCACTCCGTCTTCAAAATAAGGTTCTGGGAGGGCAGCGGATCACGAGTGGACGCCAAAGTGAGCAAGGTAAAGCAGGCGGGGTTTTCCGTAAGGGCACGAGGTAGGATGTCTGTATGAGGTGTATAGGAGGAAAGGGAAGGGTGAGGGAAGGCTGGGATGGGTAAGCAATAAGGGGAAGGGGGTATGGCGTGGGGGACTGAGGCGGTCGAACCCATGACCATGAACAGTATCCAGTTAATCCAATAACAAGTGAGAACCAATTCAAGCTGAGTGCACCTCGGAAAGTTCAATGACGCCCAGGAGGAGGAGGGAGGGAAGGGGAACCGCCTGCCAGCCCAACTAAACGCGAGAGCACAGGTAATTACCATTAAAGCTAAAAAAGGAAAAAAAATACCAAAAACAGCAACAATAACAAGGAAAACAGTAACAGGAACGTACCTTGTAACAGCGGGACCTTCACATCTGGAAAGAGAAAACGAAACGAGTGATTACAAAGAACAATCCAAACAGTCTTGCGTTAACTACCGCGCGGGGCCTTTCTGGAGACACCCTGCATATGACGCCCTAAGAACTAATTCCATTTGCCGCCAGCCTCCCGTGGCCTCTAGTGCGGGGCGGCGGGGGGCGGACTCCAATCACAGGACGAGGGAAGTGCGCCTACTTACGGGTTAAATTAGAAGCCAGGCGTGTTGAGGCTGGGCCGGGGAGCACTAACTACGTCGTAATGGCTCGACATAAACACCTGATTACTTCCCTCGCACAACCACCTCCGAGTAGTTCTTTTATTACACGTCTCGCGAGGAATACAATCTCCTCTAACAGCTTCCTGCTTAACACTCCTCCTGCTGCTGCTGCTGCTGCAGCTGCTGCTGCCACTCCTCCAGGTTTTACGGAGAGTGTTCGTCATCAAGCCACTATTGATAAGGGTTGTTGAAAAGTATAGTCGTAAATGTTGAATGTTTATATTTTTACTAACTCGTTACATTGTTAATTTTCTAAACTTTATTATGTGACAAAGTATCTTGTAAATATCTACATATATTCTTCTCTGTAAAATTATATGGGTTCAACTTATGTAAAACCTTGAATTTTGTTAACAAATACTACTAAAAATGAATGCTAACAAAAGTACACTTGCATGCTAGTAAATATATACTACCACATAACTAATTAACTCTCTCTCTCTCTCTCTCTCTCTCTCTCTCTCTCTCTCTCTCTCTCTCTCTCTCTCTCTCTCTCTCTCTCTCTCTCTCTCAAAAGATAAAAGCTGCTCAAAATACGTGAACTGTAAAAACATTGTAGAGGGCGCGATAAGCAGATAAGAAATGGGACTCTAAAATATTCAATACTTCCTGAGCGAGGTGACGCGAGGCCAAAAAGTGAGTAGGAGAGCCAGAATGATATTGAGGGAGCGTGACAATACCGCTCCCGCCGCCTGCCGTATGAATCATCGCCTTGCCTATATCACATCATAATTGTCAATAACCCTAATATTGGCGAGGAAATTCTCTATAAACCTCCCGCTTTCCATAGCAAGGCGCCTCAAAAACGGAGCCGGAATTGACGTTTTAAATATACGACTCTAATACAATCCCGCTGCAGAAAAAATAGCGTGAAATGGATCAGTATAATCAGTGACGCACGTGATTGAGATGTGCAACTTTTTTTGCACCGTCATTCTCGTTAGACGTTGCAATATTCTGTGGTTTATTTTCTCAGAGGAATAAAAGCTAATCTTATTTAACATGACAGAGTGAATGTATTAACAAGAAAACTTATCTCCAACAAAGCAGACCTGCTCCCCCCGCGGCAGCACCGCCTCGCACCGCCACCTGGCCAGCCTGCCGCCCCCACTCAGCCTCCGCCTCGGGCCACCGCCACGCCGCAGGTCACCAACCCTTGAGTGCCGCGCTGGTGTTCCCGGCGGGGGTCGCATTTAGTAACTCCAGTTGACAAAGTCGAGCCGTCCTGCTGCTTTGGTTATCAGCGTCATCAATGTTGCGTTATGAGTGGCGGCCTTCTGCCGGGGTCGTGTAGCACTGCACGGGCCACGGGAGGTCATCGTCAGGAATAGAGGACACCAGGACATCGGCTGATCTTCACGCCGTGACGTCAGTTCATCGGTGACGCAACGATGTAGTGTCCAGACGTAGCAGATAAGTGTGGGACATCCATCTCTCGGGGCGTGCCTGACTCCACTAAGCGGCCTCCAGATTCATATAAGTCATTGACGCTGGAGACAATGAGAGCCAGTTCTATGCCCCACCCCAACCCGCCCACCCCGCCACGCCCTCCACACCCCGCCCCACCCACCTTAATCCTTCTCCTCCCGATGTACCTTACGCCCATGTCTGGAGCATGTAAGACACTCATCTGTACACCCAAACTTTACCCTAAGTCACAGAAAAGGAAAAGTCACCTCCACTTCCTTCGTCTTCTTTCTCCAAGGGCGAGGAAGAAGACCTGTTCTGTGTGAAGGGAGACGAGAGGTCCGCAGCTAAGACAACACCATAAGACTGATTCTCTATTCTAGCGAGTGCACCTTTTTTAATAACATTAATGTTCAGCACACACTCTCGTTATTAACATAAGGTGCCAATCGAAGGGCCTCGAGCGGCCCGACAGTGGCAAGAAGCAGGCAGGACCCGCCGCCAGCTACCACCTGCCGCCACGCGGCTTTCCTCCCTGGGCGCAGCACAATATGGTCCACATCCCTGTGGCCTGGCGCTAGGGACTCAAGCTTCCACTACGTACCTCAAAAATGCCGTATTTCACTCGGGAGAAGCAGTAATCGATGATGTATCCTAAAGTATGGATCTCTAAGGTGGATTTTCTTCCTCGAGGAGAGGCGGGAACCACTCCTAATGTAGGAATAAACACAACATCAAAATCGTCCCCAATCGCTGCGCTTTCGACGATTCGTCAAGAATGAGATGCGCCAACACACAACAACTGGAGAGAGGCTGCAAGGGTGAGACAAGGACCATCGTGCGTAAGGTCAGAGTCCTCTCGGTCGGGTGAGGGACCGCTCGACCTTAGAGTCGCGAAGGCTTGAAACTGTAGTCGACCCGCCCCGCTCAGGGAGATGTGTCACAGTTTGCTCCGGCCCGTGAGTGTTTCTCGGAGTCGCACAGATTCCCGGCTTTCATCTCCTCACGTTCCTGCCGTCTTTAGTTACTACATATACAAGTTTTTGCAATTGTAAAGGATACGCGGATGATCTCTGGAGGTCGTCTTCGTTCTTTTGGCACGTTCGTAAAACACACGACAGAGGGAATAAGTTGACGCATATAAAACAAAGCAAACATTAGAGATCTGAGGAAGATGAAAGTTCAGACGCAAGTGCCGTATGATGAAAAATAAAGTTCATACTCCAAAGCGCCTCTCCCAAATGTTTGACGTCGCATGTTCACGAAAAGGAAAGAGTAATAAAAACAAACGATCAGTGGACATAGATGAAAGATGCTTTTTTGTCGAGAGATTATCCAAACCATCGCGAATGAATACACAAGACAATGAGAAAACACAAAGAAAACGCGCAGAAGAATGAGTGACGTCAGAGGAGGAGGAGGAGGAGGAGGAAGAGGAAGAAGAAAACCAAAGGAATAACAAGAGGCAGTGGCAGGATAATGCTTCACTTAATACATACTACCACTGTGACAACGACATCAAGAAAACGCCCGAGGAAGCTCCCCTGCTACACACCTGCCCTGCTCTACCTCTCCTGCTGCACCTGCCCACGGAAACACAGGTGAACGTTGAAATCCGAGAGAGTGTCCATGTTATACTTCAAATGACTCCTACAGAATTACACGTATATTGAATTATTTTTCCCTCTTTGATCATACCACTTCCTTCTTCGTCTCCTTCCTTCCTTATCTCCTTTTTCGTCTCCTTCCTTCCTCTTCTTCCTTCATCTGCTCTGTTCTTCATCTCCTTCGTCTACTTCTTCGTCTCTTTCCTTAAGCTCCCTCTTTCGTTTCTTCCCTTCATCTTTATTCTTCA
>CM035193.1:4703963-4716463 GCA_020233015.1 Callinectes sapidus
GGGGGGGGGCGGTGTTGAGGACCATGTGGGAGGAGGATAGGGAGGGGAAATGAGGCAAGGAAGCGAGGAGGCAAAGGAAGAGAGGGAGGGAAAGGGTGAAATCCCCCTGGGTGGCCCTTCCCCGGTGGGTCGTCGCTGGGGTGGGTCGTCCCTCGGTGGGTGTGGGCAGGGATGGAGGTCGGATTACTTGGAACTAATGGTTACGAACGACCTCACCTCAGTTGCAAGGGGGATCGTTAATTCGCTGGCACCCCAGACGGCCACTAATGACAGGTTGTTGGTGGTAATTACCTTAACACTGACAGCCAGCCCAGCCCCTCAAGTTTCCCTGGCCCTCTTCGAGCTTTTCCTTCTCATACCGGGGGGGCGATGAGGAGAGGCGAAGGAGGTAAACGTGAGAAGAGATGCAGAAGTTGAGTAAAAGAGATGTAGGAAAGAAGAAAAGGAGATGTGAGAGCTGTGGAGTGAAGGCTGAAGGAAGAGAAGGTGAGTGGAGGAACGGACGAAAAATGTGAGGCAGAAAAAGAGAGAGAAGGTTGAAATAGGATGGTGAGAGGGAGGGAGGGAGAGGAGGAATTAGGAGTTAGTGAAGAAAAAGAATAGGAGCACAAATACGATGACATGGCGAGGAGGAAATAAAGAAAATGTGTTTACATCGGACAGTCAAAAAAAAAATCAAGGCCACACACCTGGTCGAAAGTCGTGGGTGAGGCAATTATTTTACCAGCCAAGAAAGCACGTTCATACTCCATTTATTCCCTGTTTTGGCCTTTTTTGTACCTTAACACACAAAGTTTTACCTCAGAAACACTTCCGCTTCGCACCTTCACTACTTTTAAAAGGCTCTAGTTAAAGTTACACGGGTTTTTAAGGATGTTTATAATACTTAAGTGACAGATTAACAACATTTCTACATTATGAGCAGGAGAAACACTCTTGAGAACCAAGCTAATCATCTCTGTGGCCTTTGAAAATACTCGTGGTGAGAGAACAAAATGTTTCTGCGAACTGACTTAAAGTGTAACATTGATACTCTGAAACAATAATGAATATTGCCAAACGACCAAAACAATGAAATGAGATTAATCAGATTGAAAGTAATTAGATCACGTGATTAGAAAAAAGATATCAAGTGTGGCTATGATCATGACCTGTATATTATAATGCTTAACACTAATTAACCTTTATAAACTTGAATTGCGTGCTAATATGGACCGTCACCTGCTTCTACTGACTCACTATTTAGATTCTTCATAGTTCTATAAAAGGAGTAAATAAATAAATGAATGAATGTATAGATAAGTACACATTCAGAGGCCCTTTTATGTCTTTTTAGTTGCCCGAAACTAGAACACCTCTTACCTAAAGAAATAAATCAATATAATAAGTCTACCATGACTGGCAAAAATACTTGATATCTGCCACTAATCAACTGTTCCTCCTTACAACGCATGCAAATATGTATCCTTCACTCCTTTACAGTCACAGCCCTTCCATCTTCACCAATAAGCACGTCAGGTGTGGATGAAGCATGACCTAAATAAAATAAAAGATACGATGCCAGCCACTACTGAACATTTAGCGTTATCCTGTCGTTCACTCCTTTATAGACACCAGATTCATATGCAGGTCCTTCACAACGCTTTGTCTCGTCACCGTTCGTTATTCAGGTCGTATTCTTCATGACCCACAAAACTCACGACAAAGGCCGCCAGTAAAACACAAGAGCATCACTTTCTATAGTCATGGATATTCCTACTTTACTTACTTATGATATAGAGATTCAATTTGTGAGTCGCGTCTCTTCACGCTCCTCACCTTCGTGTGTGGGTGACTAGGAGAAACTCGCGGCTGTAGGGGAGAAGGAGGAAGACACAGCCACAGCGTTACCTTGCCCTTACCGAGGCTTGTAAAGTTAGATACGTCGCGGCAAAACAGTGATGTAGTAGGTACGTCACTACGCCCACTCCTGTGCATATTTAAGCGATGGCCATGACCGGATTGTGTGTACCAAAGAGACCATGGCGTGTTTGGATGTATTTGTATAGATATAATGATTTCCTCCTTTTCTCGTTCTTCCTCCTTCAGTTTGTTATCTTTACCTGTGATGCAATGTTTCTCGTATAACAGGAATAGTGATCAGATAAGGGTGATAGGAATGTATGATCTGTGACCGCTTTCCTGCTCTCTCTCTCTCTCTCTCTCTCTCTCTCTCTCTCTCTCTCTCTCTCTCTCTGGTATGGTAGATGCGGTGCAGTCCCTCATTCCCTCTCTCCCACCAACCCTTCAGTCACTTCCTCTCACCCTTTCCACGGCGCTACCTAACCCTTTCCCTTTCCTCTGTCCAACCACCACCACACCACCGCTACAACAAACCCCCTCGCTCTCGCTCTCTCTCTCTCCTCTGCCTCCTGCCTTGTCCTCGCTTCACATCCTTTCACTTGCGAATAAAAATACTCTTGTGTTAGTTATTAATGGTCCGTTCGCCCTCTTCTCGCAGCTGACGTTTGAGTAATCCCCGTCAAATGGAGAAAGGGTTAAAAGTTGCCGATTGGTGTTATAAACTCATTCATTAGTAGTATTCACGTCACTACTCAATATAACAACAAATGGTGACAAAATATGTATGTATAGCTAATTGTCCCCTTTGTTTTCACTTTCTATATTCTTAAGTTCAGTCTAGAGTACACTGTGGTAACACGAAACCTTTCATAGTCTTTTTTCCCGCATCCACAGGTAGAGTTACGCTCCGTCCGGGGCCCCCACAGATCAGCTGTTCGTGGCCCTTGAGGAAGCATAAGAGTGCTTACGCCCTGTACCGAGCGTAACCTGAAGACCTCAATGCCAAGTTATCGCTTATGCTCCGGCAGTGGGTGAAAGTTGGTGCTGCGACCCATTCCACACACATACACACATTTCGATTTGGCGCGAGGAGACAAGAGCAACACGCGGGAAGACAGTGCAGCAAGAGGACTTCAGTGGCGCTACTCTCATACAGTGGTGAGTGTTGGTGTGAGCAGCTGGTGAATAGAGACTAGCAGAGCCTCGCGCACTGCTCATTGTGTCGCACCGCCGAGGGAGCGCCGAGGAGCCAACACTGTAGTGAGCGAGCCCTCTACTGCCCACTAATATTGATCACAGACTCCCTCGTGCACGTCCACTGCTACTCCGGGAAACAAAGGATAGTAAGGTTGGTCCGCCTGTGTGTGTGTCCCGTGCTGTGGGCAAGTGAGACCCACAACAAAGTGTCCTTCAGGGGGAGTGACGATTCCCTCCTGCATCACAGCCTACCAATACCTCTGCACCTTTTGGCACACTCCCAAGACTGTACTGACACCTATTCCATCAAGGACTTTTTTTCGCCCTAAACGCACCAGTGAATGAGGTCGGGGATGCAACAAAGCAGTGCGCAAGATCCTTTTAGAACGTCAAGTGAGAGTTTCCTCATGCTACTAAATGAAGCTCCTCCTCCCCTTGCAGTGACAGTAGCGAAGGATGATGAATCATTAGTAGGCCTTTGTGTTATGTAGCTTAATTGAGGCTCATCCCAACTCTGCAACCCGTCACAAAGCCGAGCGACGGGAGTGGAAGTGCGTGGTGACTGTCGCTGCCTCCTGGTGACAGGATATGTCGATCAATGTTATCTACCTTCTCAATAACGAAGGAAACAGTTACGTGATTTATGCAATGTATCCCAAGGACACAGGACGTTTGTTGTGGGTGACATACGCGTGGCCCTGGCTCCTGGCGTCCTCTGGGGCTCCAGTTCCCGTGGCCCTGAGATGCACAGCTGCCACACTTGGCTACAATGATATTGAGTGGCTGTATGTGCCTTTAACTTGATGTTTTGTAACGGTATTTGCATCGAGGAAGGTCAAATGCGCCGAGTGTAGGGTGTGCTGTTCGAATACACCCACACCCTCCGTGTTTTCCAGAGGTATTCGTCACTTCCCATATTGTTTCGAACTACGCATGTAGTGTTTCCCACCAAAATCAATAACGCTGCTTGTAAAACATCGACGCAACATGTCCCACGTAATTTGCAAGACACACACCTGCACGACAACAAACACTAAGGCCCCCACCAAGGAAGACGGGTGTGATTTGTTGTGAGTGTAGGAGCGAGGGAGGTGAGGTTGCCAGTGCACACGTCACAAGGTCTGCCCTGCCCCGAGGTTGCGTCATCCACGGCCCACAATACACAAAAGCAGGGAAATATCCTTGGGATGAAAATAGTGTTTGGTGAAGTTCCTCCCTTTGATGAGGAGGCCTACGCAAGGGGGGGGGGTGGAGGTAATGAGGGGGGAGGGGAGGGGCGATGTTGGGCGTGTTGCAGGGCAGATGTATACCAGCCAAGGTCACCACTAAGGCTCCTCCCTCCTGCTTTCGAGTACGGGGTCAAGGAGGAGAGAGGTGGTTACGAAAGAGGTTTGATTAACCAGTCAGAACTAGTGGCTAGCCAAACATACATACTTTCATACATACATACATACATGCCCAGAGAAGTGAGCGCTCAAGGTTACTCCACCCACAAGGTGAAGTAAACCTTGAGGAATGTTTCAAGGTTGTGAATGTCTCGCACAAGCTTACCTGTTAATAAATCTCTGTCCATTCCTTCACCATGAGAGTCGCCTCCCAAACATCCTACGCTAGCAAGAAAATACTCAACAACGATCATGTGGGCACAAGATGCTTAAAAAACCAGTGACTAGAGGTATTTTGTTTGCTTTAGCGGAGAAATTCCCTTCCACCTTGAGACTCAAGGAAAGAAACCTAACGAATCCCGCCCTGAGGTCCTCCTGGAGGGTGGTGGGAGGGTCACGCGCTGATGAGGCTGTAACTGCGCCACTGCTCTCCCACGTACGTTCCCCAAGTCTGTCTCGCTACATTCCTTTTCAGTTCGTCATTATGTGAAGGCTTCAGGTTCGCCACACTCAAAACCATAAAACCCTGAAATTGCTAAAAAATAATAAAAAGGAAAAACTGTACTCGACTCGGACTCATGTTCTCACCACAAAGACTCCTTGAAGCCAGCTTTACCTTCACCTCAAAACATTTTACTCCCAGTAGAAAAATCGATCTAAAAAAACACCCTTAGTTCACCTGGAATGAAAAGATCAAGCCAATCACACTCGTCTAAATATCATTCGATTATCGCGCGGCAGTGGGTCGACGCCCCAGGCATATCACATAACCCGGGGAAGTGTCGCCTGATCGGGGTTGGCGGGCGTACCGTGGCGGAATGTTTCATATACGTAGATAGATAACCCGTCTTGCCTTTCCCGCTCACTTGATCCCGTTGACAAGGGTCGTGGTGCTGGACGGGGACAGTGAACGCACTCAAAAATATATAAATCAATCCGTCAGTTAATACGTAAAAATAATGATAGTACATAATAATAATAATAATAATAATAATAATAATAATAATAATAATAATAATAATAATAATAACAAAAGAATAAATAAATTTCACAAGATAGAATAACAAAAAAATAAACTTAAAAGAACGTGTATGTACATGATAAAAGTTTACAAAAAAGCACTGTACAAAGGTCTGAGCGCTCATTACCGATACGTTTTTTGTTTGTATGCATATCTTAGCAGAGTGTATTTCTCTCTCTCTCTCTCTCTCTCTCTCTCTCTCTCTCTCTCTCTCTCTCTCTCTCTCTCTCTCTCATGAAATAAGCTACCCTTTCTGTGCCATAATTTCCCTGCGTACCTATCTGCATACAAATACCAAACTGATATGTTTGGTAATTTCAGATAGCCAGCTAAGACAAGACGTCATGCTTTACCCATTTGTATAGATTTGTATTACTACAGTCAAACTTCTTTTTTTTAATATAAGCACAGCATCTGTTCAAGGGCTAAGTTCCTTTTCTATTGAGCCCGTCCGTTACTGCAGCTTTCCAGCCAAGCGCCTCGCCACCTCACGACCCAAAGCAAGGCCTCAAGAACAGCGCTGATGACTCACTCTGACGCGTCCGTACATGACATGCAACTTCCTTTTTTCCTGTTAAGTTCGACGAACGCACACCAGGTGATCTGGGTCCATTTGTTAAAATAATGTCCATGATACAACAATGAGGCTGACAAAGAGAAAATACTGGGGAACGATATCGCCCTCAACCTTCTTCCGTAACACCTGCCATCACTCACACCTGCCGCAACACGTGTGGGTCTGCGCAGCACACGTCGTCCGCGAGCTGCCGCTGTGTCAGGGCGACCACCGCACAAACCACAAAGACAAAGACGTATCACTGTGCCGCTCACTCAGCCTTGATATACATTTGTTGACATGCATATATTTTCATTACATAAACATTTTTCAATATACATGTTTCAAATAGATGCGTAGAAATGGTAGTCGAGGGTAAATCTGTGAGCAAATGAATGGTTTGATTTGGGTAATTATACTCTGAGAAAACGTTCAAACTAGTATGTTCTCATTTCGACGTCATACTTACAAAAAACAATTTAACATTCAAGACCTTAGTGCAGATATTTAAAAAAATAATAATTCAAATAACTAAACAAATCGTGAGTAATTAAGATTTTACGAATGAAAGCTTAATTATTTAATTCTAGCTTGTGACCTGCTTCAGCATATTTAGTCAGCGTGATAAATGATACGATAAATGTATAACCTCAGCAATGGCATAAATAAATAAACCACAAAAGCTGCCGTGACTGATAAGAAAGAAAAAAAATAGGACGATTATCTCGAGCACAAGTGAAGGAGCGGGTGATGGAAGCGAGAAGAGCGTTACGGAATATAGTACACAAATGTTCAGTTAGAAACACACTTACAAAAAAACTCAAAACCAGGTGATGATAATGACGCATGTTCCACGTTGAGACACCCGTCCAGATAACTCATCACAGAACCGCTTTCACACTCAAGATAACGATGACTATTCTTTGTGATGGTTAAGGAGTCTGACCCCGCTATCTCTGAAAACACATAAGCAGAGACAAGGGGACGTGATCTCTGAGTACACAAAATAGTTCGGTAACTTAGTATAAATAATATAAATAAAATATATAAATGAAATAAAGTTTTAAAAAAGCAACGCAAAGTTAGAAAGAAAGCCAGACGGAATGAATAGATGAAGGATGAAACACGTTATATTGAGATGACCTGGAATTGATGAACAGGAAACTGATAATAGTACGTGGAGATGATGATGATGATGATGATGATGATGATGATGATGATGATGATGAAAGCAACTAACTAACACTGAACAACAACCAATAGTAAATTAAGAGACAAAATTCATGTTCCCCCCCACCCCACCTTTTCTTCTTTTACTTCTCTTGATTATATATTGATAGTATTCTCGAGAACCTGTTCCACCCACTCTCGACACCGTACATAGCTCCGTGGACACATCATCAAGGCGGTGCTCGTGGCAATACCCAAGATACCAGTTAATCTCAAGACTTCCCACTTCCCAACCAGTCGCACTCACATCCGCCACTCACTACACACTGTTTGAAGGGAAATCACCTCAAACTTTATCATGTGTACTTTTGTCACTTGAGGTTCCTGTAACGACGTGTAAAACTCGAAAAATCTGAACTTCGCTATGCACTATTCTTCCTGAAGTTACATAAGTTCACTGTTCCTCTCATCTCTTTTCGTTAGTAACAAGTAATTCACTTTATATATTGTGTGTATACATTCATTCAGTATTTTCAAAGAGGATCTCAACACATTATGCAGTGGGTGGAAGTTTGATAGCAATTTGCTTCCATGTTACGTATCATCAGTGTAGCTATATGACCATCACTCCACACTTCCATTATAAATTTAAAATGGATGGATTGACTGACCCACAAACTGACTCAGTGATAATCGCACGAGATTTACTACTTGAATAAATTATCATACTAAATATGTCGACTGAAAGTATTTAACAGATCAACCATATAATATGTTTAAATTAGTGACAAATGTACGAGTAAACGCATATATAAACAAACATAGAAGTTAGGAAAGGTACTATTCTTAGAAAATAAATTATACCAAAAACTGTCATTTACCTTGCTGTGGTGGTGGTGGTGGTGGTGAATGGGGGAGCTGGAGGACCACATTAGGGGCACCACATTCAGGGCACGGTGAGAGTTCGCCCCAACACAGACTACTCCTTGGCCTGCCCTCAGGGTGTGGCTCGACAACATGTGAAGTCTTTATGTTCATATCGGTGGCTGTTACAAGACAAGGAATCCATTAAACTAAGACTTCGGCTGCATTTCATTATTATTACTATTGTTATCATTATTATTATTATTATTATTATTATTATTGTTATTGTTATTATTATTATTATTATCATCATCATTGTTGTTGTTGTTGTTGTTGTTACCATTATTATTGTTATTATTATTACGTAGTAGTAGTAGTAGTAGTAGTAGTAGTAAGGCTATGAACTGAATATATAATTCATACTTATAGTTAATTGAGGAAATGTGGTACTGACGACTTCCATGGCGACTTTACATATTGTTAAAAAAAAACTATCAGACGAACAAAAAGTTTATAATTTTTTTGCATCATGTTCTCGAAAATCATACATCGTAAAATAAAACATCTGCAGGTACTGATGCACCGTTGAACACAAAAATACATGTTCGTACGTAATGTTCATACTTCAACATTTGCAAGTATTCAGTTCAGCGCAGTCTTCCGTCAAGACATTAAACTTTACGATAGTACTTATTTGAAAGTGTACAACAGCTAAGTAGTAGACAACGCACGTATAACGAAGGCGATGCATGACTGAGTTTGATGTAGTCAATAGAAATAGTATAGTCCTGCTTCTTGAATAAATAAATGAAAATAAAAAGAACCAAATTAAACTCATATATTTCAATAGGGTTATCAATATTTCAAGTAGTTTATCAGATTTTTCTTACTTGACTCATTTTTTTCAACTAGGCCATTATTTTCAAAGGCTATCATTTTAATTTCTGGGGTATCAAACAATTCCATGAGGCTATCAGATATCATACTCTTAAGTTATCAATACCTGTCGCTACACTAACGAAAACACCTTCAATAATGTATCACAAATCAACACCGATTACCGATAAGAAAAACTGTGATAGGCGAAGATAGAGCGTTGCAACACATGGTGTCGCAAAACTCGTGCGAAAGATTCAGGCAAGGTCAAGGAATGTATAAAAATGATACACAGAATACAAAATCCCTGAGGAGAGCTTGGTCTAAACTTAAACCTGTTCCACCTCAACTTTTCTGGAATCTGTTGCACATATCAGTAAATATAGTAGGATACATATTTTCATTTGTTTTTGGTCATCCTTATTTGTAATATTATCCACGTTTATGTTACGCTACGTGCAGACAGCCTTTCTACCTTTACTTTTACCTAGAGCGTTATGTCAACTCAAGGAATTCTAATAGGTAAATATCAATGGCCAGAACTCGTGACGTATCAACACCTTTCTCAACCCTACTTCCATGTCTGCGTCACCATCCCACTCCCTTATCGTTTCTTTATTTTTCATATCCACTCTCTCTCTCTCTCTCTCTCTCTCTCTCTCTCTCTCTCTCTCTCTCTCTCTCTCTCTCTCTCTCTCACCTTCATCAAACCTCCTCTGCTGTTACTGCTACCATTATTACACTACTACTATTACTACTACTACTACTGCTACTACTACTACTACTACTACTACTACTACTACTACTACTACTACTACTACTACTGATGACGATGATAATGATGATAGCAGTAATAATAATCCGATCTGTGTGTGTGTGTGTGTGTGTGTGTGTGTGTGTGTGTGTGTGTGTGTTGCATTGTATATACTGTCCTGAATAGATGAGAGACAGAGAGTAGAAGTGAAGAAAGTATGTGAAGCAAGGAGGTAGGGAGGAAGGACAGGGAGGGAGGGGGATTGTGAAGAGGACGAGGAAGAAGACAGGCTGGTAGGAAAACTGTATCATCCTGTAGGGAGCCGAGTGTACATAAGTTCATCCACACACAGCTGTCCTAACTACCTAGCTAATATTCATCCTAGACTAGGCTATCTACATCTTTACTTAACTAACCACATCAAGTCTAAGCTACGCCATCTTTATCAAGTTATCCACAATTAAGCCCACCATATTTTTAACAACCTATACCACTTCCACTTGTTTGTTTTCATTCATTTGATAGGACTATCAGATGTTTGTTTACGTTTATAAATGATGATACCTACCACTGCTTTGTTCTTTTCTGGCTGTCATGTCGACTTCAAACACAAGGAGACAGTCACACACTCAAAAAGAAAGAAAATAAACACGCAACAACACTCACGTGGGTGACAAAACCAGTCAACAACGTGACTGCCACTGAGCTCCTGTCATAGGTAATTAGAATAGATCTGTATCTCCTACCCGTTCTCGCTAATTTAATGGGTCACTTTAGAATTTTCAGAATTAAGCATTTTTTCTTTCATTTCAATCCTTTATTGCATTGATTTTGTTCTAATTATTTATATCAAATAATCTATGTCTCGCTATTCCTCTTATTTCACGCAGTGGCTTGTTGCCTCCAGTGTGACGGAGATTTGAATGTGACGTTGATGTAAGGTAGATAGATGCCTTAGGTATCAGTCTTTGTGGGAAATGGAGATACCAAAGCCTATTGATACAGCACTTAGGATGAGAGAGAGAGAGAGAGAGAGAGAGAGAGAGAGAGAGAGAGAGAGAGAGAGAGAGAGAGAGAGAGAGAGAGAGAGAGAGATTGTATTAAACCTCAGAATGATAAAGAGTAGCACACACTCTACCTGTATCTCAGCAGAACTCAAGCTGAAGTGGTATCAACGATGGTGCATTCTGCATGAAGAATGCTTTTGAAATGCAGCCAAAGTCACAATTCAAATTATACTACCAACTTATGATTTATAACTCTACTTCTTTTTGACCATGAACTTGTAGCACCTGGCTTGTGATAAGCATCACGGGTGCTACACAACTGAAAAAAGGGGAGTTCGACTTTTTGCCAGAAAACTTTTATCTTAATCATTTACATCAATAAAAAGTGCCTAGTTTCATGTTATCAGCTGGTACCAGTTGCTGGGGTCACTTGGGTCGCTGTGCACGTAAGCCTTGCAGCATTCACCAGCAGGGGTGCCTTACCCATCGCCAAGCAGAGAGAATAGCGGTGCCTGGCATCACTGAAAGGCTGGAGGGCTCCTGGACACCCAATTAGCGTGAAGGGACGAGGTATTGTGCTGGATTGTACTCAAGACTCGGAGGTAAACTTGCCAAGCAAACTTGTGACGTACGAGTAAACTAGTGCACGATTGTCCTCTCGTGCTGGCCGCCGGTCACTCGGGGCGCTCTGCCTCCTCCTCCTTCGCTTCCGACAGCGTCACTGACTGCTTCGTAATTTAGCATCGTATTTCCTTTATCTTCGTTTAGCGTGACCTGGGCTCTGGGACTTGCTGGCTCCTGCAATAAGAATCAAGACCGGTTGCTTCCTGGCAGGTCGTTCTTTCGTCCCAGGAAGAAGAGCCGCGCCCTCCGCCGTCTCAAGTGCTGCCTTGCTTTTGCACAAGCAAGAGCCTCCAGGTTGATGTGATTTCATTTAGCAAACAGCCGGCGTGAGGCGGTGACAACAAACGCCGGCTATTGCTATGCCCAGGGCACCGGTGATCAGCAGGAAGCGGAAGATGTACAGCCCTGTTCAGCACTCAGCACTGGGTCAGAGAACCATCAAACACGCCATTGTTGTTCCCTCCTCCACTGCCAGCCACAAGGGATAAGAGGACGTGCTTGTCTAGGCTCGCCGCCCACCACCAAGCCTGGAGAGTTCCTCATTATAAACGTATGACACTCGAAATACAAACCATTCATACAAATCCCAAGACACAGCAAAGAAAACCAACCTTTACAGCTGAAGATAAAGAAAGGGGACAGTGTGGGGTAAGAAGCAATGAGAAGAGGGAGATATATTGTGAAAGTGAATGTTGAAATGAGAAAATAATGATATACAAAGATAAGCACTAAGTACGCACTGTATCTTTTAGAAGTAAAGATTGACATGTAAGGCTGTAAAAAAGAAAATCTTGAGAACTAAGAGAAACAGAAGCCGGTGTATTTCACGAGACAGAGGACAGGCGCTAAAAGTGTCTGAGTGGTGTGAAGAAAACACAATGGGCGAGGCTGCGAAGAGAGGGACATAATGACCTAAATTTGTACAAGAGCCGAGACGAGTAGTCCTGGGTAGAGGGAGCGGGAAAAATTAACGAGGAAGATGCTTTTAATGTAATATCTAGAGTAGAGTGCTTAATATTTGTCTTACAACCATACGAATACAGAAAAAAAGTAGACAAACATTTTCTTAACACATGACTGTAATCATTATGACAACACATCCATTCACGAGCTTAATGTTTGTTATTGTTCTCCAGACATGGCAGACAGGAGTGAGGCCCAAGACTCGAGCAACATCGAGATCGTTGAGTGTCGGGAGCCACAC
>CM035193.1:4718963-4731953 GCA_020233015.1 Callinectes sapidus
CACATCTGGCACTTAGGGACCCCTGGCACCTTCTGGCACCCGTCACCACAGCGTCAGAGCGGCAGCAAATTGCGTCTTGTAAGGAGGAAGTGCGAGAGGAGGAGAGGTGGGGGAGTAAAGGAGGAGAGGGGGAAAGGAAATGAGGGAAAAGGGGGGATCTGTGCGAAATGGAAGGGTAGAAAGAAAACTGAAGAAGAGAATTGAGATGATTTTGGTGGAATGGATAAGATTGATAAGATTATGATAACTGAGATTTTGTTTGAAAGTCTCAAAGATAAATAATGATTACAGTTACGTATACTCATTATATACATACATACATACATACATACATAACAGAGAGAGAGAGAGAGACTCATTCTTGCACACATATATTCCTACAAAGTCCTACCAATACCAATTTACAAGTACACAAATATTCAAGTGTTATCGTCGTGTTTTTTTACCTGTTTTTCCTTACACTAATTGCTACTTGGCTGTCGTAAAGGCTTTGTCAGGTACAGCCTTATAATGTTCCCGGCCTTTGCACTCAAGTCACCATTCAGATATGAACCTTAATATTTCTTCATATCTTACATTGCTTTTATGAATTTTACTGTAACATACAAAGTAATATTTTGAGAGGTGCCATGGAAGAAATAAAGTAGGTGTTTGCTGAACGAACAGCATCCTCCATTCAAATGTTCTCTCATACGGCATCAAATTTCTGGTCATCTCTTCTGGCGAGGTGTGTGACGTCACTCCACCATCTCGAGTCAAGAAAACCAAAATATTTTTCGAACCTAAGCAAAGTTTGCCCTTTCATATCAGTAAATATTCCGTGAGTCGGACAACGGCAGGGGCGCTGCTTGCAGATGGTCCTTCAGGAAGTATTGTCAGGCCAGCGAGGGAGCAAAGAACGCACCGACGGAGAATTAGTTTATGCTCAGTGGCTCGGCAATCCCGGCTCGCATCCTTGCTGATCTGTTGTGTGTGTTTATGCTCCCTGGTGGACGTGGTTCGCGGCGTTACATGCAATCCTTGGTATTCTTAGTGTCCCGTCCCCTCCCCCCCCCCTCCACCTCTCTCTCTCTCTCTCTCTCTCTCTCTGATCATCAGATTGTTTTGTTCTCCACAGGCCTGGTGTCCTACGCAGATGTAGATGTGACCAGTCTGCTTGCCCGCGCCGCCTGAACAACCAGCCTGTGTATTCTACGTGACTTGCTGCTCCTGACCTGCCTACAACTCCATACATATGCAAAGTGTCACCTTCACGTCGAGGTTGTGACATCCTATCATCGTCGTCGGCCAGTCGCTTTCCAGAGTGCCGAGCTCATGTCACCATCACGCTTCAGATCCTTAACCTGTGTTGGTGCCAGGGCCAGGGCAAGTATCACCTGCTGGCACTCACTCCACCATGGCAGACAATTTCCCAACTCGGTGCCAAATGTGCCTTTAAACATTTCAAATCATCTCACTTTGCTTCAGAATACGAGTACAGCTTTCCTTTCTTGACATTAGGTAATATCCTGTAAAGAAATATCATTACAGCTTAACTCTTAACTTCTCCTGTATTAACTTTAACACAAGACATTAATTAAGAAAGAACTTCGTATCGTCATCGTCACTTTCTGTCGGGTGAATCACTTCCATGCATATCTTCTTCCAGTCCAATGAGACAAGTAACATCTTGACGTTCGTTTGTTGTTGTATATTCCATTTTCTACCAGATAACCGTTCCCTTTACGTACAAAGACTATTCTATATTTCTGTATTTAAAATTCTTCATCACATCGCTTCCGAGTCACTCCCTGGAAGCACAAGTGTCTGCCTATAGTGAGATGTGGCATTAAATGTACGTATCATAAAGCAAAAATAGATAATCAGGTTTGAGCTTAGGTTTTTAAGTCAGTGTCTCCTTTGTTGATATCGTTTTACGCATCGCTGACCTGTAGTTCTTACAACATATCTCGTGGTGGCGCCGACAGCTGCGCAGTGCGATTAAGTCTGTCTGGTGACCACGTCTTCCTCAGCTCAAGTTCTCTGGCCGCGCCGGGTCGCTGGTCAGCACCTCCACCAACATATCATTATAACGTCGCATCCCATTCGGAGGGGAACTGTATTTATTATTCATAGTATTAGACGATCCTTTGGTATTGGCCATGTAAGGAAACTTTACCCGTCGAGGGGAGGACAAGCGTCTCCTGCTCCGTGTTCCCCGTGTGGCTTTGTTGGCCTCGTGTGATCAGGTTATGATCCAAGACAAATAATAATGTACGTTATAAGGCAGTCATGTCATAAATCCAAATATCGTTAATTTAATTAGATCTAAGGAAGTAATTCGGAAAATAAATCATATGCACATTTAACATGGACTTCCTTCGGCATTTTGATAGAAGTGGGTTAGGATAATGGACGAGACCTTCTGTACCCTTACTTGCATGATAACTGTACTTACGCACGCTAACATTGCACTCATAATGCGTGTAGCTACTTTCTGAATAACTAAATCAAGTTTTTTCTAAGAAAATATTATTAATAGCAAACATAACAATGTTTTTTTCAGATTTTTCTTAGTAATTTTTCTAACGTTCACACGTTATTCGCAGATTAACGTACACATTGTGAGAAAGTATAGAGCTAAAAAGTAAAAATGCTTCTAAATATAAAAGAAAAATGCTACTTTCAAAATGAAATAGAAAAAAAGATATTACTTTCTCTTCTTATAAAATGAAAAAAAAAAATGGCAACTGTGTATCAAAGACAAAAAAAAAAAAGGTTTTTTTCAGTGTAAATTAGAAATAAGAATGAAGATTTCCTTGTCAGTAATCAATCAAGTAGATACAATCGGTCAGTGACGGAGGTGGTTGTCTAATCTATCACCTAGCCACGTGAGCCTCCGCTTCTATCGCAGCAACTTGACGCCTATCAATAACTCGGTGCTAATAATTGCGATCGTCGTCGACTTTATCTGTCACTGACACTACTGTACCGTCACTGTGGATCTGTGTTCGTGCCTTTCTAGATCCGAGCCTTCCTCAACCATGCCCAAGGTCTCCTTCCTAGTGACGGGTATTGCTGCTCGGTTTTGACTGCGGATTAGCTACATACACAGCTATCTGTCACTAAGGGTCAGGGACCACATTCCCAAACAGCTCTTACCTCTTAGCTCCACTACTTTTATCAGGCTCTAGTGGAAGTGTTGGAGATTCCTGTCATTCTTTGTCATTCTTGTGATAGGTTAGCAAAGATTTTACTTCATCGGTAGATAAAGAAAAAAAAAAACGAAAATCCAACTACTTACCTTTGTGACCTTAAGACATTTCTGATGGAAGAACCGATTCCGGAACATCACTGACTCTTATTATTTTATCTCGTTTTCAAAATTAAGACCAAGCTGGTTCTCCTATAGTAAACACAAGTCAGAACAGTGTATGTAGTGTATGAGGCATGATGGGAAGACTTGGCACATACGTATTATACCATCGCTTAATATTATGTGCGTACACACTATTGTCTAACTGTACTTAAAACTTTCCTTTATTGTCACGTCGCGTTGTCACAAACTTCATTAGTGTTAATTACTTCTACTTCTGGAGGTGACAATGCACTATTTGTGAATCCACCGCTCATTCAATTGGAAGACATCAGTTTATCAAAGACATGTATTACCTCGTCTTTCTTTCAAATATACGCGTAGGTTTTGAATCTACAAATATAAATTAAGAGTTTAATCGTATATGTGTATTTTCGTCACATTTCTGCGTTACGCTAAGCAACCTTTATATACCTCTCTCTCTCTCTCTCTCTCTCTCTCTCTCTCTCTCTCTCTCTCTCTCTCTCTCTCTCTCTCTCTCTCTCTCTCTCTCTCTCTCAGCTTTCTCGTTATTGTATCTCGCTGCTTTCTTCCATTTCACTTCTTTTCCTGTAACTTTTGCCTTTTGTCGTGGCATATTAATTTCATGTATTGTAAGTTGTAAAAAGTATAAAAATAATATATTTTACGTATGAATAAAAAAATCTAAAACCCACCTTGGTTATTTATTTGTCAGCATCTCCAGCATCCCTGGAATGTAATGTGGAATGTCAGGAAGCTAACATTCCAACAAGCAACAAAGCATTGCATCCAGTAACAACGAGGAAACAACAACAATTAGTGGTAATATCCTTCTGATCCTTAAAGATATCATGTTTCAATTATTGTTAACTTTTCTTTTCAATAAAACACTATCTTAAACGGCCATTGACATCGAATGACGTCCATTATCTTTTTTGAAGTAAACTCATTTCATTCTCAAAAGTATGATGCAACATTACGGCTATTTGTTTGTTTATGTAAGAGAATGAACTTGTAGTATATTCATGAAGCAGATTATATCTAATTACTTAGTATTTATCGCATACATACGTATACACACACACACACACACACACTTGCTTGCTTGTTTGCTAAAGTCACCTCTTCTATTCCATTGTGACTCGTAAGCACATTTGACAAATAGGATCAAAGCTATAACTGCCTTTCACAGACATCTAAGTGAACGACATCTAAGTCCAATAGTAGTTGAAGTACAAGCACTGCTGTAAAGCAATCTGATGAAATGAAAATAAAATATTCTGCTTAAGAGGTATTGATATTTTGTTTGGTCTTTGCCATTAGTCGTAATGCATCAATTAAACACGCCCATTTTTCACATGAATCTTTTTATTACATTGACATCAAATATATCTCCACTGGGAATTATCTATTTATTTCTAAAATACAGATCCTGCAGAAACAAGTCTTTTGCAGATAATCACGCGTTGTCCAGTGAGATTAGTTCTGGTCTAGCCTGCCAGACACATGAGTCATTCAAGAACGACGCCGGAAAGGATGGAGAGGTCCTCTCCCTGTGGGCTCATCATGCGTTATGCCGTGGTGCCATAAGATATCCTGGGCCGAATAACACGGGATGATCCGCCCTGCTACACCTCCACCCAAACAGATGATCCTCCCTGTTTCCTCTACCTTTCCTCCATATTTGAATAACCTGCAACCCTTCCTTGATATCTAGTTGAAATCAAATAGCTAATCGTTTTGTTCTCTCTCTCTCTCTCTCTCTCTCTCTCTCTCTCTCTCTCTCTCTCTCTCTCTCTCTCTCTCTCTCTCTCTCTCTCTCTCTCTCTCTCTCTCTCTGTATTTACCTAGTTGTAATGACTAGCAATGCATGAGATCCTGATTATCATTTGCAAGAAAGAAAGACATAAAAGTGAGTATATTTTGCAATTTATATACAAATTTAAAAAAATCAAGTAACTATTGAACAAATAAAGACGTCATAGAGCAATCAGTTATTAGGAAAAGATGGAGCAAATAGCAGTAAAAGGGTTAAAAGATATATCTCAGAATGACCGATGATTCTTGCTTTATCTATGTATACACATCAATCAACATTATTCTTTTCATCGCTATACTTATTTATTCTATAGTTGCTACTTATCTACCTTACTTTTCACTAGTACATCCAATCTACCATTGTCTATCTATCAACCTACAATGATTCAAATACCTTTAGTTCGAACCTTCACTACTACATTCCAAAGGTTCTATAGAATGTAGTACAGCCTTTTGACCTTCCCATTATGTTTCCAGTGACAGATTAACACTATTTATAATTCAAAACCACGAATAACACCTTTAATAACGCGTGAGTTCGTGTGTGTTGTCTTTAAAACAGACATGGTGAGTGAGTGAGTGAGTGAAGCTGGTTCTGTCTCTCTTTCTGCGTTCCGCTCTACGCCTCTCTTCTCGATCCATCTTGTCACATTATCTTTGGTTCCCGAGGTGAGAGAGGGCAAACCTTCTTTTTATCTTCGCCATGGTTGCTATTGGAGGCAAGATAGAGGCTGGAGAGGTGCAAGGAACAGTAGAGGTGACTTCAGACACACGTATGACAGGTATGTATGTATTGAAAACGGAGAGAGAGAGAGAGAGAGAGAGAGAGAGAGAGAGAGAGAGAGAGAGAGAGAGAGAGAGAGAGAGAGAGAGAGAGAGAGAGAGAGAGAAGGAAGCTGTGTGTGTGTGTGTGTGTGTGTGTGTGTGTGTGTGTGTGTGTGTTAGCAATATTGTATTTGTTTTGGCATTTTTAAAGATATATTCATTATATTTCAAGTGTGTAATCTATAGGACTACTATTACAACATGTTTTTGGAGTTATAAATTGAAGGGTGGGTTGTTTTTCATTGTTTAAGGTTTAATAAAACTAGTGCTGGTTGAACGAGGGTAGTTCGGTTTGATAAGGAGGATTGGTGATAAGTTACAGAGGTAGGCGCAGCACGTTACTGGATATCGGTTAGTCTGGTACCGCTCCTCCTGACCTGCAAAGGTAGATAGTCCGTACCTCTACTTCAAAACTTTAGATTTGTTTTCCCTCGATACGGAACCGCACCTCCACACATATGGTACTGAACCGTAAACTATTAAAGGAACCCTGAAAAAATCAAACAAAATATAAAACAATAGAACAATAATAATACAATAGTACCGCAGAGCTCCATGATTAAATAAATAAATAAATAAATAAATATATATATATATATATATATATATATATATATATATAGATATATATATATATATATATATATATATATATATATATTATATATATATATATTATGCTCAATAGCGATAATCGAACATTAACATCACGGGGTCCCTCATTAACGTTCACCAAACCCAAACTTTAACCTCAGTGTGCATAATCTTCTTGCCCATTAACGTTAATAGCTCATTATCGCTAGTCGTGCCCAACAGAGATAATGGACCATTAACGATAATGGGCAAGAAGATTTTGCACAATAAGGTTAAAGTTTTAGTTTAGTTAACGTTAATAAGCAGCCTCTTACTGGCCTCACCTCACCACCAACCATAACATTATTCTTCTCCTATCACCATTCCCCGCTTCTCCCTACAGTTATGTCAACTGGAAGGTCACAGGAAAAGGTCACTAGAGAGTAACATTCACTTTGACCTATATAAAGACCACCACTGGGACCTGTCACCCTAGGAGAGGCAGCAGTACATCTCGGCCCTGGTTATGTCACCCACACTTGCCCTTGACTCTGCCTAGACCTTAATTAGCCTCAGGATATATGTGTATGGTTTAGCATTTTTTCTTCTTTTTTCTTTTCACTCGTATGTTTGTTTTTCCTTATCTTTGTTTTTTTTTTCTATTTATATATTTTCTAATGTTTTAATGTTATTTCTCTTTTTATTACTTTATATTTCTGTTATTTTCTTGTATTTCTTTTTTCTTTTTTCTTTTTTTTACCTTTTTTTCCATTTTCTTGCTTTCCTCCTATTTCCTTAATTGTCAAAGCCATGTATTCTTTCCCCCTTTTTCACCCTCTCCTAATCATTTCTCACTATATCTCTAGTCTGTTTGTCTCCTTGTCTTTCTATGTTTCCTTTTTTTTAATTCTTGTTTTCCTATTTCCTATTTCCTATTATTTCTTTTCCACTTCCATCATATTTATCCTACTCATCACCTTCCAGTATTGCCTTTAACACTTTAATCTATTTCCGTTGACACATCTCTCAATAAACTGTCATTTCAACCTAACTTCCCATTGCATTCAAAATTGATTAGCATCTTCATTGGACACAAACTGGCTTTCACTCTCCAGCAAGTGTGCAAAATATTGTAGGTATATGATATTCATGTTGTAAATCACAGACTAATAGATGTGAAGTTTTTGAGTTTTTAGTTATTTGTCATTGGTATAATTTGTATTTATTCTGTATTATGGGAGAAAATGCCGTGACACACACACACACACACACACACACACACACACCTGCCAGGCTATAAGATTACTGCTGTTGTATTTCTTGTACATCATAGAGGATGACCAAAGGAGACAGATTTCTAAATACTTCTTTATAACATTATTCTTCAGATAAGCCAAGTCATTTCACATTATCTTATCTACCTTCACCAAACAGTAAAGCTTGAATAATACCAATATTGTGTGGTAACAATATGCAAAAGGGAGGTTTGAAGACATTTATCCCATTCTCTTATCTAATCCTTTTGGCATCTCAGTGGGCCTTATTGTTCAACTCAGTTTACCATTAACTTAGAAATAAACAAATAAAAAGTTAAAATCATAATGTGAATCTCTTTGACTTGACTGAAGTTCTTGGACTCTGTGTTGGCTACTAGAGCCACCTCTTGCCGTGACGTCTTGGTGGGTGGCATGTAAGAGAGCAGCTGAGAAGACGGTGGTGCCCTTAGACCAAGATTATTACAGAAAAACCCTTGGTCTTAGACCCTTAGACCAAAGATTCTTTATAATATCCTTGCCTTACACCCTGACCAAGAATTTTATAAGTTTAGTCTTCAGATCCTTGACCCCGAAAGAGGCTCACCAGGGAGGTCAGAAGGTTAACAGGCAGACTGTACTCATGAAAAAATCTGACAATAATTATTCGCTAAAAGTACTCAGGACAAGTTCTAACTCATTTGGAGGAGAAAAAATATTATATAGAACGCATATCAAAATGCAAAACGAGCTGTGATGTGAGCGGCAATCACCGCCTACCCGTCCACCAGGAGTTAACCATACGGCATTTTCCTCCTTTCACTGTCACAGGATTTTCTGTCTTTCAATGTATAATGTTCTAATTAGTAGAAATTTTTGATTAGTGCTCGATACCTCCGTGTACACAACAATGTCTATCTCCAGACGCCTTCCGTCCGTCATTTATTGATTGATAAATTTTTGTGACGTCAAAAAATTGTGCCAACACAATATGTGACCTTAGAAATATTATTCTTACCGTATTCTTATTGAAATCATACATTCTCTAATAATACGAACGTAAACATATTTTAACTTAATTATCATTTATTTTCCTACTGTAAAAGAATAGAATGAGAACAAATATTAAAGAATAAATTTGTAAATAGACTGGTAACAGTGTGAATTGTTGACAGCAGCCGAGTCCCGCCGCCCCTGAGTGCTGAGGAGACTGTCCCTGCCTGGCTGTGTCATCTACCGCAGGGAATCATGGTAAGGACATGACACATTGTATTCTACATGGAAATCGGTCCGTTTCTCTGTCGTTTTTACATATATGTGTATAGTGACAGGAGGGAAGGCACTGCAGCCTCCACCAGTAAACGAGCAGCTAGACACGGGCAGGAGGTGGTCTGTGGTATGTGGAATATGGCGTTGCCTAATATTGACATTACACTGAATCAATATTGTGTCTAGACCTTATGTCGTATTTCTCATGTACACCAATGGGTGAAGCTACAGGGTTGGACCTCCCACTTCCCCCCCCCCCCCCATCATTCCCAGCAACCTTGGGGTACTAGGGGAAGGAATCGTGGATTTTAGGGGGGAGGACAAAACGCGGTATATAGTAATAGGGGAAAAACTATAAGGACAGAATGTGCTACTTTGGGGGAAATTTTCTAAAAAGAAAGATTGTGATTGGTAAAAATCTAAGGACAACTTAAGCTAAATCTAACTTAACCCAACATAATATGAAGTAGCACTACAATATTGATTTAATTACTATGGCCTTACAAAAGCTGTCCCCACATTAAAACCATTACAGATATGTTTTGTAGTAAGGGTAAATTTTTACTTTCACACCAGTCTTTCAATTTCAGACGAAACTTTTTTGGTATTATTTTATTTTAACACCAGTCTCAAGTTGGCTTTTCATACCCTTCTTATCTGTTAGAGCTTTCCATACTGAGTAATTTGGCCCCCATATGTAACTGGCGCAAATCAATTATAATGGCGTTAGCGATTTTTGAAGATTTACCAAATTTGTGGGACGCAACTAGCCACCCGGCAACACCACCCTGCGTCGTGTCAACTAAATGCTTGCAGCTCATATGGTGAATATTTTCTTGTATCCTCGGCAACAATTAGGCTCGTGTCCCAGCTCATATCTTGGAATTTTCTTATCCTGAACCACTTGTATGCAGAGGTATGACTGTGTATATATATATATATATATATAGTCATACCTCTATGTACAAGTCCTTCAGGATACGAGGAAATATTCTGCATCCGAGCTGCGAGCATTTAGTTATGTCAAGCCACCACTAGTTCACAGTGAATGAAAAAAAATAAGGTAAATAAATGAATGCAAAAAAATATATATAAAACAGAAAAGATGAAAACACATTCCTAGTGTTAAGTTGTTTTTAAGTCTATTAATTTTGTCATGTTTGTTATGTAAGTTTAATTCTCGTCAACTGATTTCACTCCTCCCCTCCTCTGCCACCATCTTATGCCTCCATCGTGCGAGTTAACCTATGTACATTTTTTATCACTTGATATTTACATTATTTATTTATTTATTTACATTATCTGTATTTATAATGTTTATTTTGATAAATACCAATAAGGAAAACAGTGATAAATACCATTTATCACTGTTTTCCTTATTAATATTAAGTTTCAGTGTACATGTATATTACTAAACTTAAATTTGCACGTTTTTCTTGTGTTGGAACTCCTTATTCAGTTTTACACGTATCTAAATCAGAAATCCTGTTCCACCATATGAGCTATTTCACGATACGAGCTCAGTTGTGGAACAAATTAAACTCGTATGTAGAGGTATGATTGTATACATATATATATGTGTGTGTGTGTGTGTGTAATCAAAACTCACCCTTACAATCTACTGTAAAACTAGAAAAACAAGCCAACTTCTCAGCAACTGAACTTCAGCCTGTAAGATGCCCTTGCAAGAGGATCATGTCATCTATCAACAAACTTGCAACAGTTAGGAATGTGAGCCTCACTCATACATTGGGATGACACAAACCACGCTTTCAAGATGTTTAACATGCTACCCCAGCAATGGAGCAATCAAACAACATTACAAAAGTAGATACCAGAGCCATCTCACTAGACAAGACCTCAACAAGATAACAATAATTTTGGATAGAGAACATGATCCCCAATGCCTACTTTTCATAGAAGCAATACACATCAGCTTAAAACAACTGTCTATCAACATCCAGACAGAAAACATCCAAGTTCTACCTACACTAAAACAACAGACGAGTCAGCAATCAGGTCAAGCCGATCACAGCCACATGTGAGCTAGCTGAACCAGTCACAGCCACATGTCGGGCCCCACATCCCATACCAGAGCTCTTCGCTACACTTGTAAGCCATGCATCTCAACAGAATCACCAGAATTGCCTGAAGATGGATTTAGAAAACTCCAAAATGTCCCAACAACCATTCAATAAACTGCTTCTTCTAGTACAGAATGTTTGCAAGACAGTATAGGAAAGAGAAACTGTAACAAGGAAAATCGACAAAGATGAATGTTAAATAGCTTTCAACCTTGTTTGCCTCCAAGGAAAAAAAAAAAAAACTATAATTATTTCTCTCTCTCTCTCTCTCTCTCTCTCTCTCTCTCTCTTATTATAGTTGATTGCACGTATGATAGGCTCACACACACACACACACACACACACACACACACACACACACACACACACACAAGATAACTTATAATAATGCATTTTTTCATTCGTTATAAAGCTTCTGTTGTAAATCAGGGTTCAAAATATCCATAGTTAAAAATTGATATGTTTAATTTACATTAGATTATTAGAAAAAGTCGAAATTAAGTCTTAGATTTATTTTTTTTCCCCATTAATCCGTTTGTTTGCACTGATTATTTCTTTCAGTCCTGTCTCCACTTTTTTGTATCAACACTTTTTATCTGCGATTTGGTTCATCTTCCTTGTTAAGAAACCACCACTGAGATCTTTTGCCTTAACTCTCTGCCATCTCAAAGCATTCTATTAACTAAAAACTGTTCAATATACTCTTTTTAGTTATCTGTTCAATCTTTCATGTCGATTTTTGTTAAGATTTCGCTGTTGTAGGACTGTGTTGTGGTGTACGTCGCAGTGAAAGAGTTAAAATTTGTCATTGTTAAATGTTATATTTCATTAAGATTTATTATTATTATCAACAAATAACGTAGAAAATACTGAAATCTTATTCTCTTTTAATTACATTCAAGTAGTTTTCAATACACATCTACTCTGATTTATATCGATTTAGATAACTTGATTTGAACATTTTGTCCCCCATCAAAGCAACATTGGTGTCAAGGAAAAGGAATATGAGAGAGAGAGAAAGAGAGAAAATGAAAGATAGATATAATACATCAATAAATAGGTATAGAGAATCAACTAATTAATAGGTGAATGGGCATTTTAATAATAAATAATTAAATAAATGAACAAATTCCGGCCGGTGACGATAACGACGCAATAATAAAATATAATCAAATCAACGCTGCGAATTTCACGGTGACGAGACGAGATTCACGATAACGATAACGACGCGATAATCAAATAAATAAAGCGAGTTTCACGATAACGAGACGGGATTTACGATAACGAGACGGATTTCACGATAACGAGAGGATTTTACGATAACGAGACGGGATTTACGATAACGAGGCGAGTTTCACGATAACGAGACGAGTTTTACGATGGCGAGACGGGTTTCTTCATGACGAGTCGAGTTTCACGATGACGAGACGAGTTTCACGATAACGAGTCGAGTTTCACGATAACGAGTCGAGTTTCACGATGACGAGGCGAGTTTCACGATGACAATAACGATGCGGGAATCACATTAGAATCCCATCCCAGGTGTGCGGGAGTGTGTGGGGACAGTGGCGGTGCAACCTACCATCCCCTCACGCTGAACAAGAGTCATCACAAAGAGAATTTTGACAACACACTGCCAAGGAAGGCGCACTCTTCTCCCCAAAAGAGGTCCCTCACATGGCAGTGTCTGTGGCAAGGTGGAGCGTGATGTTTTCTCCTCTACGGTGAAGTCCTGAAGGCCAATTTTGATGAATCCCAAAGAGAATTTTGACAACACATGCCAAGGAAGGCGCACTCTTCTCCCCAAAAGAGGTCCCTCACATGGCAGTGTTTCTAGCAAGGTGGAGCGTGA
>CM035193.1:4731973-4753030 GCA_020233015.1 Callinectes sapidus
TATATATATATATATATATATATATATATATATATATATATATATATATATATATATATATATATATATATATATATACACATATACATATACATATATATATATAGTCATACCTCTATGTACAAGTCCTTCAGGATACGAGGAAATATTCACCATACGAGCTGCGACCATTTAGTTACGCCAAGCCACCACTAGTTCACAGTGAATGAAAAAATAAGATAATTAAATGAATGCAAAAATATATATGTAAAACAGAAAACATGAAAAAAAATTCCTAGTGTTAAGTTGTTTTTAAGTCTATTAATTTCGTCATGTTTGTTATGTAAATTTAATTCTTGTCAACTGATTTCACTCCTCTCCTCCTCCGCCTCCACCGTGTGAGTTAACCTATGTACATTTTTTATCACTTGATATTTACATTATTTGTTTATTTATTTACATTATCTGTATTTATAATGTTTAGTTTGATAAATACCAATAAGGAAATTAATAAGGAGAACAGTGATCAATACCATTTATCACTGTTTTCCTTATTAATATTAAGTTTCAGTGTACATCTGTATTACTAAACTTAAATTTGCACGTTTTTCTTGTGTTGGAACTCATTATTCAGTTTTACACGTATCTAAATCAGAAATCCTGTTCCACCATATGAGCTATTTCACGATACGAGCTCAGTTGTGGAACAAATTAAACTCATATGTAAAGGTATGACTGTATATAATATATGTGTGTGTGTGTGTCTAATCAAAACTTACCCTTACAATCTACTATAAAACTAGAAAAATAAGCCAACTTCTCAGCAACTGAACTTCAGCCTGTAAGATGCCCTTGCAAGAGGATCATGTCATCTATCAACAAACTTGCAACAGTTAGGAATGTGGGCCTCACTCATACATCGGGATGACACAAACCACACTTTCAAGATGTTTAACATGCTACCCCAGCAATGGAGCAATCAAACAACATTTCAGAAGTAGATATCACAGCCATGTCACTAGATAAGACCTCAACAAGATTACAATAATTTTGGATAGAGAACATGATCCCCAATGCCTACTTTTCATAGAAGCAATACACATCAGTTTAAAACAACTGTCTATCAACATCCAGACAGAAAACATCCAAGTTCTACCTACACTAAAACAACAGACGAGTCAGCAATCAGGTCAAGCTGATCACAGCCACATGTGAGCTAGCTGAACCAGTCACAGCCACATGTCGGGCCCCACATCCCATACCAGAGCTCTTCGCTACACTTGTAAGCCATGCATCTCAACAGAATCACCAGAATTGCCTGAAGATGGATTTTAAAAAATCCAAAATGTCCCAACAACCATTCAATAAACTGCTTCTTCTAGTACAGGATGTTTGCAAGACAGTATGGGAAAGAGAAACTGTAACAAAGAAAATCAACAAAGGTGAATGTTAAATAGCTTTCAACCTTGTTTGCCTCCAAGGAAAAAAAATATATATATATATAATTATTTCTCTCTCTCTCTCTCTCTCTCTCTCTCTCTCTCTCTCTCTCTCTCTCTCTCTCTCTCTCTCTCTCTCTCTCTCTCTCTCTCTCTCTTTCTTATTTCTTATTATAGTTGATTGCACGTATGATACTCTCACACACATACACACACACACACACACAAGATAACTTATTGTAGTGCACTTTTTCATTCGTTATAAAACTTCTATTGTAAATCAGGGTTCAAAGTATTCATAGTTAAAAATTGATATGTTTAATTTACATTAGATTATTAGAAAAAGTCGAAATGAAATCCTAGATTTATTTTTTTTCCCATTAATCCGTTTGTTTCCACTGATTATTTATTTCAGTCCTGTCTCCACTTTTCTGTATTAAAACTTTTTCCCTGCGATTTGGTTCATCTTCCTTGTTAAGAAACCACCACTGAGATCTTTTGCCTTAACTCATTGCCATCTCAAAGCATTCTATTAACTAAAAACTGTTCAATATACTCTTTTTAGTTATCTGTTTAATCTTTCATGTCAATTTTTGTTAAGATTTCGCTGTTGTAGGACTGTGTTGTGGTGTACGTCGCAGTGAAAGAGTTAATATTTGTCATTGTTAAATGCTATAAGCTCATTAAATTTCATAAAAATTTATCATTATTATCAACAAATAACGTAGAAAATACTGAAATTTATTCTCTTTTAATTAGATTCAAATAATTTTCAATACACATCTACTCTGATTTATATCAATTTAAATAACTTGATTTGAATATTTTGTCCCCCATCAAAGCAACGTTGGTGTCATGGAAAAGGAATATGAGAGAGAGAGAGAGAGAGAGAGAGAGAGAGAGAGAGAGAGAGAGAGAGAGAGAGAGAGAGAGAGAGAGAGAGAGAGAGAGAGAGAGAGAGAGAGAGAGAGAGAGAGAAAGTAAATGAAAGATAGATATAATACATCAATAAATAGATATAGAGAATCAAGTAATTAATAGGTGAATGGGCATTTTAATAATAAATAATTAAATAAATGAACAAATTCCGGCCGGTGACGATAACGACGCAATAATCAAATATAATCAAATCAACGCTGCGAATTTCACGGTGACGAGACGAGATTCACGATAACGATAACGACGCGATAATCAAATAAACAAAGCGAGTTTCACGATAACGAGACGGGATTTACGATAACGAGACGGGTTTCACGATAACGAGACGGGATTTACGATAACGAGGCGGTTTTTACGATAACGAGACGGGTTTTACGGCGGCGAGACGGATTTCTTGATGACGAGACGAGTTTCACGATAACGAGACGGGTTTCACGATAACGAGACGGGTTTCTTGATAACGAGGCGAGTTTCACGATAACGAGACGAGATTTACGATGGCGAGACGGGTTTCTTGATGACGAGTCGAGTTTCACGATGACGAGGCGAGTTTCACGATGACAATAACGATGCGGGAATCACATTAGAATCCCATCCCAGGTGTGCGGGAGTGTGTGGGGACAGTGGCGGTGCAACCTACCATCCCCTCACGCTGAACAAGAGTCATCACAAAGAGAATTTTGACAACACACTGCCAAGGAAGGCGCACTCTTCTCCCCAAAAGAGGTCCCTCACATGGCAGTGTCTGTGGCAAGGTGGAGCGTGATGTTTTCTCCTCTACGGTGAAGTCCTGAAGGCCAATTTTGATGAATCCCAAAGAGAATTTTGACAACACATGCCAAGGAAGGCGCACTCTTCTCCCCAAAAGAGGTCCCTCACATGGCAGTGTTTCTAGCAAGGTGGAGCGTGATGTTTTCTCCTCTATGATGAAGTCCTGAAGGCGAATTTCGATGAATCACTACACACAATTCACCTGACACTGTCACAGAAGGAGGAGCCCTTATCTCCCCATCCAGACTCCAGTGGTGGCAGTATCTGGTAGTTGGTGCGTAGTGTAGATGGCCTCTTGTCGGGTGTGTGAGGGGCTGGTAGTGGACGATCATATCTGAATGAGGAGCCGAAGGAGGAGCGGGACCTGCTGCCCGATCCCCGTCATGGGCCCCGGCAGGAACCAGACCGCTGCCCTCCCCTCCAGTACGCTCCCCCTGTCCTCCACGGGCCGGAACAAATTTTTTGGATGGTAAGTTTCCGAAACGATTTCCAATTTTGCTTTTAATTATAAATCATCGTCAGTGCATGAAAAATTGTGCTGAATGACGCTTGTGGGAAAAATCAGTTCATTGAGGCGAGATGAAGCTGTGCAGTACCTCCTGGTGCCCTGCTTGATCCTGTATCTCCTACACTGCCTATTTAAGGCAATGGCTTCAGCTTGCTTCAAGTACGTTTGTATCGAGAGGGATCGAAGTAAAATTTGAACGATATTACATGTGATGTTAAGATTATAGTCACCGAATAACACTAACTGGTAACTGGTAACTTGCTGGAAACCACGGGAACCAGTACAAGCATCTGGTGTAAGGGAAGTGTGTCATGGTTCCTCTATATCCGAGGTGGTGTTACATTGAAGGAAGTTGTGCAAAGGAGGAGAGAAGAGAAGATATGTGAAAGATGTGGTGAGAATATATTGCGTTTCTGCCTTTCTGTTATGGGAACAGAAAGAAAGTAAGGAGAGAAAGATTAGAATGAAATGAAGGAAGGATACGAAGGGAGGAAGACACGAAGACTAGAGGATTATCACGAAAAAAGGTAAAGGAAAGGAGAAACAAACAAGAAAGTGGTAGAGAGAGCTGATTGAAATGGAGTAAAGGGAAGGAGGGACGTGTTAATTCTCTCTCTCTCTCTCTCTCTCTCTCTCTCTCTCTCTCTCTCTCTCTCTCTCTCTCTCTCTCTCTCTCTCTCTCATCAAGTAGAATATATTCTTGCAGCTTCATTTCCAACAGGAATTATTTCAAGAAAAGTATACATTATTGTACAAAACTTCAAATTATTGAATTATCGTAGTTTGTGCAAATGACAATGATATTTAACAATTAATTCTTCATTGGTTGTTTGAAATGTTAAATATTAGTAAATAAGTTTGCCAGTGACCAGAGTAGAAGGCCGTATTAACTGGGGTGGTAGGTAGGAAGTGACCAGGGTTGGGGGCTGGAGTAAGCGAGGCAACTACGGGCCGGAGTGACTTGAAAGCCGTTCCAGAGTCGCAATGGAGAGAGGTGTTCACGGCGGAGAAGTCGGCTGCCACGTGCGTTTGTGTTTTGAATTTTTGTTTATTATTTTTGTGCTTTTCTTAATGTTTCTTTTTGAGAGGCGTTATGTTTATGTTAAAGCTTTCTTTTTGTGTGTGTGTTTTTTAATGTTTTTTGAAGTGTAATTGTGTTTGTAATTAATTTTTTTGAAAGATGACGTTGTGTGTGTGTGTGTGTGTGTGTGTGTGTGTGTGTGTGTTAAGGTTTTCTCATTGTTTTTTTTTTTTCGTTTTTTTCTTTTTTGAGGGGTGACGTGTGTGTGTAATTCACTGTCGCGGTCGCCTGCTGGTTACCCAGCCAGCCTTTACCCTACGGAGCGAGCTCAGAGCTCATAGACCGATCTTTGGGTAGGGCTGAAACCACATCACACACTACACACCGGGACGGCGAGACCACAACCCTTCGAGTTACAACCCTTACCTACTTGCTGCTAGGTGAACAGGGGCTAGATACACATTAAGAGGCTTGCCCATTTGCCTCGCCGCGCCCGGGATTCGAAGCTGGGCCCTCTCAGTTGTGAGCTGAGCGTGCCAACCACTACACTACGCGGTGTGTGTGTGTGTTTGGGTTTTCTTCTTTTTTTGGTTCATGTGTTTTTTTCACGAGTAATGTGTGTTTGTGTGTGTATGTGTGTTTTTATTTTGTGTGTGTTTTTAATGTTTGTAAGTTTAATTGTGTTTGGAATGAGTCTTTTTGTGTTCATGTCTTTTCTTATTTTTTTGTTTGTTTTTTGAGGGCGTGTGTGTGTGTGTGTGTGTGTGTGTGTGTGTGTGTGTGTGTGCGCGTGCGCGTGTTTTTCTTTTTTTAATGTTTCCAATGTTTTTTTTAATCTTTAATGCCTGAAAAGCTTATGAAAAAGATTTTTTTAAATCCTTGTATACATGGAAAACCTTAAAAACTTCAAAAACATGAAAATGGCCTTTGCAAACCCCTTAAAAAACATCATTGAAAACATAAAAACATTTTAATAAAACCTCAATTAATATGAAAACTCTTAAAAACCAATATAAACATGAAAAATACCCTTAAAAAACAAAGAAAAACATCACCAAACCCCCCAAAATCACCCCTAACTTAATGTAAGCTAACCTAACGTTACCTACCCTTTGCACGTAGGACATGCAAAAACATCTTCTAAAAACCCTAAAATCATCTTCAAAAACCTTAAGAACTGACAAAAAAATACCCCTAACCTAACCTAACGAAATCTAATGTCCCATTACAAGTGTCCCAGTGGTCCAACCTGGTGGTTTTCCCAGCGAGCAAAAAACATGAAAAACCTTAAAAAAGAACCTTAAACACCCTAAAAACACCCTTAAAACTGCTATAAAAAATCTTAAAAATACCCCAAAAAAACACCCCTAACCTAACCTAATCTAACAAAACTTAATGTCCCTTTACATGTCTCCCACTGTTACAACTTGGTAGTGTTCAGAGAGAGCAAAAAGCATGAAAGCTTTAAGAAATAACCTTAAACACCCTTAAAAAATTATAAAAACAACCTTAAAAAACACCCTCTCAAAATGTCCCCTAGCCTAACCTAAACCTTAAAAACGTCAAAAACATGAAAACCGCCTTTGCAAACCCCTTAAAACATCATCAAAAACATGAAAACACCTTAGTAAGACCTCAAATAACATGAAAAACTCTTAAGAACCAATATAAACATGAAAAATACCCTTAAAAACAAAGAAAAACATCCCTAAACCCCCCAAATATGACCCCCTAACCTAATGTAAGCTAACCTAATGTTAGCTACCCTTTGCACGTAGGACATGCAAAAACATTTTCTAAAAAGCCTAAAACCACCTTCGAAAACCTTAAGAACTGACAAAAAAATACCCCTAACCTAACGAAATCTAATGTCTCATTACAAGTGTCCCAGTGGTCTAACCTGGTGGTTTTCACAGCGAGTAAAAAACATGAAAAACCTTAAAAAAGAACCTTAAATACCCTTAAAATACCCTTAAAACCTCTATGAATAATCTTAAAAATACCCCCAAAAAACACCCCTAACTTAACCAAACCCAACAAAACTTAATGTCCCTTTACATGTCTCCCACTGTTACAACTTGGTAGTGTTCAGAGGGAGCAAAAAGCATGAAAGCTTTAAGAAATAACCTTAAAAAACCTAAAAACAACTTAAAAAAAAAAAACCCTCTTAAAATATCCCATAACCTAACATAAACCTTAAAAACATCAAAAACATGAAAACCGCCTTTCCAAACCCCTTAAAACATCATCAAAACTATGAAAACACCTTAATAAAGCCTGAAATAACATGAAAACTCTTAAAAATCAATATAAACTTTTAAAAACCAATATAAACATAAGAAAGCCCTTTAAAAACAAAAAATAAAAACTTTAAGCCCCTCAAAATCACCCCTAACCTAATGTATCCTAAACAAATGTTAACTATCCTTTGCAGGTAGGACATGCTAAAGCATCTTTTAAAAAACCTAAAACCACATTCAAAACCCTTTAGAACCGCCAAAAAAACACCCGTAGCCTAACCTAACCTAACGAAATCTAACGTCCCATTACAAGTGTCCCAGTGGTCCAAACTGTTGTTCACAGTGAGCAAAAAACATGAAAAACCTTAAGAAAGAACATTAAACACCCTTAAAACCCCTAAAACATCCTTAAAAAATACCTCCCAAAAACCACCCCTAACCTAATGAAACCTAACGTCCCTGTACAGATCTCCCAGTGTTACGACTTGGCAGTGTTCAGAGCAAGAAAAAAAAAAAAAAAATGAAAGCCTTAAGAAACAACCATAAACACCCTTAAAACCCCTAAAAACAACCTTTTGGCTGTTTGAATTGCAAAAATTTGAATTAGAAAGCAATTTTTACCATTGAAATTAATGTAAAAACATTTAATCCATTCCAGTTTATTTTAGATAAAGAATACTACACTCAACCCAGAAGTTTTGATTCCATGATGGTTTTGAATTAAATATGATTTTGATTTCAGGGTCTGCTTTCCCTCCTTAGAAAGCTTAAGTCTACACCAGACCAGGAGTTACGTCTTCTTCTGCTTGGTCTGGACAATGCAGGGAAAACAACTTTGTTGAAGAAATTAGCTTCAGAAGACATAACTCAGACAACACCCACTCAGGGATTCAACATCAAGTCTGTCCAGTCTGATGGTTTCAAGTTGAATGTGTGGGATATTGGCGGTCAGCGGAAAATTCGGCCCTATTGGAGGAATTATTTTGAGAATACTGACGTCTTGGTAAGTAACTGAGGATCGACAGATTTTGTATTATTTTGAAGTTAAGTTCCTTTTGCATTCAACTTTGTACTCAATGTGATAAAAGATGATTCTCATAACCATGCATAGGTAAGTTTTGCAGATTGTACTGTTAGCCCCTGCAGCTTGTGAATTTAGCCACCACAAGATCTGTAATTGCACAAATGGCTAAAACTATCCCAGAATTTGCACAATATAATGATTTATTACTGAATAGACTATTGGAAATTCGAACATACACAAGTTTTATAAGAATCCAAGTTGAATGTATATTGGAGTGTAAGTTAAATTTATGGGAATACGAGCCAGTCTTACTGAATTTGAAGTCATGTTTTTTTTTAGAATATGAGGTAGGTTTATTGAAACTTTAAACTATCATTATGTAGATTGGATTCATTGGAGCAGAAACTCAGTTTATCAAGCATAATTATTGTCTCTCAAAATGGAATTCATTGCTAAATTGTCAGTTGTGATTTGTGAGAACATGCCCTCTTGTTTTGATAAGGATTTCAAGTTTTTAGTTATAAATACACTGACTATAACATATAAAGGCATTTTATCATGGCATATAGTGGAGACTCGGTACTTGAACTTATTTCATTCCAAATGGCTGTTTGAGTATTAAAAAGTTTGACTATTGTTATCTATAAATCAGGTAATTTTTTTTATAATAACAATTTTTCCATTTCTTCCACTGCCACTGATCACATAAGCTCCTTTTTCACAAACATGCCACATCACCTACCTTAATGGCCTTGTTTTCCTGTAGGGTGGTGAGTGTAGGTTTCACCATACAATATTTCTTACATGTTCACAAAACCAACATTTTTATACACTGTTTACAAGGTATTCCTCCAAGGCAGCATGGTTTTGTTATGCAAAAAATGAAAGTTTTGCTTGGAATACCAAAAATACGGAAGATGAGGAGGCAATTGGTCTGCAGCTGATTGCAAAAAGTAACAGTCACAAGAAGAATAAGAAACACGTGTTACTTTCAGTGATTGTTAAGGAGGAACTTGCCTCCTCATCTTCCATATTTTCGGTATTAGTTGCAAAACTTCACTTTCTATATCACAAAACCATGCTTTCTTTAGCTTCTCATTGCTCATGGATCGTGTGTGTTACTGCAGTGTAGTTTCTATTCATTTCATTGTTCTTACATTTCTTCCACTCATTCACTGAAAAACATTTTGTTGCTTCTATGATTGTTTTCATGTATTTTGCTTTCACCACAATATTTGTGTTTCTGCTCCTCTACTGCTTTCTATAATGGATATCATCTTTGTATTCATATACTATGCTGTCATGAGGATCACCGTGACTCCGTGGCACCAAGTGGTAGTGATACTCTGCCAGAAATCATGATTCCGACACTACACCACTTCCACCAGGGTCATGGTCTTGGTATCGGGGAATCCTTGTCTCCTTATTATATTATGGGGTCCACTAGCCATTATAAAAGCACTGTGAGGAGTGCTGACTGTGCTGAGTAGTAGCTGTGGGCATGTGATGCTGTTTCAAAGTTTTGTAAATAATTTCATATGATTCCCTCAGCCCTGGAGTAATGCCGCCTTATGATTGACTGTCTTTCCTCACGACATCACAGTAGTGATGCTAATGAACACTTCTAGCTATTATCCTTCACTCATCAACTTCCACAAATCTTTGTGGAGACTGGGGGCAGGCAGCGGCAGCAGTGAGGAAGCCTTTGTTTACAACCACATTTGTGGATGTTCAAGTACTAGAGTTTTTTGGAGTATTAAATCAAACTTTTGTGTTCGGGTTTTGAAAAGTTTGACTATTGAGAAGTTCGAGTATTGAGTATCCACTGTACTTGTTAGTTGTAAATTATTTTAGTGTGAGGATGTGATGAAGTGTCCACTAAGTTTAGAGAACTAGTTCATCTATTGGGTTCAACTACTCTTCAAAGTACATTCCTTCTGGTGCCACATTCATAACCCAATAGGCTTTCTGTATGTAAGATTTAGTCATGATCACTCTTATAAGACAATGTTTATTAATGATGTTGACATTTTCAGATATATGTCATTGACAGTGGCGACCGAAAGCGTTTTGAGGAAACTGGTCAAGAACTTGGAGAGATTCTTAGTGAGGAAAAGTTAGCTGGTAACTATTTCTATTTACATTTTTAATGAAGAAATGTTGCCTGTTAATTATTGTTGTTTTATCCTTTTAAATTTACACTTTTTTGTTTGTTTGTGTATTGAACCTAAAAGCAGGACAAAAATGTATTTTGTTGGAGTGAGATCATGGGAGCTCAATATTTAAAGTGTCCTTTTCTAGTTGGTAGATGTTTAGAACAAGTTTTGTTGTGTGTCTAGCCTGTGCAGCCATATAGGAGTTAGATATTTATTTATATATGTAGTTGTAAGTCAAGATGATATTGATGTATTCTTTTCAGGTGTCCCTGTCTTGATATTTGCAAATAAGCAAGATCTCTTCAATGCTGCTCCAGCTTCTGAGATAGCTGAAGGCCTGCAGTTGCATACCATCCGAGATCGTACCTGGCAGATTCAAGCCTGCTCAGCCACTTCTGGCGAAGGAGTCAAGGTGAGCCCCCTGCATTGTACACCAACCTTGTCCTTGATTTATATCTTGCCAACAGTGTAATTCTTGATTTCATTAGCTTGTAAGATTGTACCTATATGTTCTGTTTAGATATTTTTCTACTCTAACTTTATTATAAATGAACTTGGCTGTAGTTTTCCAGTCAGATTAACAAAATACTTTTTTACATCTGTGGAAATAAAAGAACTCGTTATATACCACTTTTTTTCAGTATGTGTTATGAAATAATGTACACTTATTAAGGCTAATGTAAAATGCTTTAATTTCTTTAAATATATTGAAGAACAAATGAATAGTAAGGATAGTGTGATGATGGGCCAGTGATAGAGTGTAGTGTGGTGCTTTGTGACAATGTTTAGCACTGCTGAACAAATAGAGCCATTGAAAGCGCAAGAGTTTGCCCTGTTATGTTCATGATTTTTCATGATAGATCATTTTATCTGAGTGTTAAAATCACAGCTATCCACCTCACTTTCTGACTGCTCTTGCAATGATTAGTTGATGTTTTATGGATTCTATATATTTTCAGAAAATATGAAGTGTCTCATTGCCAATAATTTATGCAATAAAAGACATAGCTAAAAAGCATTTTTTTGACTCATGGATATGAGAACATTTTCTCTTCTCATTTCAATGTTGTTGGTAATAATGATAATTTTGTCAATGAAAATTACTATTCTATGCTTATAAGTGCTTATTCATCATCAATTTTTTATTCTTCATTTATCATATATATATATATATATATATTTTTTTTTTTTTTTTTTTTTTTGCAGGATGGACTTGACTGGGTTTGTAAAAATCTGAAGAAAAAGTAAGCATCTAGTCAATAGGAGGATGTTCACTGTGCTATATTCCGTCCATTGCCTGTGTCACTCACAGCTCGTGTGGCTTTAGGCACCATCAGGATCAAAGGTAGTGCAAGTCTTGACCAAAGCAGAAAACATTCTAGTCATTTCCTAGTCCTATCGTATAAGCTTTCATAATTCTTGTTGCTTATGATTTTGAATTGCAGTATTTGATTTGTTAAGAAATTTTCTTAACCCATACAGTGTTGTGCTTTGTCAGAGATAGAGGTATTGGCAGATTGCATTATTTTTATAATTTCCCTGTTTACTCCTTGAAATGAGAAAGTAACAAATCATGTCATATATATATATATATATATATATATATATATATATATATATATATATATATATATATATATATATAATCATTGTCATGGATGTGTGGCTACCATACAATTTTTTAAAATTTTCTATTTGTTTTTTTATTTAATTTTTCTATTTTTCCTTTTCTTTTCTCTCCTCTGAGTTTAGAATATCAGACTAGAGTTCCAGAATTTTATATTTTTATTTTTATAAAACTTTCATTGTCTCATTTACATACACTTCTACAACCCTATTGTGTATGTAATAGATAAGTACTTTTTTCATTACAAATACTTATAGATATACTAGACTTCTTTGTTAAAAACATGGTTGGATGCGTATCTGGCAACACCCAACATCTCTAGGCTGTGGTTTCCATTCCAACAATTCTCTAAGAAATGAAAATACATACTATGAATTCTACAACTTTCAGTTTTCCTTTCTGATTATTCTAAAATCTTACTTCCTAATTTTTATTCCTTACTGTACTTAGATTTGAGAAATAACCTATTAGGAAATAATTTACCTTATTATATGATGATTTTTTAGAAAACGCCACAGCATGGCTTGTACCAACTCCAGTTAACAGTGTCATTTAGCCAGAATATTTATAAGCAAAATCTTTATCATTTTCCAATATTTTAGCCTTCTATTTCATTTTGTTGCTTTGATGTTATATGTATACTGACATGGCATCGAAAACTTAAATGGTTCCCAAATATGTCTCACTTCCTACACAAATATTCAGTCTATAAAAGCTTTAAGATAAGTTATATGTATATGACAACTTTTATAGATATAAACAAAATTAAAACCATTATATAGCTTAAAAAAAAATTATATATATATATATATATATATATATATATATATATATATATATATATATATATATATATATATATATATACAGTGTTACCTCTTGATTCGAACTTAATTCGTTCTTTTTGGCTGTTTGTATTGCGAAAATTCTAATTAGGAAGCCATTTTTACCATTGAAATTAATGTTAAAACATTTAATCCGTTCCAGTTTATTTTAAATAAAAAAAATACTACACTCAATCCCAGCTATTGCGAGAAATTGGTCCATTAACATCGCCGCAATACCTAAAAATGCAATAGCCATTGTTAAGAAGTAATGGAAAAAAATATAATTGGTCCTGACCCATCAGAGTGGCAACATGGTTTAACATGTTGGCACCTTGTTTTCCCATCATCTCATTATAATTCATAAATATCCCTCAAATTTTGAGAGTATAAAGTAAACACAGACATGAAATGCATAAAAAAAAACAGGCATAACAAAAAGACTTATTTACTTCGGTGTGAAACTCCCGAGTCCCGATGAAGACTAGACAAGCCTCCCCTGGGGTCCCCTCCTCCCTCCCAAGCACTAAATACAAGAACATATCACATAGTATTCCCCCTTCCCCCTCCCACTGTCCTTATCCTCTCCCATTCAATATGCAAACAGACCGAGTAGGCCACCCCCCCCCACTCCCTCCCTCCTCCAGCCACTCACCATCTTCTCTCCCTTCTTCCCCCCCTACTATCTCTCTCTCTCTCTCTCTCTCTCTCTCTCTCTCTTATCAAGTAGAATGTATTCTCACAGCATCATTTCCAACAGGAATTATTTCAAGAAAAGTATAAATTATTGTATAAAATGCAAATTATTATATTATTGTAGATTGTACAAATGACAATGATATTTAACAATTTATTCTTCATTGGTTGCTTAAAGTGTTAAATATATCTTCATTAGTAAATAAGTTTTCCAGTGACCAGAGTAGAAGGACGCATTGACTGCGGTGGTAGGTAGTGACCAGGGTTGGGGGCTGGAGTAACCAAGGCAACTTGGGGCCAGAGTGACTTGAAAGCCATTCCCAAGTTGCAATAGAGATAAGTTTTCACAGTGGTGATTATTGCTAGCGAGACTGGCAAACTGCTGTGATTTTGTGTTCGAATTGAAAGGTCAAAATTTGTTCGCCAAATGTGTTTGGATTGGGAAGTGTTCGAGTCAAAGGGTGTTCAAATCAAGAGGTTAAATTCGAATTCAAATAGTTTATTGAAGAGAATCAAGAGGTACCACTGTATATATATATATATATATATATATATATATATATATATATATATATATATATATATATATATATATATATATATATATATATATATATATATATCATATATCTCATATATATATATATATATATATATATACTAAACACTGTACGGGTTAAAGAACACACATTACACAAGGAAAAGTAAGTTTTCTTTTTTCTCATCACATGAATTATTAATGTTATTTATTAGCATGTACTGTGTCTGACTGTATTTGCAATGTACAAGCAATATTAACTTTATGAATTTTGAGTCAGAAAATATGAAGCTCATCTCCCAACCATATACTGAAAGTAGTCCATAACCTTTCCTGGATGTTATTTTTCTCATGAAGATTACACTTGCATAGGATATCTTAATTTAGGCTAAAATGGTTGATTGCAATTTCTCTATCACTGTAAAAATGTTTTACAAGCTCATCTCTGCTTTGATACTGAAAGTTATCTTTAACATTACACTGCAATACACTGAATTATAATTCATAAAGCAAGAATGCCTTCAGTTACTTAGCACTGCATTTTCCTAATGCAGATATAGAAACTACATACAGCAACACCCTGTACACACTGACATGGCTATGACGGCTGTTTAGCATATAGAAGCGTGATTAATGATTAGTGATTAATATCTATCATTTACATAATATGTATATCATAGAATGTTGCATTTTCACTCACATAAGTAGTGGCGGCTCGTGGCTTAGATTAGCACAGGGTGCTGTTTCAAAAAACTTGTAGCCATTTTTTTAATATTGCGTAAAAAGAAAACCAACTTCAAATGAAAACTTGCTCCTCTGAACGTTGTCCACTCAGGTATCAGCTGTGCAACCTTGTTTTCTTTTATTTATTCAATCAAAATTTTATTTATGGGCAAACATCTTTCTATTTTGTTTCTATGAAAATTTTGAGTGTATGGAATGAGGTCCCAAAGATTTTCTCCATTTTTTTGCCAAGACTCAAATCTTGATCTTTCCTTAGTGTGTGGTTACATTTAGTGAATGTTTTATTGATTACCATTCTATGGTAAGTATGTAAACAAAGAGGAAATTAAACAAATTCCTAGTTTTTATCTTGACTTTCAGAAAGTGGACCTTTTAGTAGATGGTGCCTGAAATTTACATTTATATCACATCAAAGAACATGGTAATCATGCAGAGTCAAAAAGAAACACTGCCTCCCACCACCACACCAGGATAGGCAACACTGCTCCCTCTTTCCTATGTGCCACTTCCTATCTTTAGCACATGCATAATAACCGAACATCTGGAACTGTGGCTGATGACATTGAACATAATGATTATATAACATGCAATTAAAAAGAAGGAATTAGAGGAAAATGTTTTCATTATATTGAATGTCTTGGATGATATGTGGAAATAGAGTGTTTTGCAGTTCCAAACTTCCACAGTGCCTATACACGAGCCGCCACTGTACCTAGTAATTAAAGAAATGATGAGAGTGATATGAGTGGAATGATAATTTCGAATAGAGAGTTGATGATAGAGCTTGCATTATTCTATCTTATGAGCCATATACCTTAGCTTTACATCATAGAGAAAATGTGAAAATATAATAATGTAAATATGATAACATTTTTCTTTTAGGCCAATGAATCCTAACATGTCTTACAAAATTTTTGCTTCTGACAGACCTACATGCCCTCCTCAAAATTACACTCACTTTTGTGTGGCAGATCAGAGTATTGTGACAAGTCAATCAATAGTAATCTGTGTGATTTTGTTGATCTCTTTAAACCATGTAAGGAGTGCTGAAATAAAAAATGGATTGGGATGACTGAAAGAACTGTAGTATAGTTTGCATGGATGTGAAGACAGATACATAAGAAAGTAATTAACATTGTATATTGTATGGTCTGATTACTGTAAAAAATACCTCATTAAGCAGATATTGATCTTGTAGTTAAAGTTATACAAATGGTCCATTACTTAGTCTATATCAGTTTAATCATTTTGTAATCATTGCCCAAGATTTACCACTTTGTGATATTTTTGGCCAGGATTCATGCACAATCTCAGGATGCATACATATATGAGTACAGACTTATGAGAGGGCACACTGTTTGCCTTCTAGTCTTGTATAATTAAAAGTAATGATAGTGATATAAATGGAGTGATGATTCATATTAATAGTGTCCACCACTTATGACCAGCCATTGCAGGAATAGTATAAAAGTAAAAGATGCTTTTTTGTGCAAAAGACTGTGATTTTGTGTTTTCAATACTTCATCCTTTTTATAATTATGTTATACATTGTTATACATTGATCAAATATCCTGAAGGCATTACCATTTTTACTTATTACCTGACTGAATCAGTCTCAAGTCCCTCTACTCTAGTATAATTGCTGGTGGTGGTGTCAGAGATTCATGACATCTTTTCTTTGATGTACAGATTTCTTGAATTTATAATTTAGGAAAAGTTTATCAAATCCAGTAAGTTACCTATAAATCAACTTTCTTTTTCAGATTCCAAGTATAAAAGCCACCTATACTTAGAGAATATACAACAATTAGCTCTCTCTGCTGATAGTAGTAGTAGTACATTTACTATCTTAACAAATGTTCCAGGGACCATTCCTTGTGATTCAATTCCATCCACAATTTCCCTTCCACATCAGACTTTGGTATTTGTGAGTGTGTTTTACACAGATAGGTTATCTAATTGTGTCCCCTTAAACAAGATTTCTGTCAATTATATATGTATGAATGTTGGTTACATACTTTGCCGTCATTATCAATACTAAATTATCATATCACCATCAGCATGTTCAGTCCCATTTCTCATATTTAGGAGGAATTCCAATTAAAAGTTAAAAGATGAGGTCTAGTAAATGGTAGAATACATTCTCATAAGTATTGTGCCATCATTCATTATACACATTTGGAAAAGTCTGAGTAGGTGATGGCCTTCAATGTTGAATCTTTTCTTTCTTCCTGTGATGAAAAGAAATCTGCCTTATCTTAAAGACTTGATTAACTAAAAACAATTTGGATATGAACACACTATGCAAGAATGAATATGAGTTTTCATTGAGTATCAGTAACATTCAGGTAACAGATATGCCTCTACAGATCTATCAACTTTGTTTTTAATAGTAGTGCTACTTAACAGGATGTAATACAGTAATTATATTAAAACTTTGTTTTGTAGTAAGGCAGATGAGGCTACAAGTAATCACCTATCTTCATTCATGATCTGCTCACCAATGTATCTTACTTTACATTAAGGCTGTGTTATCAAGCAAATGTAGTATTACAAGTGTAACAGCTCAATGTGATAATGTTTCTGAATGTAGCAAAGGACTTGTATGCACCAAAGAGATAGGCTTTATTTTGTCAAGCAGATTGCTTGGACATAATTACAGCATGTACCACACATGTATTACTTTACTTTTATCTGTTTGTTAACATCTCTCAGTGACTTGTTAGGAACTGAAAAAAAAAATAGAAAAAACTTTTCTTCACATATACTGTACTCATTTCTTTTTAAGTAACTAGTTTTGGAATGTATGTATGACAGATGTCTTACTATATTTCATGTTCTAATCAACTGGAGTTTGGGTCAAAAATTTTCATGATACATTTTGTTTTACTAATTTCTATTGTATATATTTTTCAAAAACCAATGCACAAATGTAACAAGTGCCTGTGTGCAGCACAACACTGTGCCTCAAAGCTCGTTGCATCAGATTTTATGCTATATTCTTGTTTATGTTCTTAAATTAAATTAACATGTTTTACAGATTTAGATAGAAAATTTAGACTTTATTGCCAATTACATATATTTCTCACCATTACTTTTTACTTTAGTAAGGACATCAAATACTAATATTTTCATTCTCTTGTAATTTGGGGGGAAATAACATTATACTACTTAGGATGCATCTTTGGTTGAAAGTAAAACCATATTTTATGTTCACCTTACATGCTTTGCAGTGGTAGTACATACTATATTTTAATCATAGTGAATGTCACATTTTTTGCAAAACTTTGGTACATTTTTATTATTTGTTGGTGTATGAAATGTCCACTATGATTTTATTTCAGTAATTTGGTATTTATGTTACAGCTTATCAGTGAAGCACTAGTTTGTTATGAACTACCTAAACATCAAGTAAGGAAATTTTACCTTCAGTTGTACTTGGTGTAACTGGCAATATAATAGTTTTTATGATGAATTTGTGTCATTTCTGCATCTATGCTTGATCAACATTATGATACTATTGTACTGTATTAAGATTACATGGAGTGCACTTTATATAATGTTACATGGCTGAGTCATACAACCTTAACAACAGATTGGAACTCAAGCAGCAGACAAACATTTGTGTTGTCCATTGAAGTAACATTACATGCTTTGGACAAGGAAACAAGTGACTGAAAGAATGATATGCATTTAAATCCACTTACAAACTGTAGTTCAGTACAAAAAAATTCCTTGCAAATGACAGATATATAAGTTTTAAAAAATTATTAAAAAAAGAGGAGATTAAAGGTTATAAATACATACTTAGTGATATTATCTATTTACAGATACTAATCTCCACAGAGAAATGCTGTCTTAGATAGATGAATGCCCTCTGATATATGTACAGCTGAAATACAATCCTGTTTGTGACAGAATGAATTGTTAAATATGTGTGTGCACGTGATGAATTTTTTGGTCATGTAGATCATATAATTTACATTTAAAGTTGTGACGTATGTCCTGTTTGCCTCTCCACCACACTCACAACTCTATGTGCTTATATGCCTCGTTCGCCTCCTCGGGTTCAAGGTCAGTGCATCCCTCCAAGAACATTTCCTGGAAGAGTATTGATAACAGAATCAACATGTGGATGTGTTTAGATTATTTAAACTTACAAGGTAGATAGATTTCAGCAAGAATATCATAAAGGGGTTAGATACAGCATGCAACCTGACGAGAAATAAGTATTGCTGAATGCATCATTTATGACATTAGAATGAAATAAATCTGTTGCAACAATTTATCCACCACCAAGAATTTTAAGATATTGCTTTTCACTCAATTAATTAAATATACTTCAGAAACCATTGTGTTAGCTCACTGTGTGATGATAGTGTCAGTAAGTAAAGTCAAGAATGTCTTCCTTGCTGCTTCCTTTCTCTAATATATTTTCCTCTCTCTCTCTCTCTCTCTCTCTCTCTCTCTCTCTCTCTCTCTCTCTCTCTCTCTCTCTCTCTCTCTCTCTCTCTCTCTCTCTCTCTCTCTCTCTCTCTCCTAAGACCCTATATTTCTTTATAGACTTATGCTGGTTAACTCCTCCAATTGTCTTTCCTTCATGCTGCATCTCTTCCCTATATTTCTGTTTACTCCATCTCCTCTACTCTGAGACGTAAAAAATACCTAGAAACGCCTGGAAAAGCCGAGAAACCACCATTAATGTGTCCTGTGGAATTGTTCCGGTAACAGTGGCCAGTGTGGTGGCGGGGGTGAGTGGCCTTCTCATGCAGTATTGGGTTGTAGTGGTGCTGAGGAAACCGTGGTGTGTGGTAGTATGGTGTGTTGTGCTGGGTGGTGTAATGTGGTACTGTGGTGTTTACACTACATGCCACAAACTCAACTGTGTGTGAATGCTGGTGGGTGGGTGGCGCTAATCAGAAGCTGTTTAACTTGTATTTAAACGTTGTGTGTGTGTGTGTGTGCGCGCGCGCGTGTTGCCGCGTTTGGGCTGCCCCGTGTGAGATTACATCCAGAAAGTAAGTTTATTATGAGCGTAAAGGTGTGTGCGCGCGTGTGTCAGTGTGTGTGTGTGTGTGTGGGAGTACCTGTATTATGAGTGTAAAGGTGTGTGTGTGCGAGTGTCTGTGTATGTGTGTGTGTGTGTGTGTGTGTATATATATATATATATATATATATATATATATATATATATATATATATATATATATATAATACACTTGTGCGGGCGTGTGTATTTCAGGTAAGGTGACACTGTATAACTACGCCATCATGACGCTAGAGTGGAGATGCTGAAATATGACAAGAAACGCGCAATATTTCTTCCCTAGGTTTTTGAAAACTAGTGTCTCTTCACAACATTACCTCACATGTGTCCACCTTCCCTGACGCTGCTTTTACAATTTTCATCAGCAAGGTTGAGTCGCTCTCCTCGAGGGCAGGTCCCGCGGCGAACACCAAGCTGTAATGTAATAAAAAGTATTTATTTCTCTTATCACAATGTTAAAAAGTATCGACACTGATTGTTATGCACGAAGTGTATATAATATATATATATATATATATATATATATATATATATATATATATATATATATATATATATATATATATATATATATATATATATATTATATTGTTCCCGCACCAACACCAACCTGGCTGTGCGAATAGCGGCGGCCGCAAGCGTGGTCTGTTCCCTATTTCTGTTGATACGGCACAGCACCAGAGGTAAACACGTCGTCTCAGTGTCTCTCGTCTTCTGGGCCACAGTCATTACTCCGTCGCCAATCTCCTTCATTGTTGCCCTCACAACAGCCTGAACAAGCTACCGAAAGAAAGAAAATAATAGGTGATAGTGTAAGTGGTATATAATATGAGGTTTTAATAGACATTATAACACGTAAATAGATTGTCACTTTTGATAATCTAGACTTTGCCCCAAAATATCAAGAGAACAGTTGCTTACTCCAAATAACCCAGTTGCTTGGGCTTCTTACTCCTTAACATCAATTTTCAGTTACAATGATTATTGAGTCTCAAAGCTCGAGTGTGAGGTGGCTGTAGACTTTATATTATGCCGAACAATTCTAACCAACCCACCTCCTTTGACTGCAGGTCATGCACACTGGCTAGACCCGCCGCCACCCATTCGCGAAGGCCTTGTAAATAGTTTCTCAGCGGCACAAGGAAGGCAGTGGGTTTGAATGGCAGATCCCATCCTCTGGTCACCAGGCCCATCATGGGAGCCACGAGCTCAGGAAAGTTATCCATAGTGACTCCTCGCATGCCGTATGCAGCGAAGAGGGCTTGTGTCTTGGGCACGGCAGCCTCGTACAGTCGTTGCTGCACTTCACTAGAGGCCAACAACGCGACCAAGTCTGCTAAGGCAGGGGTGATTGATCGACCAAGGCCATCTCGATACTCTTCTCTTTGTAAACTTTCAAACAAGTCGGTCCAAGTCGAGTGAGCCAAGTTTCTCTTCAACGTTACCATTAGGTTGTCCAGATCATTCTTACTAATAAACTCTGAGCCACTCATAGCTATAAGAC
>CM035193.1:4757053-4787781 GCA_020233015.1 Callinectes sapidus
CTCCTCTCTTCTCTCCTCTTCTCTCGTTTATCCCTTACTCTTTTCCTCAGTACATTTTCCCATCCTTCATCTCTCGTCTCTCTCTCGTCTCTCTCGTCTCTCTCTCGTCTCTCTCTCTCTCTCTCTCTCTCTCTCTCTCTCTCTCTCTCTCTCTCTCTCTCTCTCTCTCTCTCTCTCCTAAGACCCTATATTTCTTTATAGACTTATGCTGGTTAACTCCTCCAATTGTCTTTCCTTCATGCTGCATCTCTTCCCTATATTTCTGTTTACTCCATCTCCTCTACTCTGAGACGTAAAAAATACCTAGAAACGCCTGGAAAAGCCGAGAAACCACCATTAATGTGTCCTGTGGAATTGTTCCGGTAACAGTGGCCAGTGTGGTGGCGGGGGTGAGTGGCCTTCTCATGCAGTATTGGGTTGTAGTGGTGCTGAGGAAACCGTGGTGTGTGGTAGTATGGTGTGTTGTGCTGGGTGGTGTAATGTGGTACTGTGGTGTTTACACTACATGCCACAAACTCAACTGTGTGTGAATGCTGGTGGGTGGGTGGCGCTAATCAGAAGCTGTTTAACTTGTATTTAATTAAACGTTGTGTGTGTGTGTGTGTGTGTGTGTGTGCGCGTGTGTTGCCGCGTTTGGGCTGCCCCGTGTGAGATTACATCCAGAAAGTAAGTTTATTATGAGCGTAAAGGTGTGTGCGCGCGTGTGTCTGTGTGTGTGTGTGTGTGGGAGTATCTGTATTATGAGTGTAAAGGTGTGTGTGTGCGAGTGTCTGTGTATGTGTGTGTGTGTGTGTGTGTGTGTGGTATAATATATATATATATATATATATATATATATATATATATATATATATATATATATATATATATATATATATATATATATATATAATACACTTGTGCGGGCGTGTGTATTTCAGGTAAGGTGACACTGTATAACTACGCCATCATGACGCTAGAGTGGAGATGCTGAAATATGACAAGAAACGCGCAATATTTCTTCCCTAGGTTTTTGAAAACTAGTGTCTCTTCACAACATTACCTCACATGTGTCCACCTTCCCTGACGCTGCTTTTACAATTTTCATCAGCAAGGTTGAGTCGCTCTCCTCGAGGGCAGGTCCCGCGGCGAACACCAAGCTGTAATGTAATAAAAAGTATTTATTTCTCTTATCACAATGTTAAAAAGTATCGACACTGATTGTTATGCACGAAGTGTATATAATATATATATATATATATATATATATATATATATATATATATATATATATATATATATATATATATATATATATATATATATATATTATATTGTTCCCGCACCAACACCAACCTGGCTGTGCGAATAGCGGCGGCCGCAAGCGTGGTCTGTTCCCTATTTCTGTTGATACGGCACAGCACCAGAGGTAAACACGTCGTCTCAGTGTCTCTCGTCTTCTGGGCCACAGTCATTACTCCGTCGCCAATCTCCTTCATTGTTGCCCTCACAACAGCCTGAACAAGCTACCGAAAGAAAGAAAATAATAGGTGATAGTGTAAGTGGTATATAATATGAGGTTTTAATAGACATTATAACACGTAAATAGATTGTCACTTTTGATAATCTAGACTTTGCCCCAAAATATCAAGAGAACAGTTGCTTACTCCAAATAACCCAGTTGCTTGGGCTTCTTACTCCTTAACATCAATTTTCAGTTACAATGATTATTGAGTCTCAAAGCTCGAGTGTGAGGTGGCTGTAGACTTTATATTATGCCGAACAATTCTAACCAACCCACCTCCTTTGACTGCAGGTCATGCACACTGGCTAGACCCGCCGCCACCCATTCGCGAAGGCCTTGTAAATAGTTTCTCAGCGGCACAAGGAAGGCAGTGGGTTTGAATGGCAGATCCCATCCTCTGGTCACCAGGCCCATCATGGGAGCCACGAGCTCAGGAAAGTTATCCATAGTGACTCCTCGCATGCCGTATGCAGCGAAGAGGGCTTGTGTCTTGGGCACGGCAGCCTCGTACAGTCGTTGCTGCACTTCACTAGAGGCCAACAACGCGACCAAGTCTGCTAAGGCAGGGGTGATTGATCGACCAAGGCCATCTCGATACTCTTCTCTTTGTAAACTTTCAAACAAGTCGGTCCAAGTCGAGTGAGCCAAGTTTCTCTTCAACGTTACCATTAGGTTGTCCAGATCATTCTTACTAATAAACTCTGAGCCACTCATAGCTATAAGACGAGGCAGCAACTCGGTCAAATCTCCTATACCTGACATTTTCTTGTTCAGGAAAGTCTTGCCAAAGAGAATGGCATCCTTTATCTTCCTGTTGCATTGCTTGTCTGTCTGCATGGGGAGAAGGATGGACTCCACCAAATCAATAAGGTGTTTAGACTTGCTGCCTCTTTTAGACGACACTGTGGCTTGGTTCCTATCCTTCTGAAAGCCTGTTTTCTCCTTGGAAAGCTTTTGTGCAGTAGGTTTAGCAGTTTCCTTCTTGATTTCCTCAGTCTGTGGCGAATTTTTCTTCTTATTCGATGTAACAAGATTACTTGCTGTTTCTAAGAGCGAATTGATATCAATGTCATTGTCTTCTGCTAATTTCCCTGCCAGACTTGCCAGCGTGCCAAGGTCAGGTTTTGTTGCCATAGCCGGACTTTCCTTTGTGCTCTTTTCCTTCTTGCTCTTGTTAGATTTGTTTGATTTGCCAGTGTTCATAAACATGGACGCCATGGTTATCATAGAGGCGAGATCCATCCTTTGATCACCACCACCTCCAAGTAGGGCACCCACTCCGCCAAGGAGAGCACCCATTTGCTTCTGCGTGTCTTTCCCATCTTCACCTCCCAAAATGTTGCCAATGAGAGGGCCCAGGCCGTCGCCGGCCTGGGAACCAAGAGCAGCTAGGAGTGGAGCAGCTTGGGAAAGCATATCTCCACTCAGCAAGGGTGATAACACCTCTAGTACTGCGTCAGCATCTAGATCAATTTTATTTTCACGCAACAATGATGTTATTAAAGGTCTAAACAATCGTAGAGGTGCGTCCGCTTTTCCTTTCTTGGGCTTTCCTCCAGCCTTTGGTTTGCTTTTTGCAGACTGCTCTGGATTAGCGTCTGTCGTCTCCACGCTGGTGCCAGCAGATGTGGAATTTAGGAATCGCGACACAAGAGACATGACATCTAAATTATCAAGAGCGCCATAGATGAGATCCCTTAAGTTGTTTTCTCCTTTTCCCGTTACTGAGTTCATGAATGCCGCTAGATCCACGCCGTATTTTGATGCGGTGGGCTGCAGAAAATCTACCAGTTGGCCCATGGGCATCTCCGCCAGGCTGATTCCCAATTCATTTTTTTTGAACAACTTTTCCAATGTGAGAGGTAAGGTAGCGAGGTCCAAGCCTCTAAAGAAATCACTGTAATCATTAATTATGTCCTGGAGTTCTGGAGAAAGGCGTCCCTGAAGCTGAGTCCAAAAACTTGAGAGAAGCGCTCCAGTGTCCTTCTGAACGGCACCCAGCATGATGCCCTCCATTAGTAGGCGACCCATGTGCTGACCAGTTTGGGAGTGTAGGATCGCCATTAAGTCACTTACAGTTTTGATAGACAACGTTGAGTTGCCTACAACATTTAGAAATTCTTCCTGGACTTCTTGTAGACGAGAAGCGTCGCTCTTTCCACCTGTGTCTGCTTGGGTGGAGGCGAGGGTCACCTTTACAACCGTGGCTGCCACCACCATCGCCACAACCACCCACAAATGAAGAATGTTCCTCCCGAGCATCATGCTTTCAGAATAGATATCTTCGTTGGTTGCTGTAACACTCCACACACTAAGTACTGTCAACTGTGACCTCTGGTGGATCAGTTCTGTCTAAAGGGGAACTTTGAGTCATGTAAGCATGATCCACGTCAGCAAGCGTCTCCTCACACACACGCACGAGTCACCACTGCACACCACAACCAGCACTGGCAGATGGTCAATGACGCATTATCAAAAGAATCTTGAGCAACACAGTCTAGACAGCGGCGTGGTTTCGTCGTGGCGTTCCTTGTTGGACTGACGTGTACTAAACCGCTAAACCCAGCCAGCTGATTTGCTCCTCACCTCCCACTCTGCCTCCCTCATGTCCCGTTAAAATCTCATTCAGTATCGTCCACTTGAAATTACACCATAAAATCTAATAAACTTAAGTTACTACTGGTTAGGAAACAAAGATGCGTCGGAACCATAAACTCGAATCGATTGTTATAACTCACAACAAAACAATTTCCTTTACAAGTAAGAATAAAGACAAGCGAAGAAATATGAAACACATCAATGCTCTCTAGGAAGAATTCACTTCCCAGGAACAGTCGTTGACCCGCCGCCGGAGCCTCAAGACAGGTAGGAGAGCCGCCCACTCACCGAGCATCGCACCTCGATTCACACACTTCATGCAGCTTAAACTATGGAAAACAACATTTGGACGAAGACATAACATCCGCAAGTGACTTTTCAGGAGCAAGAAAATACACTCAAAGGAAAGTTAAAGGGAGTATAAGTTTATTATAAGCGTAAGAGTAATGATAAGGAATGTAGTGCTGACTGAGTGGCCGAAGGATAACTCAACCTTGGCATTGGAATCTCCCGTTATTTTTGTAGCAGGAGGAGGAGGAGGGAGAGGTGCGTCTGCGGCACCTGCTATCCACCACCCAAACCCCCCTCTCCTTCACACAACTCTCGGAGTCACAGTTGCTAGCCAGAAACTGTCTGATATATAAGAAAACACAGGAAACGATGAATAAGTGCGTACAAACCATGATAAAGACAGGAAGGAAGGTACTTTTTGCCTCATGTGCCTCTATAGAGTAGTGGCTTGAACATTCAGATTCAGGAAGGGCATTTTCATTCAGACCAGAAAAGAGACTTGCCCCTGAAAGGATCGGTTAGGCCGTGGTAAGTATACGAATAAACATAATCATGGACGTGCACAGTTTTTGTTTCTTGAATGTGTCTTGTTGCTGGTGTGTGTGTGTGTGTGTGTGTGTGTGTGTGTGTGAAAAAGCGACGCTGAAAAATATGACTGAACTACCAAACACAACCCTCACTACACACACACACACACACACACACACACACACACACACACACACACACACACACACACACACTCACTCACACAGAAAAAAAAAAAACCGGATAGCGGAAATCCTATTCACTGTTTCAGAGATATGGAAATGGGCTGTTTGATAGAGTAGACGAGGTGTTCATCAAGACCTTATGAATATAGAGTGTTAGTATTGTCTTGTGGGATACTATTTGACTCGCAAAGGTGATATACAGTAGTTACACTCCCGGTTGTTCAGGCAACACATCCTGCACATCCTATATCTTCATTGAAATCAAAGCCACATACTTTTCCAAACTCAATTTATCTGTTATTTATTCAGCATGCAGTTCGTGAAGGCAGAGCTGGGCAAACAGATGTACAAGTGCTAGTTGGAAAAATAAAGATAAGAAGTTTTATTGGTACGGTTTGGAAATGTCGGCAAGTTGAGAGAGATTATCACTCTAACGCAATGTGTCTTAACCTGGGATGATGAAACAGATTTTAAGAATGCTAGAAATGCTGTATACATGACGGTACAGTGTCAGCGATACTCTTCGCAGTGTTTTTAATTCATAAACTTTAAACTCTTTTCAATAATGTCATTGTATTTTTTTCATAGTAAACAAGAACGCTAAATTTCTTGATTTTATTTATAGTATTGTCATCCAAGATGTTTATTTATATATTTTTTTATTATTATTACTTGAGGAGAATGCATAAAGTAAGAGATCGAGCAGTGTTCATTCAACTTTACATGATCTTTGTATTAGTGATCGAGTGTTTGCCGGTGTCAGGGATGGTGGACTACCTGGACAAAGAGAATGCTGTTGTCGTTAAAGGCCAAAAGGTTCTGCCTCAGGGGATCTATAGAGCTGATGATGATGATATTGGTCGGGGGGGGGGGATACTATAGTGGTGGCGGTCAAGACAGAAGGGGAAGCTGCACCTGCTGCCATACAATGTTCCCCGCCCGGTAATGACTCGCTGGAGTTCTTATGTAAGCTGATAATGAGATGAAGAACCATAAGCTGCCTAAGGCTCAGAGAGAGAGAGAGAGAGAGAGAGAGAGGAAGTGTGTGACGGAGTTTTTTTTTTGTTTCTCTCCCACAGATTATAAGAACGTGATGTTAGACGTTATTGATTTCTTTTCTTTTTACTTTTTTCTTCTTCTTTTCTTTCAGTGTTAGTGTTAACTATTGAACTCTGCCGACAAGGAAAAACAGTGTGAGTTGTGAAGTGTTAGAGAAATAATGTGGAAAGCGATGTACAACTAGCAGCAACAGTAATAGTAGTAGTAGTAGTAGTAGTAGAAGTAGAAGGAGGAGGAGGAGGAGGAGGAGGAGCAGTATCCGGTGTAATGTGATGACGAGGCGACTGACCGGAGTGAATAGGACTTCGGGAGAATGTTGAGAGTGGAAGCAGCTTTTTTTTCCGTTTTTTTTTTTTTTTTTTTTTTTTCTTCATTATCTCTCACTCTGCTTTTCCTCCTTTGTGTGGATGATGGTTCTCAGGGCTGCCGCGTAGGGCTCTTTAATGATGATTGATTTGGGGATTATGATGGAATTGGGGCGTCTTGTGGAGAGAGAGAGAGAGAGAGAGAGAGAGAGAGGGGGGGGGGGGAGGGGGGGAGGAAGAGGGAGTTTTCCGTCCTGCAGAAGCAACTGTAGCCTTAACAACAATAATAGCAGCAGCAGCAGCAGCAGCAGCAACAGCAACAGCAATAGCAACAACAGCGGTAGTAGTAGCAGCAACAGCAGCAGCAGCAAAAAGAAGAAAAAAATCCATTATTACTTCTAATAATAATAATAATAACTGCTGCTGCTGCTGCTGCTGCTGCTGCTGCTTGTGCTACTACTGCTTGCACTACTACTTCTACCACCACCACCACTACTACTACTACTACTACTACTACTACTACTACTACTACTACTACTACTACTACTACTACTTATGATAATAATAATAATAGTAATAATAATAATAATAATAATAATAATAATAATAATAATAATAATAATAATAATGATAATAATAATAATAATAATAATAATAATAATAATAATAATAATAATAATGATAGAAAAAAAAAACGATAAGTAATGATGATGATACAATAACAAAACAAAACAATAATAACTACAATGTACCAGTTGTGAAAACCACCGATGTACTACACGTATTACTTTAATCTATTCATTTATCTGTTATTTCTTTTTACCGAGTTGCAGCAAAGGGGAGAGAGAGACATCGATCTGCGTGTACAGGCATTGCAGCAGGGGCTCCCAGGCAGGGGTGCACGCACATGCAGAGACATCTAAAGGATTTTGAAGGCTATATTGTCTGTAAAGTGTAAAGTAATGCCAGTACGTTCAGCGGTGGATGTGCTGGGCGTCTCCTTTGTCTGTGTACTCGAGCTGCTTCGGCAGTCATCAATTACCTAAGGTAGAAATCAGATGCCTTGCAATTGTTTGTACTTCAGTTACTAATATGAGTAGGTGGCGCCTTAGTTTTTTCAGCCGTAAATGTCCTTGAACAGTATTTTGAAACCTTTTTCTATTCTCATTTAGAGAATTTTGAAAGACCACTAGGATGTTATGATAAGTCTGATTCTATTAGGTTTTCATCACTGATTGTGCAGAATCCTTGTTTAACTATACCCTCCATGAAAACACGAGTGAAAACCAGCAAATTCCGTTGAAACTGTTAAAAGTACGAGTAATCGAGATATGACGAGGAAAGGTTTGAGTCAAACAATTCAGTCTTAGCAGTACAGCAAAAAGCAGTCACCGTTATGTAATGTGAAGCGATTGTCTACTACTGATGGAGAGGTAAACAAGAGTAGTACATCATCAGACGCTGCTAATTCAAAGTATTGGTAGGTATATGGGAATCATTGCACCATTAGTAAACAGTGTGGTAAATTGTACTGCAAAGCGATATACATATTCAGTTAGACATCGTGTAATAGACAGTTTTGTGGTAATGATTGTAGTATGTAGATACATGTCAACCATTATGTTGGTTTACTTGAGTCTGTTTCTCGGCCACTGGAAAACTAGAGATGATAGATTAATGGTCATCATCTAGGTGTAAATGGGTTACATGATAACATTCTAACATGATAACATTACATGATGACAAGACAATACGAGTTTAATGAGACGAACGAGAAGAATACATAACTTCTTTTCTCGAGGTTTTGGCTTTTAAAGATGATATTAGCTTGACACATTGAATACTTTTTTTTTCCGATGTAGAGGTGACCATAAAAGAATCGTAACCTTTTTCAAGGCCATATTTAATTTCTTACTACAATAAGCCATTTGACTTCACTCTATAATTGCACCGATTAAAGTATAAGAAAGAAAAGTAACTTAAGTATAAAATAATAGGAAGGAAATGTAATCTTGGCCTCTTTTGTCTGTAAAGGAGAGTACACAATAATGTTTGTTGGTATGGGAATATGTTGTGCGTATATTACAAGTGGAGGCGCAGTGTGGACTGTGGAGGTAGACTTATTATTAGATAGGTTCTGCGAAGCTGCTAGAATTTCTGTAAATATTCTGTTGATAATTTCAGAAGGTGGTGATCATAAATTGAGGTATACAAGTACTGTTTAGTGAACATATCCCCACCAAACCTATCACTTTGCTAGCAGAGTGTGTTATTTGCGCAATACTTTTATTAGCGCATCGTAAACTTCCTCACGGGAAGTGAGCTTGGCTTCGTCACATCCTGCAGATTTGGCTTACTTTGCTACACGACTAGCACCAGTATATATTGTACACATTCGCTTTACACCGAAGAGCAAGACATGAGACATAATAATGCTCTGCGCGCCATACTTACATGTATTGCTTGCATACTTTTCTTCTTCTTCTTCTTCCTCTTCTAATCAATAAGATCGATAAACCTGATTAGGTACTGTGTGTCTCCTGCCCCACCCTCTCCTATATCAGTCAGGCTGCTAGGCACCGGTATCATAATTCCCACAATAATACATCTCTCAATATTTCCTGGTAATTATTAAATGCGGGCAATTATTGTAATTTATATTTTCACAGCACAAATACTCAATATAAAGTTGTTTAACATTATCTCATACTGCAAGTAAGAGTGACTAAACTGATGTCAGACGCTTATAGATGTATAGTCATAGAATTAAGAGGGAATTCGTCTGGCTGCCTTTTATCATCTGAGCGAAAATTTCTCACATAAACATTTCTAGTTTAAGTTTGACTCTTCTATACTGCTGGACCTTTAGACTTCATTAAAGCAATCCAATACTTTATAGAAACCTTTAAAGGCATTTGAACGAGCAAGATCCGATGCTGTTTTGTTGAATTCTGTAGCCTATGTAGGTAGTCCGTGGCGTCTATGCGTCAATAATAGAGGCGGAGTGGCTACAGTGACAGTGTGATGATGGGTGGCGTGTAGAGTGTATGTATGGTGGTTGAGGGCGTTACCAACACTTAGGACAATGGCGGCAGCATCGGCACTACCCTCCAAGCTGAAGAAGAAGGCGATGAGGGTGAAGCATCAGAAGGTGAAGGTGTTCAGAGCCAACGAGCCCTTCCTCTCTGTCTTCATGTGGGGAGTTAACCACACGGTAAGCTACATTTCACTATCCTGCATTTTGTTATTTAGTCTGTCATTTATTGTATGTTGATCTTTATCTTTGTCTGATCACATCTCATTATGTCGTAGTGTGTGTGCGTGTGTGTGTGTGTGTGTGTGTTCAGTGCAGTTTGACATATTTCCTTCTAAAAGATTATTGAGTCAAAGTAAAATGCATTGGTGTGGGTATGAGGGACAACATACACTGTGTCATCTGGTAGCTTGAGGTGTTTGGTTCATAGACTGCAATGGGTGTTGGTTGAGATGGGCATAATATGAATTAGTGATTGTGTAGCCCTTTATTGTGGTATTTATTGTTTTTAGTGCCTTAATTGTAATAGGCAAGGACATGTTTATGACAGTACATCTTCCTTTACCTACCTTTTGGTTAAAAAATGCATTTTTGTATATTTGCAATATTGCTTGGTTAACTTACCACCCAGAGTCCAGCCAGTAATAGGCAAAGGAGGGACAGACCCAGAAGCTTTAGACTTTTGTTAGACCAATGGCAGCACTGCAATACATGATGATTAGTTGATTGTATCTTTCAGTTCTAGAAAGTGAATTTAAGAATATCAAAGATTAAAAAAGAAAAGTACAAACAACTAATGCAATTTGTGTTAATTGATTGGATAAAGACGTAACTGGAGAAAATCATCATCTAAGGTGTGTGAGTTAGACCTAGATCTACAGGGAGACTGGCTGCTGCAACAACTTCATTTGGTAATGAATCTCTGGATGATTTGACTCGAGAAAAGTGTCTATGAACTTCTAACCAAGAATGCTGCATTTGAATTTTTGAAGTGATGGCTCATCATTTCAACTGCTGGAAATGGTGAAAATGTTAGTAGGTGTTGATACTGAGTGTGTGGAAAATACAGTGACAATATATATTCTTGCCTTAGCTTTAACATGTTTGTGAGTGTCAGATTGCAGACCAAACTCTTATCTAGTCATAGATCTTAAAGCCCAGATTCAGAAAAATATGAATGAGATAATTCAGATATGATGTATCCACTTATCAGTTTCTTTTATATCTTGATAAGTTAATGGGTAGCAAGAGAAATGAATCCAGTTTACTATTGCAGTTTTCATGTTATATAGGATTGTCTTGGTTTTTCTCCTTTAGAGGGTGAAAAACTCATAAAACTAAGCAAAATCTGAAAGCAGTAGGGTATCTTCACCATGAAGTAGATTTGTAGGTTCACATGTCAATATCTTCACAGTTATGACACACATGACAAATATATCAAATAAAACATAAAGAGGCAAGGTTTGTTCATATAGAGAGGAACTCATCTTCATCCTACAATGATTTACCAATACTAGAAAAGAGGTTAAGTAGTTTCTTACCCTCCAAGACTTGACAAGTGAAGGTTTCTTGAGAGAATGATTTCTAATGGAAGCTGTGTCAATGGTGTAGACTACCTATAGAGTGAAAAAGAAAAAAAAATACTGCTGATTCTCCTTGGTCCATTAACATAATCTTTCAGTTATTTATTAGGCAACATATTATTACAATGCCAGTGACTTCCTGAGAATAGATTAGAGTGTTCCCAATAGTATGCCAAGATAACACATGCAGTAATGCAATGTAGGTTATGAGTGAACCACATTTTTAGAATGAATTTGTACAATAATAGAAACTTTGTAAAAAATAGTATAGTAAGGTATTTCATATATTGCCAAGAATGATTTAACATTATAGGAAGTGATGTAATTGTAATATTGCATTATAAAAAAAGGAGACAAACTAAATGGAAAATCTTATATATATTTGAAAGTCTGTTGTGGTGTATTTTATAGTAAAATTTGAACATTTTAGACTAAAGTGTTTGTCTTGAACTTGCAAAATATAGAGCAGATACTTATTTGTAGAAGTTGAAGGTTCCTGAATCCTAATTAATTGATATGAATATCTTTCGTCATGCTTTAGTAATCAATATTTAGTTCAGCGAGTTTCTTGGCACACACGTTGATGTGAGCATAAAAGATCATGGCACCTTGATGGCTGGAAGCTAGCCAGTCTGGCATTGATTTTGTGCCATGTTTCTGCTTATTAACCTAGGTTTATATTTTTGTCAATTTGCAGGTTTATATTTTTGTCTAAATTTGCAAAGAAAATGTGTTATCATTCTCCTATTTAATTTCAGAGCAGTGAACTGAGCCACATAAATGTTCCTGTTATGCTAATGCCCGATGACTTCAAAGCTCACTCCAAAGTCCGTGTAGACAACCACCTGTTCAATAAGTAAGTTTTGTCGCATTTTTTGTATAACTTCTTTACCTTAGAAAATTAAGGTACTTTAACTATGTTTGTGGTTCATCTATATGCATTTATTGTTTCACCAACATTGTTTTACTGTAGATAGTAGAACAGTAGTTATGAGCATCTTTGGTTGCTGAAAAAATCTAGGGTCATACTATTAGTATAGAAATATGCAGGTACTACCTGAGGTATGATTGGGTTTTGTTCCTGAAAATGCAGTCATAGGGCAAACACTCTTATAGCAAACTCAAGATGCAGCACAAAAATTAGGAATGCATTGCAGACCCTTCAAACCCATGAAAACCATGAAATATCATGTTTAGATACAGTTGATGCTTTAAGTAATGAAACATGGTACATGAATAAAAGAAACCAAAGAATAAAGCAACAACAAAATAAACAAAAGCAATCTTTGTAATTACTCTTCATTTGAGGGTGGAGGACCACTTGCTCTGATGTTCCCTGAAGTTAATGGGTGTTGTGAAAGTATAATTTTGTTTTCTTTTATATTATTATTATTACTATTATTATTATTATTATTATTATTATTATTATTATTATTATTATTATTATTATTATTATCATTATCATTATCATCATCATCATCATCATCATCATCATTATTATCACTGTTGCTATTATTAAGCATTATGTACATAAGTATATGATGCTTCATGTCTTTTATCCATGATCACTGGTGGCTTCATTTTGTTCAGTCAGTCACTTGCTGCTTGCCTTGCCAGATAGTCATGAGTATGAGTCTCAGGGACCTGTCATGTCACAAAGCTGCATTCATTCACTCACTGTTAATGGGGAAATATATTGCTCCAGGGCTTGGAATAACAACAATCACTGTAAAATGGCTCCAGTGTAATGAGAGAATCTTGCTGTACAGAGCATGATTAGTCACAGATGCTAGCAAGTGACTGACAGTAACCTTGTGAAGTATTCTGCATACAGAGTATTGAAGAAAATATTATAGATAAAGCACATATTTCAGTGATAATGATGAAAATTATAATAGTTGTAATAGTAATGGTAATAATAATAATGATAATAGTAATAATAGTAATAATGATACTACAACTACTACTACTACTACTACTACTACTACTACTACTACTACTACTACTACTACTACTACTACTACTAGTACTACTAATGATAATAATAATAATAATAATAATAATAATAATAATAATAATGATTATAAAAGAAAATGAACCCAGTATAATTATGGTCACATGCTAGCATACCAAAATAAATGCTGCTGTACTTGCATGTAGAGTGAGTGAGTGAGAGAGTGAATGCACATTGTAACAGTTGTAAAGATGAAGTATAACCAACAGACAAGAAGTAATAAAAAGGAATGATTGAAAAAGTGATATATTGTTTAACTGTAAAGGATATTGTTGGGAGTAAATGTATATATATTTGCTTTAACTAAAGTTAAATACAATATGTATTGCTTTTATTTTCAGGGAGAATTTGCCATCACATTTTAAAGTTAAAGAATACTGCCCAATTGTCTTCAGAAATTTACGTGAAAGATTTGGCATTGATGATGCTGATTTCCGAGAATCCTTAACCAGGTGAGTGGTGTCTTCTTTCATTCTGTCAATTTATGATTTGTCATCGTAGAACCATAATCATAGAATGCAAAATAGTATTAAAGTTGTATGATTATAGACGTATGTACTACCATTTTAATGATATGAAAGGAAACCTTTGTAATGCTTCATAATTTCTGTGTAAAGTTTTCCTTCATGATGCTTTTTTATAGAAAAATATTGCCTTACTATGAAATTTTTCTTTTTTTACTTTGATATTTTTTTTAGTGAGCAGTAACTTTTCTATTCTGTTAGTTATCTATGAACAATTAGAATATAAACACAGGCTTATAGGAGTTGACAAGGATAGCTTTCCATGAAAAGAGTGGTTGCTGCAAATACAATCAACATCTTAACTAGATAAATAACATTTAAGATGTGGAAATGTTCATAGGTAGGTTGTGCATTTTTTAAATTTGTAAAAGTGTAAACATGAAAATGCTATTATTGGATGTTTTCTTAAGTTATTTGTGTGGAATCTTTTGAAAATGGCAGGAAACCGTTTTTCTTATATATAGGTATACAGTATATTCTACTGAGTATATGATGTTAATTACCTTGAATGGTTGCAGAAGTTACCTGAAATAAGCAAATATAAAAGATGCTACAAAAATATTTCAGTGCATCAAAATACTGCCTAACAGAAAGGCCTCTCTTAGGTCGAGACTAATTGAAGTCCAGCGATATGGGGTCTTTAGTAACGACAGGTAAAGGTAGCACAACTCTGTCTTTTAAGCAAAATTAATCACCAAGAGTATATCCTCTGTGTTCTGGGATTTGAGCTGCATAATGGACTTCAATATAGCTCACCTTGACTCAGGTCAATGCAATAGTGAGCATTATTAAAGTTTGTTCATCTGCATGTCCCTCAAGAAGAGTTAGTGCTGTGTTCTATTCTGTGACTATCTGTTGTACTAACATGGTTGTATTCATAACTGATTTTGATATTAGATTTAGGATTTAAATTACTTTTGACTCATGTTTTCTCTGTAGATATCAGTTATTTAGATGTGATGAGAGCTTATTTGTGGGACATGCATTATGTACAGCTCAAATTCATTCCTGCTGTGTATAACATTTAACACTACTAACACTGGGTGCTACATCTCAAAATAGACTACAGACAGTCATTCATCTACTATTCCAAAGTTCCTAGATTTTACTTGCTCATGTTGTAACTGGGAATGGTTCTAATGTGGATTTATAATTGGCAGTTCCTAATTGATATGGTTGTAGGTTGAGCAACAAAGCCACCTTTTCTACAAATGGGTAGTTATTCTAGTATCTTTGTATTTACCATATTTCACTTGAAACTTTAAAATGCAAGCAAAAGAATCTAAGGGAGTTCTAGATTTTATGAAAAACATGAAGATGCATTCTTACATGAGCTTGTGGGTGAGTAATTACTCTGTAGTCTGCAAAACAGTACTCTGGCACTTCCACTAAACTGTAGTTGTGAAACTTGGGCTGGAAATGGAAGTGGAATTAGGCAGTGGCAGTCTCTCATGGACAGCCACAAATAGGCCTAGTGGCCTCCTGCAGCTTCCTTCATTTTACTATGTTCTTATGTTCTTATGAAAGTAGCATGCCTATTATTGAGCTTTGTTATAGGTGAAAGACTTAGAAAAACATGGTTTTGTAAAGAATGTAAGATAGCAATTTAGTTATGGGCTTTGGAAGTGACATTATGAAATGAGGCTGTTTACCTTTCAACTAATTACATATTGTTAATAAGCTAAGGATATTCAGATGGGAATGGATGAAGTGGGTAAAGAGGGATGAAATTAAGGATGTGCATGAAGATGGAAGACTTCTCTCCCTGTAAAGAAAGAATGTAAGAGTGTGGTGGTGTAGCATAAATAGCATAAGTAAAACCATATAGGTTCTCAGTCTTGGTGGGTATTCCTGGCCTGAAAAGGCAGTGTTGAGGAGGCATCATATATGATCGGGAGGATTCCTACATTCTGTTGAAGCTTTGTGGACCATAAAGTGTTAGATTTTCAGTGCAACACTTCTATTAAGTCCATGATAAGCTCTTTCTTCTAGAATATATCTTGAGCAAGTTAGATTTTCTCAAACAAAAAATCACCATCAAATCTTGACTTGCTTACCTGTGTAGTTTGTTGCATTTAGACATTACTCACATAAAGCTTGCTGATCTCTGAGTAATTGGAGAGTTCACCTTACCTCACTTCCCTTCTGAACCTGTACTGGCTGACAATGAAGGTTGAGGGATTTATTACAAAGCCTCAAATTAGTACTGCTTCTAGTTGCTTCTAGTAGTTATAACTTACGTACAATTTTTTTATATCTTAACCAAATTGTACCTGTGATATCACTATTTCATGTGGTACCAATTTTTCTTTAAATAGTCATAAATGTTGACCCACAGTTTGCAGAGGAATCATTAATTAAATTGAAATACATCTACTGCATTTTGGAAAAATTAAGCTGCATTTCAAAACCATGTGTAGGTTATGAAATGTTGGCAATGAAAGTTTCAACTATAGTGTTGGTTGCACTTTCATCTTTTGTTCAGTTTTATTCTGAGCGATGGAAAACTTGTGTATCTGATTGTTAATTTTCTAAAATAGTTCATGATGTTGAAAATGATTTAGCAAAATCATTAATGGCTGATTCATACTAATAAAATAAGTAAGAAGGTGAAATTGCTGTCGAAGTTTTGGTTTTCTGCCTGTTTTCCATGGTAAAGGATGGGTTTTAGTGAATTAGCCTCAATTATCATGCAGGTCTTTTTGAAAATATTTTGGTTGTATGTTTTATTTTGATAAAAATAATTGTGGAGAGGAAAATAACTCAGAGTGTGAACATTTCTCATGGCATAAATCTTCATGAAAGCATGAGAGTTTAATTTTTGATATCACTGTCATCTGCACACCATCTATATGAATATTTGACAGAGTGCATCAGTTTATAAGTAAGATAAGCTACTATAAGTAAGATAAGCTACTTACATAGGCTTCTTAATTTTTTCATTAGGATGAATGGCTGGATAAATTTTACTAAGTATTGAAAATGTCAATGGCTATATTATTTTTTCTTTTTGTAAATGATGTTTATTTGTGAATAGTATTGATTTGTACCTTTGTACCAAATATTGTGATGCTTAGCAGACTAACCAAGAAGTTGTTGCTGTACATTGTAACATGAACTACAGCCTTTCATCCCTTTATAAGGTTCACTGCTTAGAATGAATTATATATCACTGAAAAGTGTGAAGATTTCTCTTAGTTTTGCTGTAAATTGGATGTAGTGTAAGGTTGGGAATATTATAGTATCCTTTTCCTTTCTTCACATGTAGCATATATTGAAGATCCCTATATAGATTAGCTTTAGTAGACTTTGTAAAACATGGTAACACTTATGATTTGTAAGTAAGTTTTATTTCTGAAAATTAGCTAACCTACTGATATGCTTTATGTACTGTACATATACTGTTGGCTTTTCAAGATGAAAGCTTACCTAATGCATTAAAAGTTAACTCTTGTTGTAGTTTTTGTGATTTATTTTCAAGTGATTATACAAAAATGTGCTTGGTAAAGTATTGTTAAATGAATTACTTCAAGTTCATCAGCATTTTGTTTATGTGAATTAACTCCTTGATAACCTCACAATCTAATGTTTCCATATTGAAAATATAAGGAAAGAATGTTTATACTTGAATTTCTGAAGTAATGTCATGAGAACAAGGTTTTCCTGATTATCTTATTGTTTTGTTATATATTTCAGTGCATCATGTTAATGTATGCTTTTCCTTCAAGGTCCCAGCCAGTATCCATAGACTCTCCAGGAAGAGGTGGAGCACGGTTTTACAGTTCATGTGACAAGATGTACATAGTCAAGACCCTAACTAGCGATGAAGTCGAACAAATGCATGCCTTGCTCAAAGAATACCACCCTGTAAGTACTGAACTATTGGAAATATTAATGAAATGTTTATGATAACTTGCATTTGTGTAAACATAGCTTAGTCTATTTCAGAACAAAGAACTTGATGCTTGGAGGTTTCAGTGAAGTTTGCTGCACAATAATACATGCTCATGGCTTGTGATAATGTTATGGACTGAATGTCACCATGGACCTTTGATTATTAATTTTCTTGGTTTTTGTATGTCAGCTTGTATTTGCAGGAATGGCTAGACTTAGGATGAAAAATTCTTGAACTTGTCATTCCTTTAATTATTGAATTATAAGTAACTTGGACATTGCCCATAGCTGCAAGTTATGTTGGGTAACTAGAATAGAAATGTAAATGGAATGTCTTATTTTCAGTATGTTGTAAATCGGCATGGCAAGACCTTATTACCCCAGTACCTGGCCATGTATCGTCTCACAGTGGACAGCATAGAAACCTATTGTGTCGTTATGAGAAATGTATTCTCCACCTTCCTCAAAATCCATAAGTAAGTGAAACTAACTTGCAAGTTTGGTATGTCTGAGATAGTTTCAAAAAGTGTTGTAGTCTGAAGTTCCTGTGACTGCAACTATAATGAGTGTAGAATTTCTCAGGGAAGTAACTTAGATACTAGAGTTTGATTCCTTGTTGAAAAGAGAAAGTAAGCTTATCTTTTTATATTATGGCCTTTGTTATCCAAGAGTGTCATTTTAAAGAATATTCTTTATGCTTTGACACCTTGTATAAGACTATTCCTTTCCACCATGGTTGGGTGAGGCTGAAAGTGTGAATGTGTGTATGAGTGTATGGTGCCTTGTTTGGTCTACCATGTTGTTACTTTGTTATTTCATTATTATTGTTGGCTGTATATTCAGAGGGTGCATTTAGCTTATTATCCATTTTGGTATACATAAAAAGAATTGTCATTGAGATGATTTTGTTCTTTTCAGGAAATATGATCTTAAAGGTTCAACAGTAGACCGTGAAGCATCAGTGAAGGAACTGGAGAAAGATTTGCCTACTTTAAAAGATAATGATTTTATGAAGGAAGGAACAAAAATACATATTGGTGAAGAGGCCAAGCAACAGCTTATGGAAACATTAACAGCTGATGTTGAGGTAAAAGTTAGGGTTTCGTTGCCTTAGTCATTTACATTATTCTTAAAATTATATAAATTTCCATTTCAAAACTATTTTTCCAAGAGTCAAATTCATGTAAATGGAAATACAACACTCTTTTGACCCCTTTGGGGATGGGCCCTTTTTTTCCCTATGTTATTTTTGTTGCCCTTGGCACCTAAAAGAAAAAAAGAAAAGTAGGAAAACATGTATTACCTTATATTTTTTAAGGCTTAAAATTACATCTTACACTTGCAGTTCTTGATGAAACTTCACTTGATGGATTACTCCCTTCTTCTGGGTATTCATGACATAGCTAAGGCTGAAATGGATGGTGTTATGCAGAATGAATCTGAGGATGATGCTGTTGAGGTAAGACTTTGTAGGATGCACTTGTGAAAATCTAGACAAATCACCCTGTAAGTTTTGATGTTTTGCATTGATCTTTTTTTTTTTTTTTTTTTTTTTTTTTTTTCTTCACACACTCATGCACGCACTCTTGGCTGTGTATTGTATGTATTGAATGTCATGGACGGTTTATATCTCCTTGCAATCTTTAGTTTTTAGCAAGATTCACATTACTAGGAATTTGCTAATAAGAATAGTTTAACAGCTTTTGGGGTCATTAAAAAGTATTTTTGTTATTCTCAATGTTTCTGAAAACTTACTCAACCAACAGGAGGAAGAGGAAGATGAATGTTCCGGTGTACCAACACCTCCTGACTCTCCAAACACAGCTGCAAGAGAGCGAGCGACTAGTAATGGAGCAATTGATCCAGATGTTGAAATATATGCTATTGAGAGTAACGAAAGTAAGTTTCAAGTTTTTTTCTCTACTATTTATAGATTGATTGATGACTTATCATTGCATGAATAGTACCAGTACCAGTAACCTACAATTCAGAAAATGACATTTCTGAAATCTTGTATACGTATATGATAAGGTACCATCTAGGGAGGAATCCATAAATATCATAATTTCAGAATAGAACTTTGATTTCACACTCATTTCATCCTTCATCCTTACCAGTTGATGCAGTTCTAGCACTATGTGATCTTTTGTTTGTAGAGGAATCATGGATATGATGAGTAGATGATGCCAAGTTATCTCTCCAGAAGAAAGGCAACTCGTTAAACTATAAGGGAACGTTGATTAGCGAGAGTTGTCAGAAATTTCTTTTGCATGTTGGTTACTAAATCATTGCTTATTATCTTCAAGCAAGTATCTAATGTTGTGAGTGGCTACTTTTTTGTTAGGTGATGTACCTACTCACCTTGCTATTAAGAAATAGTTATCAGTGATTGCAATATTGGTCTAAAACATTCCAGGTAACATTTCCATGAGAGAAGGATAAGAACTCTCTTGACCTTGGTCTTTGTATTAGATCTTTATTTTCTTCATAGCTAGACTTGTGGGTTAGTGTAGTAATACTGCTTCCTCTGCAGTACCTGGCAATCCAGATTGAATAGTGATTAATACTTATGAGATCAAGATATGATTAATTTGATGCACTGCATTTTGCAGTGCAAATATTCTGGTGATAGATACTCTATATACTGGACTATAAGGCAACTCAATGTATAAGATGACCCCTAATTTTTGAGGGAAGAATTTGGGTTTTGAGCTATCACTGCTGTATAAGACAACGCCCTAATGGTGGAGGGAGCAGCTGCTCACATGGTTGGCCTTAAAGAGTGCATCACTGACAAAATGCAACATGAATGGTTTGTGTGGCATTGGTTCCCTCTCTCTCAAGTACATTACTATCATGGCAAAATTTACTGCCCCTTTTCTACACAATTACAGGTGTTACTTAGCTCCAAATGACAGGAATATTCATGACTTTCTTTTCATGAAGACTACTAATTGTCATAGGTTTATTGCTGTGCCTCCCTGGGCACTTTGGAGCCATAATATGATAGACATGATAGGCTTGGGTGGCAATTCCCTCATTATAGTTTTATAATGAAATGAACTGTGAAGGCTATGATTGGCTAGCTTAACATAAACAGCATATATCAATGTCAAAGTTTCTGTCAAATATTTCTTATTTAGGTTAGGAATGTCCAAATTGGCAAAAAAAACTCATCTTATACTCCAGCATATATGATGATATTCAGTGTTAGCTTTTTATCTGTTATAGAATGGAACCATATTGAAAGCAGGGATGCTTCCATCACTTGAAAAAATACATAGTAAAATGAAGATATTGATGATAAGTAAACATGACGAGTTGTAAAATATGTACCCTTCACACTTAACATGTACTGTTGTGGTGGATAATTGTAGATATTATTGAAGATAGTCGGTAGAATTTTTCTGCTTCCTCTTACTCTTTCATCAGCTTCCTTATCCTATTGTGATGAAATTGTTCACCATTCCTCCAGCACTCACAAAAATCACTCATGCTATTCCATATAGGTTTAATTGCATCACTCACTGAAACCTTGGGAAGGGTGAAATGATATGCAAAGGATAAAAAAAAGTAGCTTAGATATTCTCCCATGCATGAAGCATGGTACCAACAGATGGTAGCATGAAATATAAAATCATCAAATAGAGACTCATCAAGTTTGATAGATTGAATACCTTCACTGATGAAATTGCCCTTGTTAAAGTGATATGACATCTGTCTGTTGATTGTATGTTTTTTTTTTAACATGTTGAAAATGTTTTTTTATGAAATTTATTATTCTTAGTTTGTGTGTGTGTGTGTTTTAGGTAACTTACAGCATGTACAAATATATGAGAAGGAAAATTATTTTTTTTCCAGATGCACCTCAGCGGGAAATATATTTCATGGCTCTCATTGATGTGCTCACTCATTATGGTGTTAAAAAGCAAGCAGCAAAAGCTGCAAAGACTGTCAAATATGGATCTAATGCTGATGGCATTTCTACAGTTGAACCAGAACAATATGGACGTCGATTCTTGGATTTTATGAACCAAGCTATTGTGTAATTGGGAAAGAGGAAGCTGCTATTTGGTTTTGGTAGGGAAAAGGATTTTCTCAGTACATTATGAATATTTCTTTTCATTGGTTTAAGTACTTGTAGATTTTCTCACCTGCTGCCTGTTGTTCTATGATGAAACTAGTGCATATTTGATTGTTGAGTGTGGCATATTTTCCAGTAATACTAAATGACTTGTCTGCTAGCATACTTTAGTTTCTTGTGTTTTGCTGTGTCTGGAAACAGACATCACACCAAGATCTCACATTATATGGACACTACTTAAGTGAAAACTAGATAAAACAAATGATACAAATTACTACTACTTTAAAGTATCCATAAACTACTCAAAACAATGTAAATTTTCCTGAAGGAGATAGATTTTTTTTGGAGAGGATGACTAACATATATATGAAATGCTATAACAATGTTACAGAGAGTCATCTGTGTTTTGGCATTTCCTCATCCGGAAAGATGTCTTGATTGATTATTTAGAGTTTATATAAAGCATAAGCAGTATTTGAAAAGATACTTTTTGTTAATTTAGGCAATTATTTTTACACTAAAGGTCATTGTCTTGTTTGTTGTTGTTGTTTTTGCAATCCTGTAACTAATCGTGTAAGTAGCACTATGTCCAGCATTAGTGATTTATGTTGAAGAATACTCAAATTTAGATTTTCATTTGCTTAGCAATAAGGAGATGATTACAGTTATGAATGGATATCATAAGCTGTAGTCTTTATGTTTGCCATTACTCATATGAAATAGTCTTTGTCTGTGATTGAGGGTTGACCTTTCTTTGACTTTTTTTTTTTCAATACATATTTATTTGTTTTTAATAAGGTCTTATTTCCTACATCAGGGCTATGAATATGAAATCTTATCTCAAAGCTCAAAGTATATAAACAGAAACTTCATTATATTTTGTCACTGTAATTTCAAGTAGTATAATTATAAGGGAGGTCACTCTTAGATGAAAAAAGGACTTGCCAATATAATTAATAAAATGCTACACTAGTCTATACAGTTACATTAGTAGTTATATGCATTGCCTTTGAAGAGCTTTAAGAAACTAAAGCGTGTATTGTGTGTGACTTTCCTACTTAACATTTCAGCAGTCTCTCCAGTAACAGAAACAAGTTACAGGAATGTCATGAAATAGCACTGTGTAGTTCTGTAATGTTTTATGCTTCATGAATTTTCATCTACTTTGCATTAATACTTAGATTTTTCTTTTATATACTCTAAAGTAAAGAGTCACGAGATTGCTGAACCGTGTGTAATCCTTCAGTGCAAATTAAATGATTTAACATTCTAACGATGATTGAGATATGTTTTGGCATTCAGTCAATTATCAAGAAGTGTGTTAGTGAATAATGAACACTAATTATTGTTGCTTATATGCAGAACAGTTGCTGTAGGTGGCTAGTGAGTAATAATTTTCTCATAGAAGGAAATTATTGTTACTGAACATTTGAAAGAAAATTAATCTTTCAGTAGATTTGCAGACAAAATTCAGATAATTGTAAGGCTAATCAAAGGCAAGAACATTATATAGATGGCATTTATTGTAAATGAAATTTTTGTTGTATTTATTCCGATGGAAATAACACAAGCTTAAAGGCAAGATCTACATAATGGAGAACAACAACTTAAGGTAAAAATGTATGCAGATTTGAGTCTGTGTTCTCAGTAAGTAATCCTATTATAACATTTTGTGATAAGAAATATTGAAAACCCTTGTTAAACATGTTTGTTTTATTCTCTTGAAATATGCAAGGTTTTGATTGGAGCTAAAATACACACACACACACACACACACACACACACACACACACACACACACACACACACACACACTCCCCCAAGAATGTGCATTATGATAAGGTCTTGTGATGGCAGACAGCTTCCAGCCACTTGGTCAGGAGGGTAAACAAACAATACTCCACAATGTTCTGTGTTGCCAGTGTTTTTTGTTTATTTTTCTTATTATATTATCGATGTATACAAAATGTTCATCTGATTCTCCTACCTCCAGTGCAAAGAAGAAAGTAATTACTCCTTATACATAAATGAATTGCTCTTGAGTAAAGGCTTGTGTGATTGGTGATCTTAATCATCACAATAAGACACAGTGATGCAGTAACATTTGTCAACATCAGTTAAATCTACTCTCATTGTGAAGAACAAACTGTGGCCATTTGATGTGGAAAAAGTTTTGTTACAGTGATAGAAGACCAGACACAGAAATGTTAGTCCATTGCTTCAAACATTCTTCAAGCCCAGTATGCTTTCAACCATATATATTAATGGTGAGTACCTGTATTACTTCTGTTTTCCACTTTCAGTACAAGGGTCAATGATTTACTATATTTTCTGCAGTTGTGGAAGAATTCCATAGTAGATAGATGACTGCCCAAGTATGTAAATGTTGGGAGAACATTAAGGATAGGCTCAGTCAAGTCATGATGCTCAGTAATGTATGTATTTTTTAGTTTGTAATATTTTGTGTGTATGTGTGTGTGTGTGTGTGTGTGTGATATCAAGAGGCAAAGGTGAAAGAACATTTTTGAAATTTTATCATTACTCAGATTATGGTTCATTCATACCAAAGAATAATTTTGTAACATTGCTCACCATTTTACACATTTCCATCTAATGTGTTTTGGTGTTTATGAATTGATTGATTGTGCAAGCACATTGACAAGATATTTCTGAATGTATGATAAGATTCAAACTGAACAATACATACAGCTTGAGATGAATTGGAAAGAAGCATAAATAGAATTTTTGTGAAAAGTTACCATGTTGTCAGGTAAAGCTGTCAATACTATGTTAAAAGCTTTGAAGAGAAGAATGCAGAACAATGTAGGCGTCTGCCTAGCCTAGTTTTTAACAGCTCACTTATTTCTGTGTTATTATTTCTTATTTGATTTTATTTATCTTTAAAACTTTATAACATTGATATCAGTTCAATAAATATCTTGTCTTACTTTTCCAGGTTTATAATTTCTTTCAGAGATACACTAGACTGACAGTTATGAATGCTTATTACCAGGATGATTTTTTCTTTTTTGTAAAGTTTTTTCATGCAAAATCTTGTGTACATTTCTGGGTCTTATTGAAGTTAGAACTACCACAAGTTAATGAATTGATCACAACTCTACTCATGCAACTAAGATGTGATAATGAATTAAAAGGAGAGGGAGAAAATTTATGAATTAAGATAGGAATACTGAAAAGTCAAGACATTGCAATATATAATTTGCAGAATCTGTATATGTGGTAACCACAGTATTGAAGAAATTATAGCGTTTACACTGGTGACAGTGTCAGAAGTGTTTTTTCCATCATAGCTAACAAATCATGACTTCAATAAAAGGAACTGAAAGGCATGGTTCTAGCAGGGTAGTACAAAGTTCAGCAAAGCAGCAATAACTAATTCAGAGAATAATGCACATCCTTATCATATATAGCATGATGGCACAGGGACAATGATGCCCTATATGTACATGTTTACAGATGATGAAAAAGGTAAATAACATCAACATTTAAAGTAGCTTTTCTGGTGGGCTACTGTTTTGCTTTCATATCTAGATTTTTTTGATAATTGAATTTTCTAAAAAAAGTTAATGAATGCTATTAGTATGTTTTGCATTAATTGTGTCATATATACTGCAGAAACCAAGGCACCTAGAATAATAAACAGTTGTACTGTCTAAAATGGAACTGGTTTACAGTAACACTTGTTAAGAACCACCTACAGCATGATTTATTTGTCTCTCTTGTTGCAAATGAGCACGTTCTGGTAGTCCATGGCTAATACACAAATCCTCTGTGATATTTCCCTCTCTACAGAAAGATAGAAGTATAACTTTATGTATTTAAGAGTGGATGTGGGGAGTGGCTGAAGACTTTCAGGTTTCTTTTTCTTTTTTTCTTCTTCAAATTTTCAGGTTATGGTCTTTACTCTATCTTTGAGTTACCTTGATATGAGATCTGCTCTAGCTTTCCATGTAGTATAGCAGTGATTTAATAAGCAGGAGTTGGTAAGGTCTACCACTTATTGTGAAGAACCTTCATATGGGGTTTAAAATAACCTATGTGTTGTCAATTCTATCACACCTTTGGTTATATTTTGTTGTAATTTGTTGTCATTCATGAAACTCCCATAACACAGCTTTTTGGTAAAACCAACCTTTATAGATGGACACAATATTTAGAGTATGAGAGACAGATATCAAAGACAAGTAATGGAAAAACCCATACTCATGCATTGCTTTCAGCAACATTTTATATTAATTGTGGTACATATTGTTTGGTATACTTATAAAATTAAAATTTTCCATATCCAGTATTTGTTTTCAGTATGTATCTCTCTCTCTCTCTCTCTCTCTCTCTCTCTCTCTCTCTCTCTCTCTCTCTCTCTCTCTCTCTCTCTCTCTCTCTCTCTCTTGTACTATTTCTTGGAGATGAATATGATCAATGATGATTTTTTGTAAGCTAGTTGTTCTCCATTATGTAAAAACAGCATGAGGATGTTACTTGTTGGATAATTTTTAAATTGATGACTCATGTGTACTACACGTTCAATGTACAGTTAGTTGAGGGAGTGTTGTCAGGGGGCTGCTCTTGCATGTAATCATTCACCTGACACTTGATATGGTTTTACTGACAAGCCAAAAAAAAATGATGGATTCACAAAGTTTATAAGTTTGAAAGTTTCATTAAGTAGTTAGTTAATTTATTTGTCTTTTCATTTATTCCCTTGATTGTTCTCTTCTTTTGATGTCACATAAGGTACTGTTATAATAAACTGCAATGCTTATATCCAACATATATTCATGTTTTATGTATTTATCTTTTCTTTTTCATTTATAAATGAGTTGAAATTTTCTAATGAATTCACATTGACTTCCTTTGAATGCAGTTTACTATTTTGTCATTAATACAGCCCTTTACCCTAATACTGTATTTAACATGATCTGAATTTTGTACTGGGAACTGGCTAGTATGAGAAGTGCATACATTTTGTGAAAAGCTTGGATATGTGTTTGTGGGGTAAGTGTTGTGTATTTGATTAATTCAACTAGAATGTAGGAGAATTCTTGTGAGAAAAGCTCACCCGTCTATATATAATATGCTGTAGGGATCTCATGCTTTCTATTGACACTGCTGTCAGTAATGATACTATAATCAATGAGATCTATTATTTCTGTTTACTGTACACCGTGACAATGTTCATAAGGCTGGAACCATGTCTAAGCAAACATTATGTAGGAAACATCATGTATATCAATGTTCACATAACTTGAAAATTTGAATTATACCTTGAGAGCGTACAAGCTTTTATTATTCTTCTCTGTTTATTGTATACGACCTTCCATTAGGAAAATACTGTCTTGACACATACGTACTATTATAGGAGAGAGGCCTTAGTGTACAGATTGTGGGTCGTGCTCATCCAGGTGACCGTGCAGTTTCTCTCATAAATGAAAGTTTCTCAATGATCAAGAAACCCATATGTTGTAGATTAGGTGTCCATTATAATGTGTGTATAATATTAATTACTTATGAGAGATTCAGTGAGAAGCACAACTTTTTTTTGTGTGTGTATATTTAGGATTCTTGCAATAATAATAATAATAATAATAATAATAATAATAATAATAATAATAATAAATAGAAGTTTGCAATTGTATGTTGTTAAGACCACCAAGTGATCACTGATACCATTGTCCATTATCTTTTGTTAATTGATTTAATTGACATGGCTTAAACTGCTTTTGCTCCAGTAATGCAGTATATATTACTCAACAGGTGTCTTAGATAGTAGTAATGCCCTAGATTTGCTGACCTTTATTGGTGTGCCTGTACAAATATAGGATGTAGATTTAGACATGTTGCAATTTGCCAGTCAATAGTTAGTAGCTTAGCTGTGTGTAGTCATATGTACCATTTATGCACCGGTTTTTGTAATTCATCTCATACCATCAACATTTTGTAGTCTTTCTTGTATTGTTTGGAACGTCTGGAATGTTGTGAGAATGTCAAGGGTAATTACGTGATGATGTCCGCTCTGACTAATGCGATGAAGGTCTCTTACGTGAATTGCAAAACTTGAAAAAATACTTACTATAGTGTTTATGTTTATAGTGTTATGGAGTAGGATACAGCTTTCAGTATTTATGTTCTCATTTGCTCAAGCATAGAATGAAGCTGTTTGTGTAGTGTGATAATGTTCATATTTCATACAAATGTGCAGCCTTTTGTTTGGTTTTATTATGTATTTATTAATTATTGTTGCAATGGCATCATTATCATTATTATTATTGTTTTATTATTATATTTTATTATTATATCATTAATGTTATTACAGCAAAAAATACTATGCAGTAAATCTGATCTGCATTCATGACACAGTGGGACTTAGTTAATTCAGAATGTTCAGGACTAAATTTGAATCAACAAATTTGTCACATAAGAATTTTGGAAGTTTTATACATTTATCAGTGCCTTTTTTTCACTCATACCTTTTCTTGCATATAAGCTTTGTTGTATGTCATTATACATAACTCTCCTGTTTTAGTACATATGCATTTGTAGTGCCTATGCCTAATGTGAATGTTGTGGCAGGCAGCAGAGCCTCATGGTACATACTTTTGTACACTAATGGGTTAAGAATTATTAGTAAACCGTTGCATTGGCCTCAGTCAAATTGTGTTGTAATACTGGCATATGTTCATGCGGTGTTATCCTATTACTTGTCTGAAGATTTTATTTAGCACTTTCTGAGGTGCAGGGGAAATTTTTGAAATAAACCACTACATTTGAAATGTTGTATTATGGATTAATGAGGTTCCACTGCAAATATTTAAATATATGTCTTGCACAAGTTCCAAAGTAGTATTATCATTATTAAGTTTCTTTTATTGTAAATATTTTTTTCTTTTTAGTTTAAGTAATTTAGTTGTCTTTGTTTCCACTGTACAGACAAAATTGTCACTAACTTGCCCACAAGATATGCACAGAAGGAAAAAATTAACTTTGTATTGTAGGAAAATCTCCTAAGACCTTACTTGTGTGTTAATTGCATGAGATTATAATATATGCCTTTTAGAAAAAAATGTAATTTTATGTCTGTGATATATCAGCAGCTACTTCAAGCTCTCATTGAGATCAGGTCTGATTTCTCCTCATCCATGACTCAGACCAAGTGATGAGTGAGATGGTTTTCATTGTGGCCTCATGCAGACTGTGTAGCTTTATATAAGTGTTTTGAAAAATGGTTGTTGAATTCAGTGTTAAATTCTATGTATTTATGTTAATGTTTCATGAAATGCACATGTACCCATCAAAACTTTCCATAGTATGGACCAAAGTTTGAAATATGTGCACACTAACACACACTGATCTTTGGTAACACTTTAACCTGTTTAATATTAGTAGTCAGTTCAGAATGAAATACGGAAAATATTCTAAGCCAGTTTTGTATTGATGATATCAAGTGTTGAAAAGAAAGCATGAAGTTTTTTTTATTTTTATGAGAATTTAATATGCTAAGGATTGTGTATTACATAAGATTCATGATACATTGGTAGCAATTTTACCTAACTGTATTTTGAGTGGGTCGTAGACACATTGCTGCATACTCAAAAGATTTAGCTGGTTTAAACAGGAAACATTTCCTTCTTATAACTGCTCCTTATGTCAAACATGTTTCTTTAACATAATATGTTCATGGAGAAAATAATTATTGGAAGAAATTATATTTCAATGTTAATGATGCATTGGTAAAAAGCACATTGAGGAAGAGATGTCATTATGAATGATAGTGAGTAAAATTTGTAGTAACACTACTGCTGTGTAGTTTTTAATTACATACATTGAAAGATACACTTTACTTTGACACAAAAATTTTCCAACTAAATTTGTGTTTAAGGAATATGCTACAAAGGAATGGCAGCTTTATGAAGGAAACACCCTAGTATGATGATGGTTTTAAATGTGCATTTGTTTTGATAAAATTTGCATATAGGTTTTAGAATTGAAAATTAAACATGTCTCAGATGCTCAGAGTACATGCAAATGAAACTGTCTTTTTCCTGAAATTTGTGCCAGATTAGAGAACAAATATTAAAAATTGATTGCTTACATCTTATCAAGTGTGATATGGATGTGATCTGAACAACATAGTACAGATACTCAATGAGAAATTTCAAGATGGGTAAATATGAAACTTGTACACAGCTAAAATGTGCATGAAATTAGTTTTTATTTGACTAGCTAAATTTTAGCCAGCTAGTCAATAAGGTACATATTTGAAATAATAATCATATAAAAAGAATTAAATATAGAATCATAACTGTTTTTTAGTTTATTGGGGAAGTACTAGTCTGTAATATGCGTTAGTGTTTGAGTAGCCAAAGCTAAGTGCATTCTTGGCTTGATGAGTGCTTTATTTGTCAAGTATGTGTATGGAATTTGGGTCAAAGGGTGTAAACTTTAGCATGGCAGGTGCCTCAACATCCTCTGGTGGGAAGACCAGTGTTCTAAGCTATGCAGTTCTTTTTTTGTCTTTTGTAAAATGCTTTCATATGACACTAATTGTAGAGTGAATTATAATATAAGGAGTTTATTTGGTAATCAGTGATGTTTTGTGAAATATTGACCAAAAATTAAGTTAGATTAGCCGTGGAGTTTCTCATGATAAACATTTTTCATACTGTGAGTAAGAAAATTTAAGTTCCCACCACTAAGGAGTTGATATCTATCTTCCCTCCCGTCCAAAGTTTAACCATTTTTACCCTACTCGCAAGTTGCCTTAGGAGACTTGTTGTCTAGCGTCTGGTTGCTGTACAGGTTTGTCTGCGAAACAGTTCAATTCACTGTTGTCAGTACCTTTGTTTGGGCTGATCTTTTGTGCATTTCTCATAAGGGTAATCTTTATTATAAGGTCATTATGAGTAATTATTTAATGATTTTATCAAGGGATTACTAATCTCATTATTTTCTACCAGATATGTATAAATACATTCAAGGCTTACTGTGCGTTTCATTTAGTTCATTAAGCAAGATGGCAGACAGTGTTGCTATGACAAAGGTGACATGAACACCAAACAACAAGTGCAGCATTAGACAATATATATATATATATATATATATATATA
>CM035193.1:4854115-4866615 GCA_020233015.1 Callinectes sapidus
TCTCTCTCTCTCTCTCTCTCTCTCTCTCTCTCTCTCTCTCTCTCTCTCTCTCTCTCTCTCTCTCTCTTCACCCATCTACCCCATACTTACAATCATTCCTTCACCGTCCCTTATACACCCAAACCCCAACCCACTTTCCGTCCTTAACCCTCTTACTCCCATTCCTTTGCACGTGGACATGAGGCTCAGCATTCCGGAGGAGGTGTGACAGCCTTAAACACGGGGCGGGAACACCTCGATACGCTAAACACACACCCTGGAACATTTACCTCGCGCTGCTTCATAATACTCATGGTAAAAACGAGGCACCAGTGTAACATCTTTTTGCCCCACGACCTCGACCTGCTGCGGGTGAGTCATGAGGATACGTGAGTGAGGAATACTTGTACTTAGGTAACATGTGTGTGTGTGTATGTGTGTGTGTATGTGTGTGTGTGTTTAAGAGGGCGAGGTGAAGCAGGGCAAGGTAAGGTAAGGTAAGACAGGTGAGGAAGGTTGAGGTGGTGATGATGTTAGATTGAATTGGGACGTTTAGAGTGTGGTGGGTTTCTTTGCCATGGTGAGGTTAGGTTAGGTTATATTACGTTGGATTTTGGTTAGGTTAGAAGTTGGGTTGGGTTAAGTTTTGCTATTTTGTGCTGTGTTGGGTTAGGTTGTGTTGGTTTGTTACTCTAACTTATGTTTTGTAATGTTATGTATGCTTGGGTTAATTAAGTTAGGTTGATCTATACCTTATTGTTCTATGTTAGTTTATGTTATTTTAGATTAGAATGGGTTTTGGCTGTGTTGAGTTCTGCTGAATTATGTTATGATATCTTATGTTAGTTTAAGTTAAGTTTGGTTTATTTATGTTACTGTTAAGATTAGCTTTAGAGGGAAAATGAAAATGAAATAATCTACTGGGGGAAAATAAGAAACAAACCACATAAAGAAGTATATAGATTCCAAATATTCACCATAACCTTTCGTGAATTCTAGAAAACAGAAGAACACAAGTAATACCAACGCTAAAGAATACAAAGAAAGAACAGATAGAAGCGAATGTAGTGGCCCTTACTATATGTGGAAAGCAGGACTATGGATTTAAGAGTGGGAGGGGGGTGGGGGCGGCGGGTGAGTGCAGGTGGATTATAGTCTGCGGGTGGAAGAGTAATTTTTTGTGGAGGTGTGGCGTCAGAGGCACGTGTTGCTGGAGAGAGTGAGGATGGCTGTGTAAGTTGAAGGTTCATCCTCTTCATATCATGTCACAAACGCCCTTGCTGTGTGTGTGTGTTAGAGAGAGAGAGAGAGAGAGAGAGAGAGAGAGAGAGAGAGAGAGAGAGAGAGAGAGACCTAACTAACCAACCAAGTCTATCCATACTCGGTCTAAACATTTTCAAACTCATAATCGTAAATGATAACAAAAAACTTCACACACACACACACACACACACACACACACACACACACACACACACACACACACACACACACACACACACAGCTGTACTCATTGCCATGCCCACACAGGTGAAGGGGTGAGCGGTGTGCTGAAGTGCTGGGGGTCACGCGGGGCCGGGAAGGGGTCAGGTGTGGGGTGGAGTGTAGTAGTGGTGGCGGTGGTGAGGAACCCAAGAGGCGCATCGCTTACCTGATAACATTTAAAGGATGGGAGATGAGTTGACTGGTGGAGGAGTTACTTGCCGGCTGACCAAGCAAGTGCCCTTTTGCTCCCTCCTACCCCTCCCTTTACCTCCGTTTCCTCCCTTTCTCTGTCTGTTCTTCCCGCCGCATATTTCTCTCGCTTCTCTGCCTACTTTCTTTGTTATCTCTCTTTCTCCAGCCAGACGCCTTTCCTATTTACGTTACGTCCTTTCGTCCCGCTCTGTCGTTTCCTTACCTCTGTTTGCTTCCTCCTCGCCTTTCCCTCCTCTCTCTGTGTGTCTTCCAGCCTCTCTCCTCTCCGCAGGTAACTTCAAGTGACCGCTCAGAAATGGCTTTGCTTTTCCCAACCTGTCTCTTCCAGCTGTCCTCTCGTCTCTCATCTCCTTCTTCATACTTTCCCCCTCCTTCCCTTCCTCTCCTCCGCCTCTTCCGCAACACCGAAAATTCCCGTACTCTTTCTCCCTCCCTGCCATCCCTCCTCCCTTCCTCCGTCCCTTTCTTCCTGACAGCATTATCGCGTCCCACTCATCATCTCCGCCTTTCACTGCCTCGCTCTCCGTTGTGCCTCGAGCCTCAGTCTGTTTCACGCCCCCGCCAGGCCTGCCCCGCCCTTGCTTTATGTTAGTGCAATCAGCGACGAGTGGGAGGGACTGATGTACTGGGTCCCGGTGCCGTGGGGCGAGGAACCTTATCAAGGACGCGGACCTTATGTGGCAAAAGGAACACTGACGAGCAGCCTGAACGGGATCTTACTGAGGAAAGGCTGGTTTTGTTAGTTTTGTTAGAGGAAGTTTTACACAGAATGTTATCTTTGGAGAATTTGATTTGTGTTAGATCTGTGTCGGAGAAAATCTTATTGACTTTCTGGATGTATTTTTTTTTTACTTCCTTTACTGACCCGATTTGGACATAGCTTGATGGGAATTGTTATTTGATTAAATCTATATTTGATAAGAATTTTGCAGGAAAGAAATGCATCGGAAAAATGTTATTAGTAATAGATTTAACAATACTGTAGTTTTATTTGAAGAAATTTCATGACACATCGTTATTGGTTATCATTAGAGTTTAGCGCAAAAGAAATGTATCGGGTAAAATATCTTAATATCAGTTTAGGAAATAGTGGTTCTATTGAACGAAATCTCATGGAACACACTTATTGGTCAGAATTTTTCCGGAAAGAAAAGTGTCGGATGGAATCTCATTAGCAACACTGGACAATATCAATTTTATTGGAAGAATTTTTTTTAGGGCTAATGGTAATGGCACACAGTAATTGATTATAATTATTTGTAGAGCTGATATTGACCGAAATTATCCTGGGAAGCAAATTCAATAGAAAAGAAAACAAATAGCTATGTAATGATTCAGGCAATATACATATTTTCTCGCTTCTACTTAGCACTTTTAACAAAAAAGGGAAGAAGGGAACTAGCTAAAATCTCACTACACCATATCTCAACCACATAAAAACTTTAAGTGTATAGTTCTGGCTCACTAAAACAAAATATTACCTACACTCAACAATAAGTTCTTTGAACCTCTAAGGGGACTAGTAAATTAGTGGCCTTTTTATTCTTTTTATTTATATTTGTTGTGTTTGGCAAGCTTTTCTCTCTTACGTAAAAAAAAAAAAAAAAAAAAAAACACTCACTCCTGAAGGCGGCGAGTGTGTTGCTGTGTTGTGTGTTGTGTGATGGGAGGGACGTGCTTGTTTGGCTCATTTGTCGCCGGATGTGTGTGTGTGTGTGTGTGTGTGTGTGTGTGTGTGTGTGTGTGTGTGTGTGTGTGTGAGGCACGTAAGTGGTTCGTTCCGTCTATGCAGCCGCTACTTATCTCTTTAGAAAGTGTTGTTTGGCGTCTTCCTCACTTGCTTAATTTGATTACAAGATTTTGGACGTAGATTTGTCATTTCCTGTGTCTTCTCTATTGGGTGATTTTGAATACTCACGATTTCTTGATTGTTTATGTTCTTTGACTGAAAATGCTGGGTATAGATGTATAATTTCATGTTCCTTTTCTTTGTTGACTGGAATAGTTGTGACACTGGTTCATAGGAAACAAAATTGAAATATAAGCTCTTATGGTGCCTGTATTTCCTTTTTTTCACTTCTTAATTGAAAACTTTTGCAAGAATATGATAACCTTTTTTCTTCTACTGCACTGTAATTGAAAGTGTTTGGATATAAATACATTAGTCCCATTTTATTTTTATTTAAACAATGTAGGTTTTTTTACGAGAATTTATAGGCTAAAGGAGACTACCTAAACGAGACCACCTATCTGAAAGCCCACCCATTAAGGAACCGTTACCCCGAGTGGATGCCCAATCTCCACTCACACCATGGCCAGGATTCGAACCCGAGCGCTCGAGGATCCCAATGCCCCCGAAGCAGAAGCGGCTCCATTGTACCTTGTCTATTCTTTCCTCAGTCATGTTATCCTGTTAGTTCCGTTTAATCAACTTTCCCCGGGTTTCACTTTCCTCTCAATGGTATAAAGTATGTAAGTCGCTAGCCCTGATGTCCATTTCTCACACTTTCATCTCGTCTCTCTGTGTTGCATCATCCGTTTACTTCTGTTTGATCTACTCGCTCCCGTTATTTGATCTACTGACTCCCGTTTTCCTTTCTCCTCATTGTCCAAGGTGACTCACTTTTGACTACCTCCCTTAAAACTTTCCGTCTCTTCTGATCTCTCTCTCTCTCTCTCTCTCTCTCTCTCTCTCTCTCTCTCTCTCTCTCTCTCTCTCTCTCTCTCTCTCTCTCTCTCTCTCTCTCTCTCTCTCTCTCTCTCTCTCTCTCTCTCTCTCTCTCTCTCTTCACGGTATCCTATTCAGTCCCCCGGTTTTATTTACATTTTTTCTTTCTTTCCCTTATTCTCTTGCGTTGCTCTATTTAATCATCCATCCATTTCTTCCTTTTACTTCTTATTCAGCTATTCTTTTTTCTTCTCACCTTCTTCCTTTTATCATGTCAACTTTCTCCGATTTTTCCTTTTTTTTTTCTTTTTTCCTTTCTTTTATCATGTTATCTTATTCTACTATCAACTTTTATTCTTATACTTTTATATTTTTCTAGTTATCGCGTCTTATTTAAGCATTTCTTAGTCCTTGAGTTTTTTTTTATCTGTCTTTCCTTTTACTTCATTATCTTATTTGTTCCCATTCAGTTAACTTGCTCTAGATTTACCTCGATTTCTTCACCCTTCCTTATCTTCACCTTGATATAATTTAAGCTTGTTTGATGAGCGTGTTTAAAATTTCTTTCCCTTGTGATCGTGAATGCTGCCTCGGTTACTTCATCCTTTCCTATCTGTTTCCTGCTTCACGATATCCTTTCAGCTCTCATTTGGTCCGCGTGTTCCTAAGTTCCCTCCCCCTTATAACTGTGTGGGTTTTCTCGATGACTTCCCCACCCTTTCTAATCCATCACGATATCTTTTAATCCTCATTTGGCCAGCGTGTTCCAAAGCTCCCTCGCTCTCTTATAACGGTGCACGCTTTCTTGAGGGCTTCACGCTTTTCATTCTGTTACGTCTATCTCCATATCCCTTTAACCTTCATTTGCTTAGCGTGATTTGAAGTTTTCTCTCTAACAATTGTGCATTTACATTAGTGACTTCTCCATCTTTTTAACCCCTTCAGGACTGGAACACATTTTTTTTATTTATTCTGCTTATTATTTGACGATTTCATACAGGTTTAGAAATTCATGTCGGGATTAGAATGATAAAGACTCTTGCCATTAATTTTCTAACCTCCATATACTCTTTCTGGTGTTGATAAAATCATCTAATCATGCCCCAAACTCATGGTAAAAATGTGTCCCAGTACTGAAAAGGTTAATCGTCGTATAGTTAGCGTGCTTCGAATTTTCCTTATAACTGCTGACTGCATTAGTTCCTCCCCCATTTCTGATCAATCCCGATATTCTTTCATCTTTTCATTTGGCCCGCGTGCTTCGAGTATCCCTCATAATTGCACGTTGTCTCTATTTCTTCCATTAACTTCCACGACATCCTTTCAACTTCGATTAGGTCTGCATGCATCGAAACTTCCCTCATCTGTGTCTCATGCAGGCTGTCTCGGAGGTCTCATCCAGGCAGCGGGACCGTAACACCACCAGCTATCTGCCATAATCCAAACCCCAGACGCACGCTTGGTAGTCCCCGTGGAGGCTGAACACAATAGACTTAAGCTATCACCCAGACCGGTACTGCTGACCCCTGACCTCGCTGGTGGTGTAATAAATATCCCCCCAGAGGACCAACCACCAGCGATCCGCCATAACGGCACCATAGGGCACCACTTGGCCTCATCAACCTGGGCACGGAGGGCTTGTATGGCGGGTGTGGATGGTGTAGATGGCGTAGATGTCTTGCGGGAGAGGGATGATGGGAAGAGGCACCACGACGAAGGCCGCTGGAATATTCATTAGTAACTCTTAGTTGGGTTACGAATGGGTCGGGTTAGAGTGAGTGAGTGAGGAGCGATGGAGCGTTGCCTGGCGGAGTGAAGGTACGCCAGACGCCTCAAGGTCGTGGTGCAGCTGGTGGTGTTCTTGTGGTCTGTGTCCTGGCTCAGTTTTCGTGTGTGTGTGTGTGGACGCTTGGCTGGGGTCAGTCTCGAGATTTACAGGGATGAAATACAAGACAGTAACGGGGAAATCAGATCGCCAGGACCGGTTGTGCGGCTGAGCGAGTGACTGACCTGGCTCACCAACTTAGTGAATGAATGCTTAATTAGACGCATGAATGAATGCTTTCCTATCTGATCGATGGTAGCCTTGATAGAGCTGACGTGGGGTATGTCTTCACACGCATTCATTACTCCCTTGATTCACTGATTGATGGAGTGACACTTGCTGACTGACTGTCCTCTATATGGGCGTATTGAATGTCTGCGGTGAGAGTGAGAGTGAGAGGTGTTAGGAAAGGCAAGGCTGTAAATAGTAAGGGGGGATGGACAAGTAGAGAGAGGGAGAGAGGCGGCGAGGGAAGGTAAGGAGAGCTAGTAGAGATAGAAAGGGAAATGAGAGAGGGAGGAGGTCGACGAGGGGAATGAGTGGAGATTACATAAAGGAATGCAACCTCTCACTCTTGAAGGGAGAATGACAAGTGATAGAAGAAAGCAAAAGTGAGGGAATGACGAGCACTTGGAATGAACATGACGAGAGGACACGAGAGAATGTAAACCGTAGAGAAAGACTTTTAATTGAGTCGTGACGCTGCAACGAGGTCATGACGGGTTACGAGACAGGCCGCTACCCCTCCCGCCGCGAAACTAACGTGAGTCAGGATCGAACTCGTGACCTTTAGACGGAGAATTAACCAATGCACCAGAGAACCATTGGGCGGCCAAGGAAGGAAACACGGTAGAGGGAAGCATAATGAAGGAAGGGGAGGAAAAGGGGAGAGAAGGTGAGTGGTAGAGGGAGAGATGGTGAAGTAAGGGGAGAGGAGATAAGGGATAGGGCAACGGGAGACATGATGAAGGAAGGAAGAGGAAGGGGAGGGAATGGAAAAGAAGGTGAGTTTTAAAAGAAGATATGATGGAAGGAAGAAGAGGGGAAGGGGAGAGAAGATATGGGATAAAGCTATAGACATGATGAAGGAAAGTTGAAGAAAATAGAAAAAACGGATAATAAAAGGAGATATGGTGAAAAAAACGGGGAGAAAGGGAAGAAGTTAAGAGTAAAGGGAAGCATGAAGGAAGGGGAGAGAAAAAAGAGAGAAGATATGGGATAGAACATAGAGAGAAATTATGAAGGAAGGAAGAGAACGAGAAAGAAGAAAAATGAATGATAAAGGGAGACACAGTTAAAGAATAAGAAGAGAAAGGGGGAAAAATGCTAAAGGGAGGCATGAAGGAAGGGAAGTGGAAGGGGAGAGAAGGTATGGGAGAGGGCACAGAGAAACATGACTAAGAAAGGAAGTGGAAGAAAAGAAGAAAAATGGATGATAAAAGGACACATGGTGAAAAATGAGAGGAGAAAAGGGGAAAAGGTTAACTAGTAAAGGAAGGCATGAAAGAAGGGGAGTGGAAGGGGAGAGAAGGTATAGGAAAGGGCACAGAGAAACATGACGAAGGAAGGAAGTGGAAGAAAAACAGAGAAGAAAAAAAGCATAGAAAAGGAGACAAAGTGAAAGAATGAGAAGAGAAAGAGGGGGAAAAGTTAAGTGGTAAAGGGAGGCATGAAGGAAGGGGAGGTGAGGGGAAGGGAAGACAAAGTGGATGGTTAAGGGGGGAGCAGTGCATTCCCTCCTCTCTTCCTCCGTGCCTTTTGGGTGTGCTCAGTCACGCCCTTGGAGAGGAAAATGGCAAGGTAGTTGATGTTTATTGGTGCAATTAGAAACCACGCTAATTGTGTACCTGTGACTGAATTACCTGGGGACTCCACCACTCCCCTCCACCACTCCACTCTTCCACTCCACTCCACTTTACTTTTTTTTCGTTCGTTCTTCTCTTTTAATCTTTTCTTTTTACATTTCATCCTTTTTCTCTGATTTTTTCTTTTTTTTTTTTTTGTATCTGTTTTCGTTTTCTGTTCGTGTAAACCTCTTTTTTCTTTTTTCTTTCATTTCGTATTTCATATAATTTTTTTATCCATTCCTCTCTCAACCTTTTCCATTTTCCATTCCTTTCTCTTTTTTTAGATTTTTATATGTTTTCTTTTTCCATATTTCTTTTCTTAATCCTCTTTTATCCCTCGATTTTTCCTCTTTTTTTTCTTCCTATCCTCCTCCTCATTCCTTATTTCCTTACTTTTCATTTATTTTTTTATTTTTTTCCTTTCTGTTCCTTTCGTTCTCGTCATTATTCTCCTTTCTGCCCTTGAATTTCTTTTCTGTTTCTTTCTTTTCATTTTTTCTCCATTGTTTACCCCCTTTATCTCCTCCTCCTTTACTCTCCCTCTTCTTCTCTTTCCTTCACCTTTCTCTAATTTACATCCGCTTTCCATTCTTCTCTTTCTTTTTCTTCTTTTCTCTTTTGCCTCTCCTTTTTGTTTATTTTTCACTCATTTACCTACGTTTCCTTTCAGTTTCTCTTGTCTCTTTCTTTTTCCTACTCTTTTACTCTTCAGCTTTTCTTATCTTTGCTTGGCCTTCTTCTCCCGTCCTTATTCGCATTCTTCCCCCCTTCTCCTCCTCCTTCCTTTCTTGTCTCCCACTTCTCCTCCTCTTCTGCTTCAACTTTCCCTCTCTCTGCATCCCCTCCTCTTCCCCTCCTCCTTCTTCCTCACTCTCTGCGTCTTCACCCCGCCCACAGCGCAGCAACCTCGCCGGAGACACGCTCGCAAAAAGTGTTCTACATCGAGTCTAGCCCCACGTCTGATGGAGGCAAGTTTTTGCTGTAGGTGAATCTTCATTATTATGGCACAGTAACACCGGGTCATTGGGGCTCTTAACACAACGAGAACAGCCCCATTACCTTGCCCGCGGGTGTTGCCTCTATGGGGGATACCTGTAAAGACCAGCACCGCCTCCTCGCCCCACCTGTACTTACCTGCCTAACCGTATACCTGTAATTGCTGTCTGTCAAGGATTTTTCTTCTCTTCATTGCGGGTTTGGCTTGGTAGGAAGAAGATTTAAAGGGGGTTTGGTGCCAATGGGTAGGGGTGGTTTATCTGTATGGTTTGGGGGTGAGGGAGGGATGTGTGTGTGTGTGTGTGTGTGTGTTGTGGATGGCAATACGATATGGTGATGATTTTAATTGTCTTGTCTTTCTCTTTGTTTTTATTTTATTCCTCCTCCTCCTCCTCCTCCTTCTCCTTCTCCTTCTTCTCCTCCTCCTCCTCCTCCTCCTCCTCCTCCTCCTCCTCCTCCTCCTCCTCCTCCTCCTCCTCCTCCTCCTCTTCTTCCACCTCCACCTCTTCCTCTTCCTCCACCTCAAACACCTCCTTCTCCACTTCTGTCATCACCACCAATACTTACTTCCTGCCACCTTTCCCACTTTCATCACCACCACGAGAAAGACAGAAAGAGTTGCAATATAACTGGGAGAGTGAGTGAGTGAGTGTGAGTAAGAGGAAGGGAGGGAGTGAGAGCGTGAGTGTGGTAAGTCCTCTGCTTTTCAACGCGTGAAATGCCGTGCCCCCACCTTCGCTCATCTGCCGCGTCGCAAAAAAACTTACCTGAGCGCATCTTACTCACCTGGTCAAGGCAAAGAAGAGTCGAGTAACCAGCGGCAAGATCACATGGCTGCCTAAACACACACACACACACACTCTCTCTCTCTCTCTCTCTCTCTCTCTCTCTCTCTCTCTCTCTCTCTCTCTCTCTCTCTCTCTCTCTCTCTCTCTCTCTCTCTCTCGTTGCTTCACTACACCTGATAATTACATGCTGTACTAATTTTTTCTGGTATGTTTTAATTTGGTAACCAGATAAGCACTTCTTGTCGTATGCTTTGTTTGAGAGGTGGTGGTGGTGGTGGTGGTGGTGGTGGTGGTGGTGGTGGTGGTAGCCTGAAGGCGGGAATGGCCTAGTGCGGGGTCATGTGGCGCCAGGGAGGGAGAGTGGGAGGGTCGCTCTGCACAACAACTCAACTCTGCACGGAAAGAGTCGCCGTTAGCCTCGTTTTCTCTCCCGTCCGTCCCTCCCTCTCTCTCAGCCTCCTTTCCTTCTCAGCGTCTCTTCATGATCCGGAGTAAAGGAGAGGAGCCTTGGGGCTGGTTTTCACTGCTGGGGAGGAAGAGGAGGAGGAGGAGGAGGAGGAGGAGAAGAAGGAGGAGGAGGAGGAGGAGGAGGAGGAGAAGGAAGAGGAGGAAAAGAATAATACTCTAACAGATCACGATTTCTCTATAAACACGCAGCGCAAAACACGCATACAAACACGATATACTCTTACAATAACGCCACTCTTCTCTTATAACGCAAAACAACGTAACTGATTGGCGAGGGGTTAAGAAGTGTAGTAACCTGACCCTCCTGAGTGAACCAGTTGGAAGGGCGAGGCCACGGGATGCATTGTGTCACCGCATCCAACCTACCATTGTCTCAGAGCTCCTGCAGGTCGCCTCTCGGGGTAGGAGGACTGTGGGTGGTGGCTGTGGTCTCCTCGGTGGCTCCTTTGTCTTTCCCGTGATCGTGTTGAGGGCGGCCGTGAATGGAGGTGTGCAGGTGTGTGCGTGCTTTTGTGTCTGCATTGTAGCCTGTGTGAGTGAGTAAGGGTAGGGAGTGTGCCTTGTGTGACGCAAAGTTGTGTTGTTCCTCTGTGTCTGGTCAGCGTTGGTCTTAAGAGGTGTTTGTCCTTATGTAATGCTGACCGTGGCGCCAAGTGGTAAGTGACGATGCAGGGGAAATGAGGTTGAGGAAATGTATGCATGGATATTGAGTAAATATATTGGTAGTGAAGGTTAAAGTAATTTGAAACGAGGAAGAACGCTAATGGAAAAACGTGACCATGCTAGCAGATTAAAAGAAATGCAGGAAATTTATTTTATCTTCTTTTCCTTTCATGCTTAATTAACGAACTTTGTGCATCGAAGGAATGTTTTCTTGAAAGAGAAAGAAAAATGACTGAATTTTTAGGGAAGCTGAAAACTGCATTTATTTATTATTTATTTATTATTTTTACAACAAGAATGATCCATAACAATAAAGCAAATACGCTGCATTAAAGTAGATGAATGAAACTTTCACAACAACGCAGCTCAGGTATGAGAGGCGCGTGAACATTGCCAGATAACACTTCATATTTCCACACCTTTTTGGATTGACCTTCTTCAGAGATGGGTCGACGTGGCAGTGGTGGCGGTGGTGGTGGTAAAGGTAGTGGTGGTGGTGGGTCAGTCTGGGTCAAGGGAGGTGACTGCATGGCTGACACGGGCTGCTCTTAGTGGCCACTTTCTCCCCTTCCTCCGCAAAACTTCCCCACCTCCCCTCCTTAACATCTAGATCACTTTTCCCCCTCCCCATCCCCCTTCTTCGCCCCCTCCCCCCCATCACCTCACATCCCAGCCCCATGTCAAAGCATCATCCATTTTTTTCAGGTCATCTTTGCCTTATATGTTGTCTTGTTCTGCTTATTTATGTCTTGTTCGAGTTTTTCTCCATCATCATCATCATCATCATCATCATCATCATCATCATCATCATCATCATCATCATCATCATCATTGGGGTCATTTTTCTTCTTTATCGTGGTCTTCTTTTTCTATTTCTCTTTTGTTGTTGTTGTTGTTGTTGTTGTTGTTGTTGTTGTTGTTGTTCTTCTTCTTCTTCTTCTTCCTCTTATTTTCTTCTTTTCTTTCTACTTCATCTTCTGTGTGCATTTATTTATTTATCTGCGAACGAAGGAGAGAGAGAGAGAGAGAGAGAGAGAGAGAGAGAGAGAGAGAGAGAGAGAGAGAGAGAGAGTTACTAGGACGAGACAAAGGCCTGAAATGATATACTACTTTATTACCACCGTCACATCTTTCTAACCCACCACCATCCCTCCTCCTCCTCCCTTCCTCCCTTCCTCCCCATCTACTTCCCTTCCCCCCCGGTCTCCTCTCCTCTCGTCTCTTTTACACCTGTCCCTTGTCCCTTCTCCATCACTCCTCTCCTCTCACTTCCCTACGCCAGCCACGCCTTCCCTATCACTTGTCTTTCTATTCCTGTCACTCTGATGAAACATGTTAACTTTTCTACCAATCCCACCTCAAATTTCTACACCTCACTTGTATTATGCATTTTGTTTACAGACACCATTTTTTTACATATATAAGAAACGGGAGCTGGTTCGGGCAAGGGCGAAAGAAAAGATGGTGAATAAAAGCCCAAATATTATCGGTCTTTGAAATATCAGATCGAAAATTGGAGTTATTTTTCTTTTTCTTCTCTCTTTTTATTTTTTTTTTCTTAATATTTT
>CM035193.1:4869726-4880372 GCA_020233015.1 Callinectes sapidus
GTGTGTGTGTGTGTGTGTGTGTGTGTGTGTGTGTGTGTGTGTACTGGAGGGCGTCGAAGAAACTTATGTCCATCTTTTTTTGTTTCGCTCACGGAAGTGTTTTAGTCAAGGATGCGTCGCCCCACTTTGCTCCTCCTTGGGATGTTTGATGTTCCCAGAGTGAAAACATTGATTCTTTTATTCTTTCACTCCTTCATTATTTTTTGACGCTGGCCTTAAGCCACATTACAGTTTCACACTTACTCACTGTACACCCACTGTTTTAATGTATAGTGACTGGAAGCTGTAATGTGATTGTAATGGTATAGATTTGAGAGTCTAGACTATACAAAGTAATTATGTACTAACTGGTGCACAAAGTTCTTGCAAAGGGCAAAATGACATGACGTCTTATATATTCTTTTTATTACATCTTTAGTATCTAAGTAGTAATCATTTAAATTTTTTATAACTGAATATCAGTTATCCACATTCAAAATAAAGATCTGGTACTTTTATTTATATTGGTCTATTCTTAAGATTAGAAAAATGTTGAATACCCATGCTTGTTATTTATTTTTTTCATTAATCGTTTTGGACTTGAGGGTATATTAATTTCTCAAAACCATCCCAGAGAATAAATGAACTTGGAAGTGGTGAGGAAACACTGCTATGTTTCATACTGTCATTGTCTTTGTGGGCATCAGCCGAGGTAAATGTACGAATATGAATGTCTTCTTCGCTATGCAACATAATTCATATTAATACTTTATGAGTGAAAGTGGTAACACGCCTAATGTGGTGTGTGGAATAAGGTAACGAGCTGAGAAAGTATAGGAACCACTCATCTGGTAGCACAACTTACATTACTGACATGGTCTAAAGCACATTAAGAAAAAAAAAAACGGAACTTTGTATATTTTTAACTACAATCCTAAGAAATTTCTGTGGTAACTTTCCGTGTTATATTAATTTGAGTTATTTTCATCGTCTGTGTTTAGAAACATGGTTATGTGTGTTATATACTTCATTTTTAATGGCTCGCGTTACAGTAATTTTTCCATATTAGAACAAGAATTCGCTTAGCTTTTTGATATATCTCCTTTCATGTCTTATTTTAACCCCATTAGTATAGGAACGCATTTCTAACATTAATTTTGGCTGTGACTAGACGATTTTATCAACATCAAAAACAATTCATGGACATTGGAAGATTTGCTGCCTGAGTCTTCATTATTCTAATCCCTACATAAATTTCTGAAACTGTATAAAATCACAATAAATATAGAAATACGTCGTAATACTGAAGTGGATAAAGTAGTTAAATATTGTTCTTACCCTGTGTGTTAGACATGTGTTTCTTTTTGTGTTGATCATCATCAGTACTGTCTTGAGCGTCTGTGTTAAGAATGTGCGTCGTGTCGTGATGTATGTTGCGTTAATGCCTCATGTAATCGTCACTTCAGATCTTTATAGCGACTGCGTTAAAAGTGTGCCTCGTTCCGTGTTGTGTGTCACGGTAATGTGTCGTGTTCTAGTCACATCAGTTCCTGTTGCTATAATCATGTTTTCAGCTTTCGAATTTTAGCTCATCAATTTGGACACTTTCATTGGATTCCAGGTTAGAGTAGTTAACGTGTGGCGTCGTGTGACCTTCCTGATGGCGAGAAATTAATGCAGTCAGGCGGCCAGTCAGTCAGTCGGTCGGTTGGTTACTCGGTCAGTCAGTCAGTCAGTCAGTCAGTCAGTCAGTCGGTCAGTCAATCGAATAAAACTGATCTTCCTTTCAGCACTTTCTTTTTTTAATGGTGTTATGAAAGTTTTGTTTTATGTGTTATTATTTCTAATCATTTTCGTGTCCTTGGTTGATCTCCTAAATATAGTAAGCAGAAAAGTCTTTATTTCTATTACAAAAATGACCTAGTTTTCCTTGTATATTTTGTTTGATGTGATATTGCATGATAAACGGGGATTTATTATTATTATTATTATTATTATTATTATTATTATTATTATTATTATTATTACTATTATTATTATTATTATTATTATTATTATTATTATTATTATTATTATTATTATTATTAATATTTTTATCATTATTATTATTACTATTAATATTATTACTATTACTATCATTATCGTCATCATCATCATTATCACTGTTATTCTTCACTATCCCGTAGTGGGTCTCCTCCAATGCATGAAAGATTTTTACTCCTATTGCCAAAAAAAGACCTTTCCTCGATGCATTTTGCGTGTAATGTGTCGTGTTGCGTTATAAATGTGAGTTTTTATTACCATTATCAATACCATACCTGTCTGTGTCCTTGGTCGCTCTCCCAATACGTCAGAACATAAAAAATCCTTATTCCTAATACAGAAAAAATTACCCAGTATCCTCAGTGCATTTGCATCAAGCGTCTCGTGTTGGATGATGAAAGGGCTTTTTATAGTGTTATTATTAGCATTACCCCCAAATCAGTTTCTCCGGCGCATAAGAAAAAATATATATTCCTATTAAGAAAAAAAATGTAGTAGCGTGTAATGTCTCATGTTACCGATGGTGTGAGACCCAGGCGCCCTTGTGGAGTAGTGTACACTTAGCTGCCGCTGCCGCCCGACCCTCAGCGCTCGTCACCAGTTGCGTGCTAAGAGGGAGTATTTTTCTCTTTATATTAGGCAACAGAGTGGGGAATCAATGAGGCTCCTCCGTCCCTCCCCGCCTTGAGTGGAGGGCGTGAGGCGGGGAGCTGCATGTTGGGGACCTTGAAGCGTCTTGGCTACCTCCTCCTCCTCCTCCTCCTCCTCCTCCTCCTCCTCCTCCTCCTCCTCCTCCTCCTCCTCTTCCTCCTCTTCCTCTTCTCTGTGGTGCCATATGATATCGTTGTTATGACGCATTTTAAACCATTTAATCTGTCAGTTAGTCAATCAATCATTCAATTAGTTAATCAATCATTCTTTCCTCCTATTTTTTTTTTTACTTCCTCGTTCTTCTTTCGTAGTTGTTATTATTATTTTTATTATTATTTTTATTTTTTTGCGACAATTTTTCGTCCTTTTAGTCCTTCTCCTCGTCGTATTTCCCTGTCTTCATTTCACCATCCATAATCTTGCCCATTCTCTCTTTATCGTCGTCAACAAGGTAATTTCAGATAAGATGGTCGCTTTCTTTATATTCATCATCGTGGTCATCCTTCTCTTGCATTGGTCTGCACTCTTCTGTTCTCCTCTCACCCCTGCTGACCTCTTCTCTCATTTTTTTCTATATTTCTGGTCTTATCTTCGCGTCACGTCTCTTTATTCAGGTCTGTATTCTCGTCCCTTGATAAATGCTGTGTCTTCTTATACCTCCTTCCATCCCCTGTATCCTCGTCTCTGGAATCACACTTACTTTCACGCGTCTCGAACTCAGAGGTACCAATATGTAGATGTCACGCGGAACATCATCATCTAAGTATCGTTTTGTCGGGGTATATTGGAGGAAATTTTCTGATAAACAAGTAGATTGAATGTCTTGGTCTGTGAGATGCTGTACTGCATAATGTTACGTGGTACGAGTTGTGGCGCGTTACTATTTTGTGCGTGTGTTTAGGTGGAGGTGTGTGATTTGCGCCTCTCCGTCAGTTTGAGAGGTGGAGATAGTGTGCCTAAGCTCTCTCACAGTTATAGCTATCTCTCTTAAGACAACTTTCTTCCTTCACACAAAACTACATGCATTCTTCACTCAAGATTGAAAAACGAAATGTTATGACGATTCCTATCCCAGCCTCGGAATCCCTCTTTCCTTTTATCTTATCTAGGGACTGGCACCTCACTAGGCTTTTTTATAGAAATGTTTGTTGTTCTTGGTCGGTTTTCCCCTCCTATTGATATTGCATTCAAAATATTTCCTGTACAATAACTTCATTGTGTTAAGTTTAGTTTGTATCAAGTTAATTTAAGTTAGATTAGATTATGTGATGCAATTTTATGTTAATTTTGGTCAGGTTAACTTAGGTTTTATCTTGCTTTGTTCCTTTGTTTGAATGGGGTTTGGTTTAGGTTAGTTTAGTTTAATTTGATTGAATTAGGTTAGCATTGGTCAAAAATATTTGTGAAGGGAAAAATATTTAGAGTTTTCAGGAAAGAAGTTGTATTGAAGATCAGATCCATTTATTGCATTAGTATCTCTTCTAACCGCAGTTCTGACGCATCCTGTTTTGTGCTTTTGGTTTCAGGAATTTCTAGCATTTGTATATCATCAGAAAAAATCATGGACTGCAGTAGCTATTTGATTCTTTGTATGACAGTTTTAGCAATGTAGTAGTGTGAGAAAATTTTTACGTAATTTTCTTATAAGCTGCTGTCAGCAAACTCATCTGTGTATCTGTACCTTTGGTGTGTGGTAAATAATTTGTGTCCTCTATTGCATATAAACACTGACTTGTCTTTACCTGTCATGTACAATAAATTCCACTTCATTTGATTTCCTGTTTTTATTGGTTTGATATAACAATCGTAAGCTATTGTTACTGAAAGCATATGGCTGGATAGCTGGAAATAATGACGCAAAAACACATGTCCAGGAATATTTACCTGTGTTCTCCTGAGTGTAAATAAACTAGCATTTTTTTTTACATGTTTTGAGCCTGTGACACCAGTAGGCATTTGTTCCTGGAGGCATGGATGGCTGGAGGGCTGGAAATAATGACGCAAACATACTAGCTGTAAACATCCCCTCTATTTTTTTTTCTCAGACCTGTAAACAAATGCCGCTTAATCTGATCAACCTTGCCCTGCTGGGTAAGAACTAGTGACCTGTGATGAAAGTGGAGATCTTCACGAAAATCATCACCGATACTAGACGTCTCCAGGTGACCTCCAGAACCTCGAGAGGCGAGAAATGGTGTTGCCAGATAAGAGTGAATCCAGTGCGTGTGAAAGCCTTGAGGTTGCTTCCGCCCAGATAATATTGCTTGCACTGTTTTCCTCATCGTTTTTTTATGACAACGTGGAAAGTCTGGTGAACAAGTGCTGTAGTTGAGTGTAACATTCGTCTACATTATTCACTGGTTTATTCACTTACTCTCTCTCACTCTTTCTCACACACTCACTCACTCACTCACTCACTCACTCCTTCACTCATTCATTCATTATATCTCTCATTCTGCTTACTTACTTAACGATGGACATACTTGTTAATCAATCAATCAATTATTAACTCATTCATTCGATCCTTCAATCAATCCGTCAGTCAGTCAGATAATCATTCCTTCTTTCATTCATTCATTCATACATTCACCCAGTCAATCAGTCAGTGAAAGAGTCAGTGAGTCAGTGAGTCCGTCAGTCACTCACTCACTCATTGACTCTGTATTCGTGTACTGTGTTAAAATTAAGAAAGGAATTTTCATGTCCAACTCAGTGATTTATTTTTTTATATTTTTTTTCGTGAACTGCTTCTAAATGTGAATATGTGAGAACCTCTGAATTTTCTTTCCTTTCTTTTATTCTTCTTCCTGTTCTCTTCCTCTTCATGTATATAGGGAGACTTGTTTTCTCCTTTTCCTCCTCCATTCGTTTCTCCTGTCATTTCTCCTCTTCTAATTATCACATCCCTTGTCCTCCTCCTCTAATATAATTCTTCTTTCTCACGTCATCCTTATCCTCTAATTCGTCTGTCACATGTCCTTCCCTATCTCTAATTCTTCTTTCATTTCCCGTAATCCTTCTTCAAGTATTCCTTCAGGTTGTTCTTCTTTCCTAATTCGTCTTCTGTCCTCCTCCTCTTCTAATTATTCTTTCTTCTATCCATTCTTCTTCGCTAATCTTTCTTCTTCTTCTTTCTCCTCCTCCTCCTCTTCTTCCTCCTCCATTGCCGCAACACTGACCCTGGAAAGAAAAGTGTTGCAATGTGGCGTGTGTTGCAAGATGGTAATGAAAACTAAGAAAAAAAATAGAGCAATAAAAGGAACATTCAGATTGATAATAGTCATTGTTCTGTAGAAGGGATCGTTGTTGTTGTTGTTGTTGTTGCTGTTGTTGTTGTTGTTGTTGTTGCTGTTGTTGTTGTTGTTGTTGTTGTTGTTGTTGTTGTTGTTGTGTTGGTGGTGGTTGTGTTCGTCTTTTCTCTCTTTCTTTCTTTCTTTCTTTTTTTCTTTCTTCCTCTTCTTCTTCTTCTTCTTCTTCTTCTTCTTCTTCTTCTTCTTCTTCTTCTTCTTCTTCTTCTTCTTCTTCTTCTTCTTCTTCTTCTTCTTCTTTTGAACTATCCTGTATTGCAGAGAGAGAGAGAGAGAGAGAGAGAGAGATCCTCACCTTCTCAAATACATAGAGAGAGACAAACACATAGGTGTCTACACAGATCATCTAAACCTGCATACACACACACACACACACACACACACACACACACACACACACACACACACACACACACACACACACACACACACACACACACACACACACTAAAAGCACTACCAAAATAGAACAGGATCCATTTGAAAGAGATAGACAGGAAGAAAGAAAGAAAAAAAGAGAAAGAACGAGACAGGGAGGAGGAAGGCAGGGAGAGACCGAGAGAGAGAGAGAGAGAGAGAGAGAGAGAGAGAGAGAGAGAGAGAGAGAGAGAGAGAGAGAGAGAGAGAGAGAGAGAGAGAGAGAGAAGGAGAGGGAGAATGTAGGAAGCATTTAGGGACAATACACCATAAATCCTTAAAAAGAACAACAACACAGTCCTTCTCCTCCTCCTCCCCCTCCTCCCCCCTCCTCCCCCCTCCTCCTCTTCCTCCCCCCCTTCCTTCCTTGCGCCACGCTCTTAATGAATATAAATCTCGAATGTCTTATGAACTCCCGCATCTCCTGCCTCCTCCTCCTCCTCCTGCCCCCCCCCCACCCGACCCATACTTTTTTCACATCTACACCACGGCATTTTTTTTCTCTCGTCCACCTCCGGGTTCTTTCAAAAGTTCAAAGTCACGGAGGAAGGGTGTAGCAGCGGCCAGGACAATAGGAAAAGGAAACAAGCCCGTCTACTTACCAGGAAAATATAATGGGCGTTGTTTGGGTGGATAACTGTTAGCCACTGGAGGAGAGAAGAGGACGGACAACGCGGCTCTTGATAAGGGAGTGATGGATGGAGGGAAATGAGCAGGTGAAGGAAAGGTAAAGAAGAAAATAAAGGGGAGAGAGAGAGAGAGAGAGAGAGAGAGAGAGAGAGAGAGAGAGAGAGAGAGAGAGAGAGAGAGAGAGAGAGAGAGAGAGAGAGAGAACAATAATAGATGTGTCTCTTATACGTGAAACTCAGGTGACGTGTGTGTGTGGTAATTAGCGTGCTTCAGGAGACAAAGTGACGCTCTGAATGGAACGCGTGGTATTTCAACGCTTTATATCCTTCGTGTGGTAGGCGAGTTTACTTATTATTCATTGGTTCGTCCTTGTGGCCATCGTCATCATCATCATTGTCATCATTATCGTCATTACTACCACTGTAATGTCCGTGAAAATCAGTTAATTCATTATTTAACTCATTGATTTATACTTAAAGGAATGTATATCTTTTCGTGGGCGGTTTTGATTTTTTTCAGATTCACAAAGTTTTTAATGTTTTTTTTCTCTTTTTTTATGTAAGAATAGGAAAGCTGGCCAAGGACAACAAAAACAACGGAAATAAAAAAAGGCCACTAATTTGCCAGTCCCCTTAAAGGTCCAAATAATTAGCCGAAAGTCGGGGATAAATGTCTTGAAACCTCCCTCTTAAATAAACTCAAGTCATAGGCAGTTGGAAATATAACCTCTGCATTCCACTTTGAATTATGAATGTCTTGTATATTGGTTAGGTTTCCAGAGGCGTCTTAGCACTTTGACTTTCGTGTTGCATTGAACTCAGACTCCCAAAATACACTCATTGTCTTATCCTTTATTTGCTTCACTTATCCTGTTTTCATTTTATTACTTCAGTTTTTCCTTCTATCTTGCTAGTGAGTCTACAGTATTCAGGTTAATTCCTTCACCTGTGGGCTCATCTGTTTCTTGTCATCCATAATATGTTTTTACTCTTTCTTTTTAACCCTTCATGTGCATATTTAATTTTCTCATCCTTTCCTGCCAGTTTTAAGAATTTCTTACCCATTTTATGTAACACCCTTTCTTCTTTAACCCCTTCAGTACTGGGACATATTTTTACCATAAGTTTTGTGTATGGATAGACGATTTTATTGACATTAAGAAAGGTTTATGGAGGTCTATAGATTAATGGCCAGAATCTCCACTATCTTAAATCCCTCACAGTTTCTAAAGCTATATAAAATCGCCAAATAATGAACAGAATAAATCTGAAAACCCGTCTTGGTATTGAAGGGGTTAATCGCCTCCATGGCACAGTGGGTGGGCGAGCTTGGCTATGAGTCAGAAACGTAGGTTCGTATTAAGTTTTGTGTTAGGCATCAACGAACCCCAAACTGTTCATCATGCTTTGTGTTGGCCAATGAATGGGTACCTGGAGAGACCTTAGGAATGTAAACTGTGGAAACCTGGATGTTCCTATGGCCGTGTCCCGAATCAAGTAATATCTATTAGAGGTTCAAAGGTCAATTAGAGGGAGATGAGCGTCGAGGCCACACATCTATAGCGTATACAACTCGTTTTACCTTTACATTTCTTCTTTACCCCTAGGATCCGGTTCTTCACTCTCTTTCAACAGCACCGTCCTTGATACCTCCTGTTGTGTTCCTCCCGTGCCTCTAATACCCACGGCTGCCCCTGCGACCCGATGCCACTGCTCCTGTTATTCACTCTTACTCCCTTTGTCAGTGTTTTACCTTCACCCTCACCCACCCGCATCCTCATCCACCCTACTCAACACACTCACCTAGTTTCTCCGCCCTATTGCCTCCCCCGACCCCCACCATTGCCCCTCTGCCCCCCCTTAAGCCCCCCCGGCCTTCACCTGTCACCCCCAGAAGCTCCAGCCCGTCACACCCCATGCTCATTCCCCTCCCTCCCCCACCACCATTCTCTGCTCCCACGGTCCTATAAGAGATTTCTCAATATTATTCCCCAGACACTCTTCTCCACTCCCTCCGTCCCTCCCTCAACTGCCCCCCTCCCCTTCCCCCCCCCCACCACCACCCCGGGCCGTGTATTGTCTGCTACAACCTCATACACGTGTTTATTTAACCTGTAAATCTAAACGACCTTGTTATTTAGTCTGGCGGCCTAAAAAACAATCTTCCCCGGAACAATATATCAGGCAACGTTCATTGTCAAGCGATGAATGACTATATGCTGCCCCTCCACCCCCCTTCCCCTACACCACCCATCAACTCCTCCCCGTCACGTGACCCCCCCCCTACCAGTGCCTCTTCTATTTACTCCCGCCGTCCCCCGTGCTTACCCTGGCGTTGTGGTAGTATTGACATTCGGCACCGAGGGCGTGGCGAAACAAAAGAACGTGTATTGGATGAGTTCCCGGAGGTTACCGTGTTCCGCGCCACCTCAAACACCCATATGTAACGAGGGATGGCCGCAGGAGGTCGTTAGGAGTCCACAGGGGGCCACACGTCTTCCTAGGGGGTGGCAGTGAGACATCGGTGCAATTAGTTCGATCTGGTGTGGACGGGGTGGCCTCCCAAGGGACCGCTGTGATACTCTGGTGCTGGTTTTTGCTTTGTCTATGTGTGTGTGTGTGTGTGTGTGTGTGTGTGTGTGTGTGTGTGTGTGTGTGTGTGTGTGTGTGTGTGTGTGTGTTTTCGAGGAAGATCGGCCAAGGACACACAAAAAGTAAATCAATGAAAAGAAAAGTTTTGTTAATTTGCTGAGTCTCAAAAATATTTCAACTTAAAAAAATACTCACAATATGATTACCTTTCACTTTTATGGATTCCTCTTTTATTTATTTATTTATTTATTTATTTATTTATTTATTTTTTTTTTTGTGAGGAAGTGTGCAAAAAAAGGACATCCCAGGACATTATCTGAATGAAATAAAGATGAGAAAAAAATGCTTCTTTGCTGCTGCCCACAAAAAGAGGTTAAACAAAAAATATATTATTGATGATATGCTGACATATTCGTGTTGTTGTTTTTGATTTATTGATTTACCTATTGTATAAAGGATGACCAAGGAAGGGCACACCAATAAGCAAGGTTGATCTGCTCTCAGCCCTAAAAAGGTTGTAGACAAGGTTTTATTAACAGCATGCTTACCTTTAATCTTAATGTTTGTTGCAAGACATGTAAAAATAAACTTAATATGGCAAACTTTATAATGACGTCTGCCGTATGTACTGTACTTTGCATTTGTGTAATTTTGTCACTAAAAAAAGGAAATGAGTAGCCAAGGCTGCTGGTGGAGTATAGTTGTCTGTGGCGCTTCTTCTCATCTCTTCTTTACCTTTCGACACTCACACTGTTTGAAATTTTAGTCTAATCATAAAGACACGAATAGTGAAGGAAGCTAGAAATACCACAAATAAATCTACAACGAAATCCAAAAGGGAATCACATCAAACACATTAATGAAGAAACTGCCGTAGGAGTCCATGCAAAGATTTTTTTCTGTAATACTGCTGGACTTAATGTGAGAAAATCTGCTCCCATGACGCTGCCCGTGAGTGGCGCTGAGGAATTGAAAACTGTAGCTTGTCTTTATTCACGCAATGAGGCGAAGCAACGATTTTTCTTCC
>CM035193.1:4959686-4982186 GCA_020233015.1 Callinectes sapidus
AGAGAGAGAGAGAGAGAGAGAGAGAGAGAGAAAGTCCCCTCACCTAAGTCAGCACCACAACACACTCTTACTCTATAATTACGTTATGTTCAGTAATTGTATCTCATCTTCTCTAAGGGTCGGGTCTGCCTCGCCCCCCTCTTCCCCCCGTCTTGCCCCGTCCGGCCTCGCCCCGCCCCCTCCTCCCTTGCCCCGCACTGCCCCCTCCCCTCACAAACTCCCGAAAAAGAATCCTTGACCTGTATTATAAAGGCTGTTTATTCTTCTTGAGTTAAACGGAGGGAGAAATATTTTAACGTTATGGGGGACGTGAGCGCTGACCACCACCACCACCACCACCACCACCACCACGATCACCACTACTACCACCACCACCACCACAAAGAACCTTAACTATACAAATTTTCCACGATAAAAAGTTAAAAAATATGTTAAGTGATTGATTTAGTGACGTTGGAGGAAGAGATATACTTGATATATTTCTCATGGTTTCTTTTCACTGTCCGTAAAGGAAGTTATTGGCGTTTTCCATAGTGTTTTGGCTGCGGTGATAGATTTGCAGATATTCTATGTATACTGCACCATAAGGAAAGAGACTGATTAACTGGATGATTTAGTGACTGCAACAAGAGGGACGTATCTTGATTGCTTTTGACAGGGTGTACGGGAAGTTATTGGTGTTTTCTATAGTGTTTTGATAGTGTTGATAGTTTTGCAAGTATTCTACATTCCACCATAAGGAAAAGACTGATTAACTGAAAGATTTAGTGACTGCAGCATAATGGATGTATTTGGACTCCATCTGATAGGGTGTAATGGAAATTATTGGTGTTTTCTATAGTGTTTTAAATATGATGATAGTTTTGCAAGTATTCTACACTCCAACATAAGGAAAAGACTGATTAACTGGAAGATTTAGTGACTGCAGCATGATGATGTTTTTTAACTCCATCTGATAGGCTGTAATGGAAGTTATTGGTGTTTTCTTGAGTGTTGTAATGATTCTAGTGAATTTTTACTGTATTTCAATTTTAGAGATACTTATTACGAGGCAAAAATATTCATCAGGATCTAAGTAATCTCTTTGGTCTCAGAAAAAAAAGTCATGTTGAGAGCCGAACATGTTTTAGAATTGGAATGTAGGGTAACGTTGCGCCGAGGAAGGGGGAAAGGATGTGGTGTAACCGTTAGGGGAAAAGTAGTGGTGGTGGTGGTGATGGTGGTGGTGGGTGAGGGAGAAGTGTTATTGATAATAGCTTGTGGATTTAAGTAACTTTTTGTTTTGACATATAAGTGAAGGCTGTTTGACTTGTGCACGTGATGTATGCTCTCTCTCTCTCTCTCTCTCTCTCTCTCATCTACTCTCTCTCTCACTCTCTCTCTCTCTCTCTCTCTCTCTCTCTCTCTCTCTCTCTCTCTCTCTCTCTCTCTCTCTCTCTCTCTCTCTCTCTCTCTCTCTCTCTCTCTCTCTCTCAGGTAAATAAACACTTCTCTTAACCTGTTTTGAACGAGCTGAGCCACACCCAATGGTATAACACACACACACACACACACACACACACACACACACACACACACACGTGCCAATGATAATAAGCTTTCCCGCCCATTCTTTCCATCGTTCATTCAATTCATCAATCCACCACCTTTGTGTTTCCTTCCTTATGTTCCTCTTTCCTTTCCTTTCCTTTCCATTCATTTATACTTTTTTCTTAATATATTTTTTTTCTTTACGTTTTTGTTTTCTCCTTTCCTTCCGTCATTCCTCCATTCTTCTTTTCCTTCTCTACGTTTTTGGCTTCTCCTTTCTTTCCATAATTACTTCATTCTGTTTTCTTTTTCTTCATCTTTCTTACCTTCCTCCTTGGCTTTTTCCTTCATCTGTTTTTCGCTTCTTTATCTGTTATTTCTATCTGTCTACACCTATCTATTTATTTGTCTACATTTCTTCCTTCTTTCTTGGTTCCTTCCGTTTTCTTTTTTTCATTGATTCGTTCCTTCTTACCTTATTTCCTTTCTTCATTCACTTCCTCATTTCCTTCCCTCCCTCCTTTATCCTTTCCTTATACATATCCTCCTTTTTTCTTCCTTCCTTGGTTCCTCGCTATCCTCCTGTCTTTCCTTTCTTCTTTTCTTCCTTCCTTCCTTCCTTCCTTCCTTCCTTCCTTTCATTCATTTACTTATCCCTGCCTTTCTTCCTTATTAAACTGCTTCACCTTCCTCCAGTCCCTCGTAAAGTCACCCTACCTTATTCTCATCCTTCCCAGAACCTAACCCTTCCACTCTCCTTTCCCTCCCTCGCTCACCAACGCGCACCTGCCTTCCAGAGGGCGGCGGGGAGCTCCGTGCTGTTCGATCTCTACTGGATATACAGAGGGAGAGAGAGCGCGCACAGCTTCATCCTGCCCGGTATCTGGACGATCTACGGGTCCTCTACAACATTCACAGGTAAGCTTGTGTTCGGGTCAAGGTAAAGCTGGCAAGTGTCATGGATGTGATTCTTTTGTTGCTGGTGGTGATGGTGTTGAGTTGTGACTGGTTCGTTAGTTCTTGTTTGTATTTGTTTATATTTTTTTTCTGTGTATGTTTGTGTTTGGTTGTTTGGTTTGGTATGGGTGTGTAAAATCTGTGTTTCTATTGTTTGTTTTTATGGGTTTTTTTTGTTTGTTTTTGTTTGTTTCGTTTATGGGGTATGATCTTTCTTTTGTTTTTATTATTTCTTTTATTTTTCTTTCTCTATTTTTTTGTGTGTGTTTTGTTAACGTTTGTCCACTCGTTTTGGTCAAACCAGTGTTTATTCTCTCTCTCTCTCTCTCTCTCTCTCTCTCTCTCTCTCTCTCTCTCTCTCTCTCTCTCTCTCTCTCTCTCTCTCTCTCTCTCTCTCTCTCTGTCCCTTCTCTCACTTGTCTCACATCACATTTCTCTTCCTGTCTTTCTTCACCCACGCCCTCTTTTCTCTTCTCTCCCCGCCCCTCTCCCCATCCCTCTCCCCGCCCCTCTCCCCGCCCTTCTCCCCGCCCCTGTCACTCAGCAGGTGCTAAGGTGCCACTCCACTCTCTCTGTTACTTCCTAGCATTGTTTACTCCTTCCCCCGTCTGTCTGTCTGTCTGAGTGTTGGCGTTATGGTATGAGTGCGTGTTTCTCTGCTAATTTGTTGAGTAGGAGAAAAAGTGTGGGAATAGGGAAGTGTTGAGGGATGGAGAGGGAAGGGAAGGGAAGGGAAGGAGGGAGTGAGTGAAGGAAGGTGAGTGATTAGGAAAGGAAGGATGGTAAAAGAGTGTTGTTGTTGTTTTTTAAGAGAGAGACATAAATTACTCGTGTGTGTGTGTGTGTGTGTGTGTGTGTGTGTGTGTGTGTGTGTGTGTGTGTGTGTGTGCGTGCGTGCTTCCAGTCACCATACCGATAATACCTGTGCTCATGAAAGAAAAAAAAAAATAACATACACGAAGTAATCAAAACGTGTGTGTGTGTGTGTGTGTGTGCGTGCGTACTAGTAATATGTCCTATGGGTGTCTGTGTCCTCGTATGTAAGGGCGTGGCACATGGCGGCGTGGCATGGTGACGCAAACACGCACATTATTACCTGCCGCCCGTCCACGCCACCACGCTCACCCATGCGAACAGATGTGCCCCGCGAGAATACTAAACAACCCCGCCACTCCCTCCCCCGCCGCCGCCCCCTCCACATTCCCCTCAGTGTCTCACCCCGTGGTTTGCTTCTCATCCTCCCCTCTACCCTTTCCAACTCTTCTCTGTCTACTTTTTTTTCCGTTTCCTCCTTTGTATTCTCTCCTCTCTTACTCTACGCGTTATTTTCTCATCCTTCTTATCTAACACTCTTCTCCCCTCTATCCCCTTTACTTTTTCCTCCTTATTCTTCTCTCTACCTTGCCACGACAGTTCTCCTTTCTTTCATCTCTACTTTTTCCTTCTCATCCTCCTCTTTGCCCTTTCAACAGACCTCAACTCTTAACTTCACTCTTAACTTTGCTCTTTCCTTTTCATCCACTTCTTCCTTGAAAAGCTCTGTGTTTAGGGAAAAAGTGCATCTGAGATGAGTTAGTTTATGCCTCCCTCTCTGGATAATATCTCACGTTCCCCGCTCCTTCTCTCTCCCTCTCTCCTTTCTCGGTCTTATGACTTCAACGCCCTAAATCAATCATGCCTCACTCTTTCCTTCCTGCCTGACTTTCTCCATCCTTCAATCCTTCTCATTTATCCATCTCAATCACTCCTCTATATTTCCTCCAATCCCTCGAGTTCCCTTACTCTTCGTTCTTTCCTGCGTGGCTTGTCCGGTTCTTCTCAAATGGGGCAAACCAATATGTGTTCTCACGGACTCTTCGCCTGAACACTGACAAAAGCATGAACGGTTGGTTGCTCTTCCTCCCGGTTTGTTACTCTCTATTTTTTTATTTCTTTTTTCTAACGTGCCTCTTCAATCTACATGATGGGAACGTTACTTTTCACGTCAAAGGGACCCTAAAGAAGACCCGTTGGAGGTTCAGAAGAAAACCTTTGTAAGAGGCTGAACATTCAAATACATTCTAGTCTCGTGAGAAGCAGCGGAGACCAAAGGATAACAGTGGAATTCGTGCGGAAGTTAGTTAAGATTATCTCGAGCAAATATAGATTAGTGGGGGGTCATAAAGAAGCGAGAAGCACCCGGCGAAGCAAACAAACAAGTAAAGGACTCGAGCGTGCGCTGAGTAATTAGAAAGACGCACTGATGGGAACACTAAACTCGCTCTGAACATTTCCCTGTGAGTTGTGTTCGTCACGTTCCAGGTTGAACTCTTTTGGATCCTCCTCCTCCTCCTCCTCCTCCTGTTCTTCCTCCTCCTCCTCTTCCTCCTCCTCTCCGTCTTCACCCGACACCCGCCACCACTGCTCCACCGCCCCTCACCCACTACGTCTCTTCTCCTTTTATGACTTTTACGTCTTCCAGTTGACTTTACTCCCGGCCGTGACGCAGCACCACTCCCAACACTCCACCGTACCTCACCGTCTTCTGTGTCCTCTTCCTCACCCTCTCCTTTCCTCTTCTCTTATAACCTTACTCCTTTTCACTCCTCCTACCTTTTTTTTTATACCTATTGTCCTTTTCTCTCGCTACTTTACTCTTGTATCCGTCTTCTTTCTTATTCTCTTATTTTTTGTACTTACTTTTTTTCTTCTACGTCCCCCCTTTCTTACTACTCCTTCCTCTACTGTCTTCTAGTCTGCTCCCTTCTGCCTTCTACTCCCCCTTGCCTTCAGATATCCTTTTTTTATACGTTCTTTTGTTTCTCCTGTTTACTTTTCTTCTTCACACTGTCCATTTCTTTCTTCTTTTCTCTTCCCTCTTCATCCCTTTCCTTGCCTTTTCTTGTATCCCCTTACTTTCTCTCTTCTCCTTTCCCTTCCCTTACTTTCCTTCTCGATCCCCTCCCGCTCCCTCGTCACGCCAGGTGCCTCCACAGAATCGGGGGTTTCAAGGTTTCATGAGGAGTCAGTTCAGGAAATCTGCAAACTTGGGTCCATCTTTGTCATGAATTCCAAACTTCCTTTTTAGTTGCTTATATTTGCCTCACGTCCTTCGTATGGCTAGTCAGGGTCTCTTGTCCTTACTGCGTCAAGTCAAGCGGGGAGGCAGGAAGGTGGAGGAGGAGGAGGAGGAGGGGCGCCGCACTACGTAACAGGGAATAAGCGAATAAGCGAAGAATTTTTCACGAAACTCCGTCTTCCATCGCGTGACGGATTACGCTACTCGGCTATTATCATTTTTTGGCTGCACGAGGACGCGGGACCTGCGTAGGCTGTGTTTACCAGGGACCTGCCGCCCGCGCTATCTACCTGTCATGATCCTGCAAGGCCCTGCGGACCAGCCATTGCCGGGAACCCGTCACTCACTGCAGGAGGGAGTTTGTCAGGACACAACCAAAGGGAACCCGTAAAACAAGGGTAGTTCTCATCCAATAATGTGTTGTGTCTTGAGACACTACGTATTGCACAAAGCCTGTAACTCGGTGGGATTACGAGTTAATAGAAGTCATCGTCTTGACGAACGGGACTTCATGTTAGAGAATTAACTGTATGTCCCTGGTGATGGTGATGCAGTGGTTGCCTGCACCTCGTCTTCCTGCTCGTAAAGGTAATTGATAAATGCTCAGAGTCGTGGACGGGAGTCAAGGTGTAATCTGAAGGAGACGGGTTTTCTCCTTTTTTTCCTAATTTTTCTGTCATTCTCGGGGAGAAATGAGGCCAGGGAAAACATTAAGTTTTATTACAGTGATCCACCAGGACCTTTATTGCCGTGATCATGTCGACGAAACTGTTTCAATCAGCCTTCACTTTGTGTGTTGGGCGTCGCGGAGGAAGGGAGGAGGAAAAGGGAGAGAAGGAGGGGATTGTGTTGATGTCACGGTCACGACGTTGACGGGGTGAAGAAGAAAAGGAGGGAGAAAGAAAAATAAAGTGAAAGAGGGGAAGAAATTAGGGAGGCGAGGGGAAGGAAGGAGTGCTGAGGAAATGGGATAAAGGAGGAGATTGGAGGAATTATCAGAATATCTCACCCAGCCAGCCTTGACATGTGGTGAGAAGCGAAGGACAGAGGAACATTGGGGAAGAGGGGAGAAGATTCCAATTGGGATATCACGGTTGGAACAAGAGGGGAATGTAGATGAATGGAGTGTTAAGACAGTAAGTAACCTTGACATGTGGAAAATAATAAAAAAAGCTAATAGAGCTGAAAAAAATTGCCAGTAACTTTATCTGTGACATGTTGGAGAAATAAAACTGAGAGACGAGAACATTCCCCAGTGATTGCCGTGATGTGAGTGTGGTGCGCAGTGGTATTCAGGTGCGGTGGGTCTGGAGGCGAGGACAAGGCTTACTGGACCCACACACAGGACCGCGCCGACCTTGAGACATGACAGGGGCGGCGCGACGCTAACTGTTCGCACCATAATCCCTAGACCGACACCAGACGAGGGGTTGGAGTCAAGGTGAATTCGCCGTCCTGCACTGACCTACATACCTACTGTACCTGCTTGCCGACCTACCTTCCCACAGACCCACAGACCCACAGACCTACCTACTTCTCTACCTACGTGACTTATCTTCCAGCATTTTTTTTTTTTTTTTTTTGGTTTTTATTTAATTGTACAGTTTCCTATTTCTTTCGGTTCCTATTTCTGTTTTTTTTTTCTTTTTCTTTTTTTCTTTCTACTTATCTGTCTTTATTCCTTTCTTAGTTCCTTTTTTTCCTTCTTTCTCTTCATCTATACATTTATCTCTCCGTTCCTTCCTTTTTCCTTTCTTCCTTCCTTCCTTCCTTTCTTTTCTTTCTTCCTTCCTTCCTTCTTTCTTTCCTTCCTTTCTTCCTTCCTTCCTTCCTTCCTTCCTTCCTTCCTTCCTTCCTTCCTTATTTCCTTTCTTCCTTCCGTCCTTCCTTCTATCCTTCCTTCCTTCCTTCATTCATTCCGTCCTTCCTTCCCTCCTACCTTCCATGCATCCTCCTATCCATCCATCCAATCATCCATGCATCCATACATCTTTCTTTACTTTTCTTCCTTCCTTCCTTCCTTATTTCCTGCTTTACCTCCTTTTTTCCCAATTTCTCCTTTCATGCTACCTTTCTACCCGCCTTTCTTTTCTTCCTCCCTTCCTTATTCCCTTCCTTTTCCTATGCCACTTACCTTCCTTCTACCCTACTCGCTCACCTACTTGTCTACCTCAACACAGGCACACACCCGCCCGCTCGCCGCTCACTCACTGCCCGCTGCAAGAGTAATGCGTAATCTAAGAAATTACTCTCGAAATTGCTATTTTTTTTTCCCTCTACCATCATGCGTTCCAGCCAGTTTCATGGGCCGCTCCTGGATCATCGCGCAGTTTTACTTAGCCAAGAGGATTGTTGGTCGAGGGATTAAGAGCATTTGCATTTTTTTCTTTCTTTTTTTTTTTTTTCTATCCAAAGAGATCTGTGGTAATGCTATCTCTGTTTTATCTCCCTTTTTTTACCATTTTTTTAGTTGTTTATCAGTCTGCTACGTTATTCTCGCCGGCTTTTGTCTAGGATTAATGATTTTCTTCGTAGAATATGTGAGTTGGACCTGGATTGCTTTGGCGATATTGTCTGTGTGTAGGTCTGCCTATCTGTATCTCTCTCTCTCTCTCTCTCTCTCTCTCTCTCTCTCTCTCTCTCTCTCTCTCTCTCTCTCTCTCTCTCTCTCTCTCTGGAAAGTTTCAAATATTCATGGCAGACGGGAGGTGCGGGTCATATCCCAGTGTTGGCGAATATTGGTTACGGGTTCATTACGTTTCTCACGAGACACGCGAAGTAAATATTTGAATGCAGCTCATGCCATCGGAAGACTGAAATATCACCCGGTCATTTTTACTGTAAAGGTCTGTGATGGTTTGTGTGATTCTATTCCCTTGACTTACGGAGGTGCATGATCTATTCATTAAAGGTTCAGGGACAATACAGGTTATATACGTGCAAACCAGTGTCAAGGGAACGTTCATAAATACACATCAGAATGCTATATGGTGCTGGGTGTGTGTGTGTGTGTGTGTGTGTGTGTGTATGTGTGTGTTTGTGTGTGTGTGTGTGTGTGTGTGTGTGTGTGTGTAATAATAATAATAGTAATAATAATGATAATAATAATGATAATAATAATAATAATAATAATAATAATAATAATAATAATAATAATAATAATAAACGGTTTATTTTGATATGGGCAGCTCGAGAGCTGAAAATATACATTGTACAGCAAGGAATGATTAGTGGTACAAACAAACAAACTTAAACTTAAGCTTAAAATAAAATAAATGATTAGTGGTACAAACTAGCAAACTTAAACTTAAGCTTAAAATGAAATAAAGTGGTTAGAAGTTGAACACTTTACTAGTTACTATTGTAGGGATTTTTTTGTCTATTTATTTGTCCTTGCGCTGATTTGGGGTGGTTTGTCGTGGTGTCAGACACTGTGGTGGGGAGGGGTAGGGTAGTGCCGGTGGGGGGGGGGGGGGCAGGTTTCTGCAGCGTGGCGTGGTGGAGTAATTTCGTGGCGAACTGCTGCAGGTGTTGGTGGCGGGCCTGGAGGGTGGTGAAGTGCAGAGCGTGGAAGGCCTCCTGGTAAGTGGTGTAATTGACCCCCATGATCGACTCCACTGCTCTTTTCTGTACCCACTCAAGTTGGTATCGTTGGGTGGTGGTGATAAAAAATGTCCAGACTGGAGATGTGTGTGTGTGTGTGTGTGTGTGTGTGTGTGTGTGTGTGTGTGTGTGTGTGTGTGTCTATGAGCTCACTCCATCTAGAACAAAACAATAGCTTCTTTTGTACTCTTTTTTGCATTACGTCAACAAAACTTAAGTTCGTGACGGCACCGCCAGAGTGTCGCGTGAGGCTAAGCAGCACGTTCGTGTCGCCATAATGCAGACTGAGTACGTGAAGTCTGATGCTGCGTGAGAGAGCGGGGGTGTGGGCGGGAACGGGGACTCAGTGGGGTAGGTAAGGGAAGGAGAGAAACAGCAGGGGATTTGTTGGTGGTTGAGTGATTGGTGTAGAGTATATATTATGTGATAGATTGTGTTCAGTGAAGGAGAGAGGGATGAAGGAGGAAGATGCATGAGTGTATGGATGGTTAAGGTTGATGTATGGTGTTCAAATTAAAGGCTACCTAGGGAGAGATATGTAGGGTGTGGGCGGCGAGGGCGTGGCAGTTGAAAGGAAAGCGATACTGTCATGTCTCTACCGTGGAGTTTTGACTTTCTATTTGTGCATTATGAATATATGTATTGTTGATCATTTCGCATGTGTGGGGCCACTTGAGGTGACACGCAGGAGCTATAAGAACACCAGGAACAATAACACCACCAGCAACAGACACAGCAACTCTAATAAAACTCTGCGCAGTACAAATTTAAGCTCCGTGAAAACCTCATTTTTGTGCGGCGAACAATAGACTTGCATGAACGTACGTTGCGGTGCCCACGATCCTCTCTCCTTTAAATCCAGGATCCGCCCTTGATTTCTCAGTACTCGCGTGTGCTGGACCCTGTTTGTCTGTGCTGCATGCATGTCTGTCCACCTGCCAGTAAAACGCTCATGAACATGCGTGGCGGAGTGTGTGCGTGAGGGATGATCGTCTTCTACCAAGTGTGAAAATATGTGGTAACACGTTCGGACGCCCGCTTAGTTTTGTCGCCGCTGCTTTCCCGCCCTTAGTCTGCGGAAGGAGACAGGACATATTTTGGAGACCTGTGCTGTAATCGTCGTCAGGAGTATTGGCGGTGGTGTTGACGTAGTGCGGGCAGGGAGTGTGGGAATGTCATGGCGGAATACCAGTACAAACCGCTCTTTCCCCAGGCCTCTTCAGATCTCTCCTTCATCTCAGTTCTTTTGCGTCTCCTCTTGCCTCGTTGGGACCCGTGCAGGTATTGGTGTGTTGGTGTGAGGGGCGCCCTGTTGTTTGGATGGTGTGAACGTAATGTCTTCTTCTTCTTCTTCTTCTTCTTCTTCTTCTTCTTCTTCCTCTTCTTCTTCTTCTTCTTCTTCTTCTTCTTCTCAGGCTGCCTTTCATCTCTTGCACAGTTGGCAGATTTACGGCAGTCTTTGTTTGTTCATTGAGTCGGAAATCAACCCCAACATACCCGGTCATTAGGGGAAAAAAGGGGGAAAAAAGGAAGACTAAGAGTGAAGTGTATTTTCCCCTCATCAAAAAGCAATTCAGGTCGTATGGCGTTAATTAAAAGAGATGTGTTAGCTCTGAATTTCCTCCTCCTCCTCTTCCTCTTCTTCCTCCTCTTCCTCCTCCTCCTCCTCCTCCTCCTCCTGTGTTTGCTCCCACGCCTCGCCACGTCCCCGTCTTCCTTCCCTGTTTATCTTCCCGGCGCCTCACAAGTTTTCTCTCTGATTTGGGAATTTATTGAGTGCACGCCTGTGATGTGAGCTGAGTCACGGGTAGGAAGCGCAAATACCTGTCAATTAAAAGCGAGGGTGTGTGTGTGTGTGTGTGTGTGATTCCCGTGTGATTCTTAGTGCGGCAGGTGAGGTGCGCGTGTGTAAGTGTGTTTAAGCGTCTTTTTTGGAGAGTGGAAACGTGGGTAAGAGGAAGTGTGAAAGGTAAGGCAGGATCGAGAGCTGAGTGTTAGTTGTTTTCTTCTTTTTTTTTCTTGTTTCCGTGTCTCTCTTTTCTGTCATTTTCCTGCTTCGGGTTGTGATTTGGGCCTTTTCGGGTTGTCTTGTGTTGGTTTTATGGGGCTTTTTTTGTGTTTATTTTTCTCAGGGAGATAATTTGATTTGTGTGTGTGTGTGTGTGTGTGTGTGTTTCTATCGTGTTAGTCCTCATCTCTTTCTCTGAATGTTTATTTCTTGTTTTTCTTTTGATCATAACTTGAATCTGTGAAAGCACGCCAAGCGTCATACACACACACGTACACACACACACACACACACACACACACACACACACACACACACACACACACACACACACACCACACCACACCACACCAATCTCGGACCACCTTGAGTACCAGACAACACAAGTCCAATAATCCCTAGAAACAAGCCACGTATCCTTCACAACTCTTAATTCCTGGCGTTTGTGGTGCGCTGTGCCGTCCTTCCCTGTGCTTATGTTATGCTATGGTGTGCTGGTGGCTCAGCTGTTCCCAAGGTCACTTCTGCTCCGTTCCTTCCCGTGCGTGGCTACCTGTGGTGTTCTGATCTGCGCCGTTTACCGCTTTTAGCCACGCCATCATTATCATAACCAACACTCAACACTCCCGTCTTTGTCTTGCTCATCACTGCCACGGTAATGTTTCTTTGCAGTGCTACCTGACGCTCCCTGCCTGTCTTACTTTTATTGCTACTACTGCTGCTGTTACTACTATCCACCACTGGCACCCTCGCTACAGTTGTTTTTACCTCTCTCGTTCTTTCTCACCATAACCGTCATGCTGTCCACACCTCGGCCCCTTAACACACACAAGCACTATGAGTAGTTTGGGCGTGGTGGTGCGTGTGGGTTAAGGTGGAGCCCATATCACCTGCCTCTTAATTGTCTCATCTGGGTGGGGCTGCAGGACACGCCCAGCCAGGGTACTGTGTGGTAGGCAGGTGCATGACCGACTGTGTGGAGCTTAGGAGGAGGGAATGACCAAGTACACACACACACACACACACACACACACACACACACACACCACACACACACACACACACACACCACACACACACACACACACACACACACACACACACACACACACACACACACACACACACACACACACACACACAAATTTCAAAGAAAGGTAACAACCCTTTTCGTCTTACCAATTTCTGTGTGCACCACCTGCATTCGTGTGACTGAGGTGGGCGGGGAGGGGTAGAGGGAGTGAGTGTCTAGCGGTGAGGGTGGTGTTTGGTGCCTGGTGGAGATGGCCGCCTACTCCCTGCAGGGTTGCCGCTGACGGGTGAGGTGGTGTGTGGAGGTTGATAGGGTGATGAAACAAGTTTGAGTATCTTCATATATAAAATTGAACGTAATGCAGCTTGTTATAAGAATGAAGGGTATCAGAGTAAGTAGTGCAATACTGTGTGCCACTAATGTGTTTTGTGCCATGCTAACCCCTGTGTCATGCCCCCCAGGCGGGAGCTGGTGTCGCAGCTGGTGTACCGGGAGGCAGGCCAGATCTTCCAGCGGGAGGGGGCGGCGGGGGAGCCACCGCCCCTGCGCCGCATGATTGCAGCCCCCACGCGCACCGTCACCGAGGAAGACCTCAAGACACAGGAGTCAAGAAAGAGACTCATTAGGAAGGTAAAGTTACAGTCACCTTGGTGCAGTTCCTGGAGCGGCTCGCCAGGTTGTTACTTTTCACAGACCTTGTTAGTGTAGTGAGAGTGTACTCATTTTTTTAAAAAAATTTTAAGAAAACAGGATGCCAAGCCGCTGGAAATATCTTTAGCTTGGTTGTCTAAATCATATTGTGCTGAAGTCAGTCCCACGCCTTGCCACACGAAATACGTATTTTTATTCATACACATATAAACGCATATAAACTCTGCGTTGCTCATAAAACTCGTTTACTTGACATTTCTCATTCAGAATATTCAAACTTCTCCAGTTTTATGTTCTCTGCTTGCCATTGCTACGGCAAACCCAGAGGCCTCGTAGCGTTCCTCGTCCCTCAAGCCCGCCCGTTCAGCGCACGCTGCTCAGTTCGTGTTGAATGCCACGAGCCTGGCACGCGGACTGCTCCTATCATGAAAGGTGATCGCTCGCAGAGGCGACGGCTTGGTGCTGGATAGGGAGGTGTCATGGGTTCCCAGAGTCAGCTTCTGACGTCACATGAAACTGTTACGTTTTATGGGTATCCTTTTAGACGTGCTGGGAAAAGGCATTCGCGGTATCGGCTTTAAGATATCCAAGGCGTGTATCCTTTAGGGAGGAGACAGGCACCGTCTACTATTGGTGGTTCATTGTTCCTTCAGGATTTTGAATTCCTAGTTTGGCGTTGGAGTGACTGGCAACACACAAGGCACCAGTAAGTCAGCATAATGGAGAGCTCCTTCGGGAAGTTTTTGGCATGGTTACTACCGTGACGTCATTCTACGTCATCACTATCAAGAGGCAAGTAGTGACTGGCACGACAGCAGCAAATTCTTCATATATGATCTAAGACAGAGAGGCTTTGTACCTTAAGGCTCCTGCAAGGATAATTGGGGAAATTTAGCTGCTAGGTGGTTCGCAGGCCCCACTTTACCTAGCACAGCGTGGGAGACTCCGTGGAAGGTGCGTGTGTTGGCCTTATGGGGCGAAAGAACAGCACGGCATCCACACCTGATTGCCTCTGATGAACACGTCACATTACTCACCACTGCGATGTGGCTGAGGGACGCAGCGTAACGGGACGGGACTCAGGCAGCAGCCAGGTAGTCGTCGCCAGGCACTGACTTCTGGGCTGGCAATTGTTAAGTAACTTTACCTGTAGCTGCGGCAGGAGTACGAATGATCAATATGCAAATCCTCATCACTTTGCTCGTCAATCAGCTGCACGCAACGCACATCACGTAACTTGAGACATTCCTGCACCTCCCCTATTGGTCGATGTGCGTGATGTCACCGTCATTGTACTTCTCCCATTGGTCACCTTCTCATCAGTGACGTAAGGGCCATGCGGTGCGGTCATTGGTGAGTATGTGTGACGTAACAGTGCTTGCCTTTCCCCCACTCTTTGGTCACTCCTTCCCTCAGTGACGACTGGTTCTGTTTTACATATTCCAGCTGTTGTGTCATGGCGTGGAGTACCACTGCAATCTGGCTCAGATTAAGGATAATGGCTAATGTGTGTACTTATTTATAGCCTTTCATACTCTTTAGTGTTTCCCGCGAAAGGTTATGGAAGTAGCATGGGGCGGTCATGGCGAGGTGGAGGAGGTCCAAATAGCTTATTTTTGGATGCTTTACGTATGCTATATTCCTCCCAATTAATACATAATAAAGTCACAAGAGAAAGAAAACATACATGGCAAAATCAGTCATCGGCTTCCTGGAAAATAGAAGGAAAAGGAACTTCTTGCGTGCTCACTTTGTTTGGAGTCAGTCATGTTTGTTGGTGATTTTGCGCTGAGGGCAAACAAGTCAACATATAGCAGCGTTACTAACGAACTCGTAAAGATTACGGACGTTGAACTCTAAAGACCCAATGTAAAAGTATAAAAGTTGCAGCGAAAATATGAAAATAAAGCCGTGAGCAGTAAATAGATAGTAGATAGTAATTGGATAACATTATTTCAGTAGTACTTGTATTATTCCAGTTTAGTGTATTGGTTATTCATTCCTTAATTTAGTTTCGCAGAGGAATTTGGAAGAGTCTGTAAGAGAGACTGGATGAGACTAAGAATAAGATATTGAAGTACACGAAGATGGAAAAAAAATGTAATTTACTCTTACAATGGGAAGCTGCAGGAGAAATTAACTATTATTATACAATACTGAATAATACACGTACTTGCTAGAGAGTCGCAGAGGTGGAAGCCATATTATTTTCTGTAACATATGGACGTGTCATGGATTAATTTACAAGCTTATCACAATCACAGTGGTGGGGAGGTGTCCCATCCACCTCCCTATCACTCTTTCCTTTCCCCTCACAGACACGGCGCTGCTGGTTGATAACAGGCTAAGTGATGGTGAAAATCGAAGAGTCTGGAAGGAAATGTCATTCAGTTAAGAATTTAACCGACTATACCAAATATCAGTTAGCGAAGAATATAACAGATTATTATGTAAATGTTAGTTTTCGTGGGATGCTGAAAGATACGCTATCTGAAACGAGGATAAATTATTTATTGCAGATATTAAATAGTTTGTGTTCCTTGAGTTGACTTTATTGAATCAGCGGCATTTAGAATCTTGAATACTTTCTTTCTTAGACAGTATAATTTGGTGTAAACGATTTTATATTGATCGAGAACAAGTCGTGTATTGCACTGATGAAATACCCATTAGCTTTTACTTAACTGCGTCAAGACCCTGCGTTTTTATTCCAATAGTTTCAATTTTTTGTGTAAAAGACTTGCAATTGATCATTTTCACATTTTTTAATCTAGTTAGCCGCTTCATTGATTAATTGAGCGTTACATGCCGGCATCACAGACATATCTGCTACCTTTGGCAGCAGCGGAGGAAGGTCACAATGAGCGAAACTTGCAGGAAACCACGTAGATGGTGGCCAAAAATACTTCAACCTTACTCACTTACATTACGTACATTCCAGCTGATAAAGAATTACTGAGCCTGCTTCAAAACTCTGTAGTCTCCAGCCAAGTTATTTAAGTGCCAAAGAAGTATGAGAAGTCGTGTCAGGCGTGTGTCACAACTATTTTCTAAGGGCAGCTCTTGGTCCAGGTATGCTATTTCAGTTTCAAGGATAAGGACTCGTGCCTGGCCTGAGTCAGATTTTTTTCCCACTTTTACTAAAGAGTTGCTCGAAATCCACTAAAGGTATTTCGCTGCCAAGGCTGCCTGAACACGATACTCTCGAGCTTTACTGTGTGTGTGTGTGTGTGTGTGTGTGTGTTGGGCTAGAAGAAAACCGGATAAAACTACAAATGCCATGAAAAGTTAATATAAAATATATATAGAAAGATCATGTATGGTTACGAGTGATTGAAAAAAAAATCGTAAGTGGTTGAAAGTGTGCATACATTTACTTGTGTGCCAATGGTCTATGAGTGAGTGTGGATTTATTTGTGTGTTATATCCATATTCACTGGTATCTAAATGTTTCTGTGTACAACACTTCACATTAAAGGCCCCCAAAAGTGCCGATTCAGGCTGCTTTGAGATTCAGGCCGTGCTGAGAACCCTGCCTTCGAGGGATTAACCCGCCATCCAACGCCTGGTTTGCTTCCCTCTATTAGATTTCCCTTCGGCGAGGTCTTGTGTTCCTGCAATCATTACTGGGCCACATAATCCCCGGCTGTCTCTGAGCACAGGATGGTTCTCTCGCATGTTGTCTTTTGTGCTCCCCTGTAAACTGCACCCGCGAAGATTCCTTCATGAAAGTTTCCCCTAAAATTATTCCTCCCTCGACGTAACCTAACCTAATTTATCATGAATGACATTATTTTAATGGAGATGATGTGGGGAAATGTTCGTGGATAAACTTGGTGAAGGTATGGCACGCGGTGATTTGGCCAGTGCACGGACTTTCTGCATCACTAATCACCATGCATGGAGAGAGTTGATGATGCGCAGGTCAACATGCGAGTGATGGAGTGTGCTGAAGATGCCGGAAGTAATCAAAACGTTTGCGTGGTGAAAGGGAAACCACATCCCCGCCATTAGTGAAGGAAATGATGCATAGGAGTCACTCAGTCCATCCAAACGTCTCACCTTCAGGAAAAGAAAGTAAAGAATCTATAATTACCTTGAGAAGTAAACGCCTGCGACTCTCACCGCGGCCAAACCTAACATACCTCTTAAAACTCCTGGAATTCTCGTGACACTTTATTTCATGCAGCTTGCCTTGTAGTACGTAATGTCTTGTACTATTAAGAACCTCAGCTTAATGACTTGATAGCAAATGACGAAGCTGTGAAGAATTTCCGGATCATTTTAAAGTGTAAGTGTGAAGAGTGTCTCCAGGTGCGCCGCGGCAGTCACGTGCAGGTGTTCCCGGCAGAGAGATTCTATTATCTTGTGTCGCCCGGGAGTCAAGGGCGGGAATTGGTCTCTTACGTTTGCCTGGATTAAGAGTTACGTATAAAAGCTTCAGTGAATTTAGTTCGTCCGTGTCACATTATTTTTTTATTTCTAACGCTTGTGTGTGTGTGTGTGTGTGTGTGTGTGTGTGTGTGTGTGTGTGTGTGTGTGTGTGTGTGTGTGTGTGTGTGTGTGTGTGTGTATGTGTGTGTGTGTGTGTGTGTGTGTGTGTTTGTGTGTGTGTGTGCGTGTGTGTGTGGCGCGGAGTAAGACACACATACACAGCCACGCCCCTTCCCGCTGCCTGCATGAGGAGGAGGAGGAGGAGGAGGGGGTGGAAGTGGAGGTGGAGGAGAAGGAGGAGGAGGAGGTGTAAATAGAGGAGGGGGAGGAGGAGGAGGAGGAGGAGGAGGGAAGCGGGGGAGTGTCAGCGTTTGGCTTGACGGTCCACGCCTCTCCCTTTACTGAGCTGCGTCCTCCGTGCACTTCTCACCTGTCATGTACTTGGGCGACACTGAGAGCGTGTAGCGGTGAGCCCAAGGTGTGTGAAGGCGTTGATGAGCTCACCTGTGGCGGTACGGAAAGCCTCCTGCCGTGACGTCCCCATGGTTCCTCCTCACCTGTCTTCGTTTCTCCCCTTGATTAATCCTCCTCCTCCTCCTCCTCCTCCTCCTCCACTCTCATTTCGCTGCCGTTGCCTCCTAACCTGCCGCCGCCCTCGAGTAATTAAACCCTTTCGTCCCCTCCTGCTTCTCCTCCTTCTTCGTCGTTTCTATTGAGCCCCCTCGATTTTCGTCCACACCGTCTGTTATTAGCCCACTCCACCGCCTGATTCCCTCTCCACCTTCTCTCACTCCCACATCCACCGCCATACTCCTGTGATGTGCCTCTCCTTCCCTACCATCCACAAAATCATACGTTGAGAGTCATCCTGTTGCATTTTTTTATCAATAGGGGTAACTTGAATAGTGTCTTGTGAAGGTAGAGGGTTTTCTTTGTTTTTTTTCTTTGGGGGGGGTATATTTTATCTTTTTCTATCGGTCATTGCACTTTTATAATTTTTTCTTCTTTTTTTCTTGAGCGATGCGGACCCAGCTGACTTGTTTTGCTCCCTTCGCCACAATATTGGGACCTTCCGACCCGGTGACCGTTCCTCACCTGGCCCCACTCGGCACTGGGTTCCGTATTGATTATCCGTGTTTACCCCTGGGTGCTGCTGGGACGGAGGGAGTGTCAGGGAGTGTCCTAGCCTCCTCCTCCTCCTCCTCCTCCTCCTCCTCCTCCTCCTCCTCCTCCTCCTCCTCCTCCTCCTCCTCCTCCTCCTCCTTTTTCCTTCTTTTCTCTCTTACTCCTGCCTTTTTCTTATGTATTAATTCATTGTTTTTTTCCTTTACTTCTTTTCACACTCCAATTTTTTTTCATTCTTTCATCCTATTCATTTTCTTTCTATTTTCTTCCTATTTTTCTTCTTCCTTCGTCTACAACTGACTGTCATGCATAACACCTCATCCCTGCTGGTGCTCTCCTGGTGCTCTCATGTCGTTCCTCGTGACTTGGGAATAAAGCTCCTATCGCCCCATGAGTCATTTGTACGAGTCTATTGCGTCCGGCGGCGTGACTCCCCTCCATCTCTCCAATCACCTGTCGCTATTATTACCTTCAAGCGGACCCAAAAATAGCTCGCCGGCGATCAGAAGAGGAATGCAGGAGCTAAAATTAGAAGTACGGTTACAAGTTGAAATTAGAGACAGTAGATATAAAAGAAATATAACCTAACGTAACTTTACTCACCTAACCTAACTTAACCTAACATAAGTTGCTGGGGATCAAAGAATGCACATGTTAAAAAATAGAATGTAGTGTCTCAAGTTGATATTAAAGACAGCAGAAATTATAGAAGCCTAACCAAACATAACATACGAGTAATACAACCATTGCACCCTTCACACGACAACTAAAAATAACGCTGAGGGGGATCAAACAAAGAATCCAAGGACTAAAATTAGAAACAGGACCGTAAGTGGAAATTGAGGACTGCATAAATTTAGAAGAAAAAAAAAGAAGTTGATTTGTCATCCTGGGAGAAGTGACAGCTGTGCGTGACTGGTGTGTGTGTCGGTGAGGCCCTGTGACGCTGTTGTGTGGGTGAAGTGTGGCGTAACGTTACGTCCTTTGCGGCATACCAATTGCATCGCTTCACCTTATTGTCCCGAGAAAAATTAAGTCCATCTCGTGAGTCCGTCCGGAAGGTTATTACTCATATTTTTTTCTTAGATTTCCGGAGTTAATGAGGTTGCGTGTAATTTCTCGAGGCCTTAGTTGGTTGTTCCCCGCAGCGAGTACTGGTGATGATGATGGTGGTGGTGGTGGTGGTGGTGGTATGTGTGTTTCCTTCTACTCTTTCCTTTATTTTACTTGTGTCCATTTTTGCTTACTCGAATATTGCTATTTTTTCTTCATTGACTTTCATCTTCGTTCTTTTTTTATTAACATCAGTTTGCCTCACGTGAGTCCATCGTCCTTTCCTTTGAGGTCAATTGTCTGTCAATGTTCGTACCGCACGTCTGTCTGTCTGTCTGTCTGTCTGTCTGTATGTATGTATGTATGTATGTATGTATGTATGTATGTATCACCCAGCCTACCGTTCACTGCCAGTCCTTTGGGGGTGACGAACCTCACGCAGGCAGAAGTCAGCTCGATCCTTGTCCTAACCACCACCACCACCACCACCACCACTACTGCCACTACTGCATCCGCAACATTTAGCGCAGCAATGAAGAATTTTGCCGCAACACATGAGCCGCTTTAACTGTGTTCAGCAACAGACAAATATGAGAAAGAAAAAAAAGAGAGAAAAAAAAGGTAAGAATACATGACCCGAGCGAGGTCCTGCAGTATAGTGTGTTAGCTTTGTGACCTTCTAATGTGTGTGTGTGTGTGTGTGTGTGTGTGTGTGTGTGTGTGTGTGTGTGTGTGTGTGTCTGTGTGTGTGTGTGTGTGTGTGTGTGTGTACTCCTGCGCTACAGTCCTGTTGTTTAGCTTGGCGAAGTGCAGTTGAAGGTGATTCAGAAGGCAGGTGAGTTGGAGACATGCCTCACCTGGGTATGTGGGTACGTACGTGTGTCTTTTACCAGAGAGACACTTGGGCAAGATCACCTCTGTGGCACGGGGCGTGGGAGTGCTGCCTCACCGTGCCACCGTAACCTTACCCTTACTGTCACCCCTCACACGCCTTTTACGGGACTGAAACACGTGCGTTCAGGTGCCATGGATGTGAGAAAGAAAAGTATAGTGTAATAACCTGAGGATATTACAACTAGGCCTATCCCTACGTGTCTCTATCATTATATCTATGTGTCACGGCAAGACATTAGTTCCTCGTCCTTACCTATTATACCGCCACCTATACTTTGTCCAATATATCCCCCTTGTACAGCCAGAGAGCGTCGGAGGACAACCTAATAATTACCCGTTTGTCCCCCTGGTTGTCTGACGACGAGACACGCTCCAACATCAAGCTGAATTAAGTCCAGTAGATAATTGAACTATTAATCAGTTGTCTTACAGTTCATGGCCGACTTGCATGCTATTCCCTGCTGATTGGAGGGTGTGGATGCGGGTGGTTGTGGGTGGGTGCGGTGGCGTGAGGGGAGACGCAGTTAAAGGTGTGGGTGGCTGACTTACGATGACTTGAATGGAGTGACGGTGTTGTTGGCTGTATTAAGAAGAAAAGTTATAAGAGTGAAGTTATAAGCGAGATCTGAGGGAAGTGCATTCTTTTGGAAGGAATAGCAGGAAGTGAAAGGAAGACGACTGTTACGTACTCATGGGAAGGAAAGAGAAGAGAGAGTGGAAAATGGGGCTTGAGATGGAGTAAGGAGAATAGGTTGAGTACGCCTGATGTCCTGTACGGTGTGTTATAGGTTGCAAGACTGCAGTGGTGGCGAGCGGTAGTGAGTGAACAAATGTGGCCTTGATGGCTACAGAGTGCTGTGGCGAAGCATTACGCTGACAGCACGCGAGTAGTGGCAGCCTCTACCTATGCCGTAACACGAGAGGCAAGGCTGAATAATAAAAACAACGACGACTGCTTGTAGGAAAACGGTTGCCAAAAATCACTCGAAAGTCCCAGTAACTTATGGTCTCTGGAGCTTCCACGCCTGCACGCAACCTGCCAGGACGCGAGGGCCGGGGAGCCGTGGCCTTTGGCTAGGAGAATAGTGGGTACTTTTGCATCTGGCAGCGCTGGTTGTAGTGTAGCATAGCGGTATCCAGTGTTTTATTGGGCCATGAGGTGAGGTAATTTGAAGTTAGGACAACAGACCACCTCGGGACATTGCCAGGAAGCATGTAGAATGAGGTTACTGGGGAGATTTGCTTCTTGCCTCCTGCGTGGCTTCGTGGCAGGTGAGGGTAGGTGCCAAGAGTGCCAGACAGTGCCTTGGGAGGTGACTTGGTGTTCCTGTTATTGTGCTGCTTGAGTCATCATTCTCGGAGAAAACTAAAGCACGAAAAGTGGAAGTCAAAGGTTCTATGTGGCCACTCAAGGTCAGTTTGATTCTCGGTTCGTGACCTTTTGGAAGCTTTATTATCCGTGACGGGTGGTTAGACCTGCGTCACGCGGCGCCTCTCACGCTCATTGGCATGTTAGGGCTCTTGTGGCCTGTAACGGCGTCGCGGTAATAATAATAAAGCTGTGACGACTTCCTTTTACTCACACAAAGGCACGTCCATAGCTGGGCCCGGCACGCTGCTGTATGTAGTCTGTGCAGTTCCACAGGGACAGGCGTAAATTATTTATACGTGTGTAGAGAATATTACATTTTTGAGGCACTGCAACAGGTAACTCGTCCACGCAGGGGCAGAGAATAATTAATTTCACACAGGTAACGCATCCGCACAGGTGAAGAGAATATTTAATTCCTCACTGTTATAACTCGTCAGCACAGAAGCAGGTGAGGTCATGGTGTCACTGGGAGGCGCTGCTCATCAACAAATGGTGATCACTGTGTTGTTGTGAGACTGAACAGAGAACTCATTAAAGTGTGGGTGGAGTGAAGGAAATGCGTGGCAACGGTGAGCAGAGGACCCACGCGTGCATGTTGCTGAGTGGCGGGGCGTGGAGGGGACGGGCAGACGTGGGGTCAGGGGCAGAAAGGAGCAGTGAGTGGGGTGAGGTGCGTGTGGCCAGCTGGTGACATTGATTCTGTACGACTTGGTAACATTAGTGAAACACTGGGTCACGCTGCTCTTCCTTGTCCCTGTTAATTACACTCCTCCTCCTCCTCC
>CM035193.1:4997459-5010971 GCA_020233015.1 Callinectes sapidus
AGAGAGAGAGAGAGAGAGAGAGAGAGAGAGAGAGAGAGAGAGAGATTGTTCTGAAAATAATAGTAGTAATAATTGTTATTGGAAATCTCAATTAATATAAAAGAAAGTATCATTACGAACAATTGAAAAAAGTACGTAGTATTTCATAAACACACACACACACACACACACACACACACACACACACACACACACACACACACACACACACACACACACACTAAATAAGTAAATGAATAGATAGAAAACTGATAAATAAATTCATCAAAGATCCTTGTCCTCCCACAGATAGCCTCCCTGCGGCCGGTAGTGTCCCCTCGTGGACTGGAGCCGGAGCCCTGCTGGGAAGAGAGTGAGTTTGTGCTGTCGTGCCTTCAAGCCCACAACCTGTATCGTGCCCGCCATTCCTCCCCGCCCCTCACTCTCTCCAACAAGGTGGGTGGTGTCCGGGACCGCGCTACTGCTATCCAGGTATACAGGAGGCTCGCAAAAAAGTTTGGCTTTCCACATAAATGAGGAACGCAGCTTTAACAGTTTTGAGTTTATCAGGAAGTCACTCAAATCATTATGCCCTTGAATATTAAGACGCGAGCTACAAGCAATGGGCATAGCGTGGACAGGTAAATGAATGAGGTACATCCTTGCCATTGATCAATAGTCAGGTGTGTGACGAAGGTGTATGGTCGTTGTGTCAGGCAGCCAGGTATCTAGATTGGGTGGTGCCAGGAGCAGGCGGGCACGGTAAGGGTAGAGTTGAGCTTTCGTCGCTACATTAAATGTCTTCTTCGCTAGTTGTGCCGGATGGCTCAGGAATGGGTGAACCAGTTGGCGCACACCGGCACGCTGCGGCATCGTGGAGACCCTGAACTCGGCGAGAACCTCTTCTGCAGGAACACGGCGCTCATTCTGCGGGGCCGCACCTCCGTCATGCCGGACATTACAGGTGAGTGTATACTTCGCCAGCACGGCCAGTGGCATGGCAGCGCTGCGCATGTTGGAGAGTAATGCAAAGCTCAAGGCCTCGGTGCTCAGGGTTATTCCTGTATGAAATTAGTTAGAGGCTGATGCGACTCTTGGCATGATGATGTGAGGGGACGTTTTGACGACTGTGTTACAAGTTGTCTCACAGTGCTCCTTAATCCATTTGATCATATTTTCGTCACTTTAATATAGTTGTCCTTCCCTTTATTTCATTTATGTTGTATTAGGTGAGTGTTAGGAAAGGTCTTAAATGATGAACATGGTAGTCATTAAATGAAATTCTGTTGCATTCTTTTTCCAACGAGATATATACTCAAGGAAATGTTTGTTGAAATTTAATTGAATGACATATTATTTGCTTTATAATTTGTTTCCCATAAACAAACCGTCCTGTATTGTGTTTCGAGAACACAAATACCATACCCACACTGTTCTGATTGTTGCATACTTATGATCGCTGCATTTACCAACTGTAAACATGTAATGAATCTAAAACATGCTCCGTACTCTAATATTCATGTGCCTGAAAAAAAAAAAACGTACTTCTTGCTTCCCATCTCCTCCTGCTACATAAAAACACCATCTCGCTGTGCCTCACTTCGTAAAAGAAAAAGGAAAAATCGATCTTCTCTCTCCCTCTATGCGTTTCTTAGCTTCACTTGAGAAAGGAACGCCAACGCCTTCTGGGTAATCAGTGTTGACGACTTGACGTGGACAAGGTGTGGCAGCCGTCGCAAGTACTAGGCAGGAGCGAGGTACCAAGACACAAGGACCATAGGTAAACCTGGTCCTCGTTTTTACATGACAGAGTATGTAGAGACTCCATTGGATTTTTCGAACACCAGCGCTCACCATCATATTTCTGTCGTTATCCTCACCATTCTTAGTTCATACACTCTATTTTACTTTCTTACCTTTCACTCTTTGTATTCTCCCTCATCATTACTTCACTCTTTGTATCCTCTCTTTCTTCTCCACCTTCGTTTTCTATGCATTCCCCTTCATAATCTTTGCATAGTCAATCCTCTACCGCCTTTACCTCACCGTTAAAATATTCACTTTGACTTCTTTGCTTTTAATCCATACCCATTCACCTTCATAGCCTTGCATCAAGTTTTATATTCGTCTGTCGTCCTTGCCACTGCCACTGAATCCTATTACATACTCCCATGCTCACCAAATAAAGTATAACCATGGCACTCATACATATAAACTTGCCCCTGAGACCCTACCTTAGGCCCTCCAGACATCCATAACTCCTGGAAAGTAGCTGAAATATCCCCTATCCCCAATCCCAAGGGCCACAAGACCACTTTCTCCCTTGCCGCAGCTCATATTGATGCATCTTCTTCCCAGGTGTTCCCTTACTACTGGTGTGTATTTTCGTTAAGGTAGGCGAATAGATTATCAGTGAACATGAGGACTCCAAGTAACATGAACATAAGGTGGTAGGTTTACGCACACTCCACAGCCCTCCTGCTCCCATAAACTATACCGAGAGGCCATCACAATCCCTCATAAAGTTATGCACGCCACAGCTCCATATTTAGTATGGAGGAACAGTTATCGGCATTGTACTTACTTCACATTGACTACTGCTCTCTCTGTACACTCCCATACACTCTTTCACGCTCCCCTTTCCCGAATGTTGGACGAAAATATTCCAGTTTTTTTAAAGTTGATTAGCTTATTTTTAAATCAATTAATTAATAGAATAACCATATTTGATTAACTTTTATATGTACACTAATGGAAGAGAAGGTAATATTTTAGCATCTATTCGCAGTATTCGATAGCTAAGATATGATGGTCAGTGTGTGTTTCCTCGCATTGAATGTGAAAAATACAAAACTGATACACCTTTACAAATTTCTGTAATTGCTGGAGATGAAACTGGAGAAGTGTGGTTCGTATTGGAGTCCGTTAAGCGCACGTCACCGCCGGTGTCCACGTGAAGACCTGGAGGAGTCGTCCCCTTTAGTGGGGCCGCCAGGCGGGGCTCGGCGGCTGCTTGGTGGGCCGCGCCTCGCCCTGCAGACTCAGGGAGGGGAAGAAGGATCCAGGAGTCCTGGGAGCTTCTTATGGGCGTGTGTCCTGAATGCATTTCGTCCGTCAGGAAATGTAAGATAGTCTCTAGGGTGACTACTGCACGAGGAGGCGCCCATTTTACAAGAGCCAGAGCCTGGAGGGATCGCGGTGACGTACTCACGTAACACCCTCGGGAGGCAACAACGGGTGCTTTTATCTTGATCAGTACACCAATGACAGTTCCATTATCTGCTACAGGCGTATGGGAACTGATTAGCTTATTTAATGTAAGACAGCGTTCTCCTTGGGAAGTATATTGAAGTGAGAATGAGGAGCGACAAGAGCGCCATGATAGGGCATACAGCTCCTCGCTAACTCGCCATAGTCTAGGAATATAGCCTTCCACTGCAACATGCGACTCTATTTCTGATCCTATGTGGCGGTGTTGGTAGCGCTGCGTGGGGGAGGGTCTAGCTCGCCGCCGCCCTCTGCTGCCACACCTTAACCTCCTGCTACTGTTCCACTCTCCTTCCCCTACCACCACCACCACCACTACCGCATAATCAGTAAAAACCACTACCGCCGCCGCCGCCGTCTCCATCCCGTCGCTTTTCTACGATTGCGGCAAGGCAAGATTGCGTAAAATAACATAGAAAACTATAGGACTAAAGGTTGAGAGAAACTGAGTTCTCACTCAATCAAAAACAATGATCTCAGGGGTGTTAGTTGCGGGTGTCCCCCCTCTTTCCTTGAGCACCGTGGATGCGAGGCGGGGGCCGTAGTGTTGGAATAAGATAGATTGACAGAGCAGGCTAAATAGTATTTACGGAAACATATCTATTTATGTTTTAGAAAATGCAATTATGTACATGGGTTTTTAAATGTTTGCTATAAGAGAGAGAGAGAGAAAGACAGACAGAGAGAGAGAGAGAGAGAGAGAGAGAGAGAGAGAGAGAGAGAGAAAGAGAGAGAGAGAGAGAGAGAGAGAGAGAGAGAGAGAGAGAGAGAGAGAGAGAGAGAGAGAGACTGAACAATTCAATATTATTTATTTACCGTCTTATTTCATTATATTCTTAGATGTTTTTTTTCTCTTCACAGGCGAAGAAGTGGCAGCCTATTGGTACAGCAGCGTCCGGCAGTACAGGTTCAATAGGCCGTCCAACAAACTACAGGCCAGCCAGGGTGAGAAGAATCCCTCCACACTCACACACCTTCCCTCCTTTACTCTCTCTCCTCCACAAGTGTGATAAAACTCACCTTTCAGCATTTTTGAATAGTCAGTTTTAGAAATTGAACTTCGTCCTTTCTACAGTCATACGTTGTGTTAATTTGCAGTCTGTTCCTAGAGTTTTGTCCCAAACCTCAATCTCCTTTTGCGTATTTTCTTAGTTTTCAATCTTCTTCCCGATATTTCGCTACGTCCTATTTTTTTTTTTTTTTTCATTTCCTTAATTTACCTGTTAAATTTATTCGTATTTTCTATTTCATAAAGTTTTGAGTATGAAAATACGTACTCAGATATTACTAGACATTTTATGTATCAGTCTTATTTCCTTCTTTCTACTGTTATATCACGATTCTTTGTGTGTGTGTGTGTGTGTGTGTGTGTGTGTGTGTGTGTGTGTGTGTGTGATATCATGTTTAGATATTGTTCATGCAAATGTTATAGCTATTCTGCAACATATCGCTTCAACTTTGACCAGTGTTGCCAGCTCACCCTTGCTCATCGAGGTGGTACTCCCGCGCAGGGCCGTTCACGCAGATGGTATGGCAGAGTAGCAGCGAGTTTGGAGTGGGCAAAGCGAGGAGCAGGTCGGGCAAAATCATCGTAGTGGCGCATTATTCCCCTGCAGGTGTGTGTGTGTGTGTGTGTGTGTGTGTGTGTGTGTGTGTGTGTGTGTGTGTGTGTGTGTGTGTCTGTGTGTGTGTGTGTGTGTGTGTGTGTGTGTGTGTGTGTGTATACACACTCGAGTACCTTATGATAAAACACACATGTAATAAGGGGATTTAATTAATCTTACTAAATCCAGACATGTCCTCAGGTAACATAGAAAATGACTTCAAAGAAAACGTGCACCCGCTCAGTACTCGCGCCCTGGCCGCCGAAATCCTCGGCCAAACTCCCTCCACGGTGGCACTGGAGGGAGTGGATGGGCGGGCGGTGGAGAGGGTAATGCGCGTCCTCGCTGCCCAACCACCTCGCCTGGTGGGCCGCAACGCCACCAAGGTTATCGCTGCTCATCTCCTTGGTGAGCAATTGACCCAGAAAGCGAAGCCTGCCGTTGATGTTTTTATTGTTTGTTTGTCTTTATGATTGTAATAGACAGTTTCTTTAATCAGAGGCTTAACATAACTCAAATAATACTGCATTTTGCATAATTAGTAAAAAAGATATGAGTCACTATGTCTATTTAGCTGCCCGGTAAACGTACCCCTTCTTTCCGCAGGTCACACGGCTTCTCTGGTGAACACCCCCGATGAGGAGCTTCGCGTCGTCATTAATAGACCAGTAAGTCGCAAGCGCAGAGGATTTAAAAGAAGGTCTTCAGAAACAGGTCGGACAGCCTCTGAAACTACTTCCTCCAATGTCCTCGGTGGTCTTCCTGAACTCTCGTGCTGCCCAACGAGGTTCAGGCTCAGAGCACGAGCGTCCGTGTCTCCAGCAGATATTCAGTCGAGTGTGATACATGAGCCTCCAGAAGGTGGTGATTGCGAAGGTGAAGTGGCAAGCCCCTCTAGAAACTGGCTTCAGCCTCACAGTGCGGAGGGCTCAAAAGGCGGGGCTGATGAGGGTCCGACGGAAGTGATAGAACTACAGAGGGGAGATTTAGGCACCCCTTCGTCGGATGTTGAGGTGATTAGTTCCTTAAGCTTTAGTGCCAGTCCTAAATATTCCTCGTCTAGATCTAAGAGACCTCGTTTAAAGAAGACTGGGCTGCAGAACCCTAACAACTCAGACTCGAGTACGGACCTTGAGGTCATTAGAAGGGAATCCTTTGATTCTGTAGATTCTCAATCACATCCGGAACCTAAGTCTGGAATCCTCCCACGAGATGCACGTGTGGGAGAAAACAATGAGTCTCTGCATGATGGAGTGACGAACCCTGGTGTAGACAAACACAACAAAGGTCTCAAACTTCCTTTCGAGGTTAAGAAAACAGAATATGGGCAACTGAACTACTACGCACTTAGTCCTATGCGTTACTGAATGGTCTGGCGTCGGTCTGACCATCAGTTACAAAGAACATAAACATTGCTGACAGAGGTACACGTAGGTAACATGATTTATCGAATCGATATAATTTCATTAACTTCTTTCGAAGCATATTTCATTACGTGGGGATGAATGACGTCAAAATGGTGTGTGAATCAAATATCCAAGTGAAAACAATTCTCGTGAAAATGAACATGGCGGCTGTTGTTGATGTGATAATTTCCAGAGTGTTGCTGTTGTTGTTAGTTAAGAAACTTGTTATTACGTGCCTGAAATGTGCCAAGCTAGAGCCTTTCTTCATGGTCTCGGGAGGCAAGGTTTTGTGGCAAGCATCCATCGTATCTCTTTCGTTATGTACCTTCCATTACAGTACTTGTCCTCACGTGTATAAATACATCCCATCCTAAGTTAGCTCAGCTCACCTCAAGTCATGTGAACGATGTTTGCCACAAAAGACAAAACTTGCCATGCACGCTTCTCTATGCAATACAAATTATTCCTGTATGAAGTTAATCAACATTTTATAACTGCCTTTGCGATCTACAAGTGGTAGTTTTATTGAAGTGAATCACGTATTTACAAGTATTTACAGTTCTCATATAATCGGTTCTTAAAAATCCCCAAACGAAGTCTTGGTGATAATATTTATACATTAAGGATATATAGAGGTTATTTATATCATGCATCTCCATTACTTCTTTTATATCATTTATCTCTACATCTATTTTTACATAAAACCAGTGAAGGCAGTTAACAGCGTTTTTTTTTTTTTTTCTGTCATCTTGGGATGCAATGTGATGTCGGCATAATATATTTCCATGTGCAGATACATTTAAGTGCCTTGCAAATTAAATGTATCTAAAGAATCAAATTGATATTGTTGTTACTGTTAAACTTGTTATTCAGTGTAAGATACTTATTCAACAGTTTTTTTTCCAGTATTAGAATACATAGGTTGCCTTATACACTGAATGCGACCCAATGAATACAAAATGAAACCAACCGATACTCTTGTTTTGTGTCATGACGATGAGTTGTATGTGTGCTAGGGAGAGAGTGACTGATACAACAGCGTTTTGAAATATTGTCCTAGTATGTTTACATTATTATGACTAGTGACTGAGGCTGTGTACGTTCATATCAATGTGTTACCCTTAACTTTATTTTAAACAACTGTATTTTTCTTTTTTTTATGTTGCCAGACAGTACTGTTCGTGGTGGTGGAGTGGCTGCCGACTTTGGGACTAGAGTGCAATTTTTTCCGTGTAAAATTTGGATAGCGAGTGATGAATTATTAGTGTAATGACGTTCCTTTAAGAGCACTCACCTTGTTAAATTTTCCAATTAATGTTGGTCAAATTGTACGAGAAAGGCCGGCAAAATGTGAACTTGCATGACTCTTATACCTCTAATAGATTTTGTAGCTATCTACCAGTTAAAAGAATTGATAATTATATACATAAGCGTCCATCTTATCAAAATCTAGCAATTTGAATCAAAATATTTCGTATTCCTCGTATAATTTTTACTTTTGATGTCTCTTTGTATAAGGAGGTTCACGTAATAACATAGAGCTCAAGCCCCAGAAATACCCATGTGTCACGTACACAAATCACTCAGATACGACGAACTAGAAATTGATTCATGAATGAAAACCTAGCTATTCAATCTATGTACGCCTGATTGTTATGATAGACTAATACACCACGTTTCTTGAAGATTTGCTGTTTATAAAATTTAACATTCATGCTAATTTTCCAGTACATTAGAGCTGAATGTTTGAGTAATTGTAAGCTACCTTTGTCAAAGATGTTGCCATGGCATTGGGTCCTAGTCTGACTGAAATTGTCCTTTAGTGATGAATTTTGTGATCGAATCACATAAGCTCGCTTATTTTCTTTATTGGTCCTTGGTATTAGGTAATAAGAAAAAGCACCTCGCGGTGGTATTGTGGAATGATGCTTGATTCAACCGCTGTGACCGAAAAAATATTTTATGTATAATTATGTACTCAAAACAGCACTATTCCGTATCCCTCTGCGTCTTTCTATGATCACTGATTTTGAAAAAACACAAATATGAAACTTTTATAACTTGGAGACGACAACCTTTATGCCCTGGGTGTTTTCTGTATTTTTGTTTAGGTACTCAAGCTTCCGCGGCGGAAACAGTTGACAGGAGTGACGAGTCCCACACGCTGATGTCCGTGTTGGGGTCCACACGTGGCGAAGTCACCACCGAATAGAACACAGGCTGTACAAACAGCTACATCTGACTAGTGAAACGAGATTTGTTTAAGCAACTGACATATGCGAAACGTCCTGCAAAAGTAGGGAATCGGTGTGTAACATCTTGGTATGAAAAAAAAAAAAAAAAAAAAAAAAAGGAAAAACACCATCTTCTGTCCATTGTAAGGAGTGCGGAGTGCCTTCTGGGGGATGTCTACCTACCGTTTGCTGATGTGACACAGAACTTCGTCGTCTCTTGAGTGTTTGGTATGTACCATCAGTGACATTGGGGTAACAACAGTAAGGTGTCGCTAGTGTTCAGTCTGCCTGTGCAGTGTGAGCCAGAGCACTGACCGGCTCTGCAGTAGTGATGGTTTTCACGATTCTTTAAGTCAACGCGGCTTTTTTTTTTTTTTTTTTTTTTTTTTTTTTTTACAGACTGTGCCTCATGTCTGAGGTCAGTGCTGTAATAACCTCCTTCTCACAAGTTAGAATAATACCAATAGTGTAAACACCAAGATAGAAGAATTGGTCAAAATATGACTCCATTTGCCCACTGCTCGCTATGGAGACAGGGTATGGAATAACTGTAGCTAATAGCGATGGGCGATACCAGCTATACTGTTTATATTGCATGTTTATATGTTATTATCTATTCATTGTTTTTTTATCAAGTATTTCTTACTTAGAACGACTACTGATACCTTGATCTGTGCCTGGTGTTGAGGTTTCACGTAACACCATCCTTTGAAGAAGAAATAATAGTGGCTAGTAGTTGTACTACTTTACAGAAGCCAGTAAATTTGTAGTTTTAACCAATACACCACCTTCACCGTCACCAATAAAATGAACTTAACTAATTTTCAAACTACCCCCCCCCCCCCCCGCCCCCAAAACCTCCATTAGATAAACCACCCTAACCTAAAATTTTGCAGTGTAACTGGTACAGCTTCGAGCCTCATTGGATCTCCCACTAGGTAAACTTGACTAACATTTTGCAACCAAAGGCAAACTTGATGATTTATTTCCCAAAGGACAAAATGTAGTTAGAAATTTTCCACACAGTGTGATGTATGCCCTGTGAAGCATTGCTGTGTATTGGAAGGTTGAAAACAAGCTACTTTTTATCTTTTCTAACTTAAAATGTGAGGACAACAAGGAACTGCCAGATGCAAAACTATTACTGTATCCCTGCCTTTCTTTCAGTATACATACGTTTGCCTCTCAGATAAATCAATTTCTTGATATTGTCACACTGGAAATATATATATATATATATATATATATATATATATATATATATATATATATATATATATATATATATATATATATATATATATATATATATATATATATATATATGGTGGATAATAAGCACTGATATTGCTCATCCCTAGTAGCTACAAAATCATAATATGGGGAAATTTTCAGACAGGTTTTAATACAACATAACTTATTCTTTCTTTTGTCTCTTACATAATTCATTACTTCAACATCAAAGATTTCAAGTGTGTGGGCAAATATGTTGATATTTTTTTTTTATTCAAGTGTACCTCTATGAATGTACAATTCATGGAAATACAAACACCAACCACTAAATTTATTTGCTCCAGTCTCTCAGGGTTGTGCAGTGTTATATATAAGATAATCTAACTTTTTTTAGGAAATGGCAGTATCGCTGTGACCTCATTTACATATGTGGATGTTATGTGAAGTAGCATATTTCATGACAAAATGCAGATATTAGTATATGACTGGTTGATATTTTCATGTGGATAACATCAAGCATTTTGACACTATTTCATTATGTAGCTATTTGATTTTATCAAACAGAATATACAAATGACACTATTCTACTATTGTAGCAAGCCAGCTTATTAATATGGTTAACTGGAAATTATTATAATTTGATGCTATGTTGGGTAATCTGAAGACCAAATTGTGTAATGTAATTATGGTAACTCATTATTGTTGCTCACAAACGTTTTTTTTTTGTTTTGTTTTTTTTCTTTCTCTCTCTCTCTCTCTCTTTTTCTTTCAGCAAGTGAAACATTAAAAAGAAATTGAGGATATTCATTCCACTGTTGGTTGAGAAATGTCATTATTATGTTTTATAGAATTTATTAATGTGCAGATGTATAGTAATTTTGATATGTAGAGCACATTATTTCATCATAGTGTTTGGCAGCACCTTGAGTGTGTCTGGTATTGATGTGTTGGGTGTGGCAGGTGATGGATGGAGGAGACTCACCCTGCCCAGAAAAGACAATTTCATACAAATTTCCAAAACTGTTACCTTCCTTATAAAAATTAAGCCAACTTTGTTCTTGTTCACATTTGTTTATACATTTCCTAGTTTGAAATGTTCCTTATCAATAAAACAAAAAATTCTTTGTGTGTGGGGATTGCCTTATGAGGGCCAAAAATAAATATACATCAAGCTGGTACTTGAAACACAGGGTTTATGGGTCCAAAAAATATTGGGAAGAAAGCAGAAAAATTAGTTGCAGCAGCTAGTGCCTAATTTTCATGATAGAATAATAATAATACTCCACTGTATTACAGTTACTAATAGCTTGTTTTATTGATCAGCACAAGCAATTTACATATACAAATACATTTTGTTATGTAAAAGTTATGAAAGTTGTGATTTTCATACTATTAAAACCATGGTATGATGTATTTCAATAAAACTTTTCATCTTGATGTGAGAAACTCAGGTAGCCCATGATTCATAAACAGGTATCTCTTGATTTACGTGAGTAATGCATTCTTGAAGAGGTCGGGTAAAGCAAAAATAACGTAAATCGAATATATAATATATACTGTGTGTGTGTGTGTGTGTGTGTGTGTGTGTGTGTGTGTGTGTGTGTGTGTGTGTGTGTGTGTTTGTTTATATAATAGATATATGATATATATATATATAGATATATATATATTATATAGATATATATATATCTATAGTAGTATATAGATATTCTAGATATATAGATATATATATATATATATATATATACACACACACACACACACACACACACACACACACACACACACACACACACACACACACACACTCTAATGCATATATATTCAAATAGGAATGCACATAATCCACTGACTCATTGACAGAGTGAGGTCCTCTCTCCACAGATAACAAATGTTTACTGAGCTACACGGTGCAGTGAGTCATGTTTAGAGCTGTGCTAGTTGTAAACATGATGCTGACGCCATCTCCGACCCACCACACCGTGTCACTTAGTAAACATTTGTCATATGTGGAGAGAGGGGCTCAGCCTGTGAAGGAGCCAACAAAAGAAGTTTTCAGTAACGCCCTGCCACTGCATACGTTACTGTTTTTTCTTCTTCTTCTTCTTCTTCTTCTTCTTCTTCTTTCTTTTTACTAAACACGATACAGGTTGCTCCCGCTGTCCCACTGTCCCACTGCCAGATAAGAGGCTCCACATTCTTGGGAAACCCTCTCGTATGCATTAGTATGTATGTATTAGCACTTCTCAAAATATTGACTTAATTAACCAAGTCATTTTCCTCAAGATTGACTTAGCAGGTCGCAAGATTTGTACTTAGGACCTGCTAAGTCAATCTTCGCTGGGACGTATGAGAAGGCATGATGGCAAAAGGTCAAATAACCGAAAAATAATTTTCTCTGCATGAATATACCATAGAAAGCTTATATAAATGTAAATTATGGCATAACTATGAATATCAGTATTTTCTACATGGTTATAATGAGTAGAAACAACGTTTGAGGCAAGTTCATGGACCAAAGCCAGATCTCCTGCGAAATTTGAATCAAAACAGCCGCCTTCAGCCAGCAGGTCCTCCTCTGCCAAGGGTGACGTGACGGGATATGACATGCGCACTGGGTTCCTCTCTCTAATACTATGGCCAACACTAGTATAACCCCAAGCTGTTTTGACTTGTATGAAATAGCATAGTTTGGGATCAGTTTCCAAGTTTTCTTTTCTCGACGGGAATGCAAACCAAAACCGCCGTAAACATTGAAATACATGTGGTAGGTGTTGTTTTCTGCTGCTGTCTTGCTGCTGCAGATAGCGGAAGGACCTGCTGAAAAGAACACGGAAGGGAAGGAGGACCCACAAGCGATATAAAGCGAAAGAGATCACAACAAAAAGAAAAAGAAGAACCCAGACCACCCGTGAAACCTGTGAACTGGTCTTGACATTGCTGTGAAGAAAGGTAAGGCGCATCGTCACCTCATCCATGAATGCCATTTTTAGGAGGAGCCGGATTAATGTAACTCTAATGAAGTCACTGCGTATGTTAGATGCGTACAGGTAAGTTACCTCTCCCAGTTTAATTTTTGTTTTGCATATTTTTACCTATAGGCCATTCTCGTTATTGTAGTATATACTCCTATTAGACTGACAGTATTTATCTTATCAGTTCTACGAGAGCCTGTTTCCCATCAACCCCCTTGATGTGTTGTAATATGAGGAAGGGGTCACCCACCTACAATGCGTGATGCAACGCGAGACCTACCCTTGCATTACCCTGAAGTAAAACCCCCACATGCGTGTTGTACAGTGAGTATTCATCATTATGTGATTATTTTAGCTGCTGTATGAGAAGCTATGATTAGTAAGAATGTTCTTGAATTGTAACAATTGCATCTAGAATGCATGCCATGTAGTACCATCTTCCACTGTCTCAATCTCACCTTAACTAAATCAGCCTCACAGTAAGTAATACACTTGCTAAGCTCAGTAACAGCCAACAGAATGTCCCTTTATAATACAATTGCCTCAGATACAAGAACAGAACTCACATATCATGCAGAATGGGCAATGAGTATACTGTAAATGTAGAGAAATTGTGTGGCAAGTGTGTATTATGTCTGTAATAGCATTCAAAAGTTTATAAATCCACTGGACCTAAGGTGAATTTTTTTATATTTTTGTTAGGTTGATTTATAGCAGGAGATCCAATAGGGCAGTGATTCCCCATCTTTCCACCTTGGAGGAAAACCTGGAATAATTTTTCATATTCCAAGGAACTGCAATATATATATATATA
>CM035193.1:5019702-5032506 GCA_020233015.1 Callinectes sapidus
TTATGTTATTTTTTCATTCATTCCCTTTTTTTCATTACAGGGAGGAAGAAGAAGAGGAGGGGAGGAGGAGGAGGAAGAGAATTGAGAAAGAGAATATTCAAGATAGAGCAACAGAGAAAGTAAGTGAGACTATAATTATTATATAATTATAGACTTTGAATATCCATACATAATATATACATGGTTAAGACAATGAAAGTGAGAATACATAATATATATACATAATCATAGACTAAGACAATGAAAGTGAGAAGATAATGAATGGAAAAGAAAAGACAAATCCAACTATGATGTATTGAGGAACACTTTGCTCTCTCTCTCACCACCACCACAACTGTTTTGTTCTAATTTTGTTTTTCTATAGATGTTCCTGAGTCTCCACTACAAAGAAGGAATGAGGAAGAATGAAGGAAGAGGAAGACCACTACTACCACATCTTCACTATCCCTCCCCCCCCAGGCACAGAAGATCTCAGGATTAGCCCGTTTGGCTGATTTAGAGAAAGTGTTAAGTCCTAAAGGCTCGCTCCCTCACTATGCTTTGTGTTTCTCCCGAGACTCTTTGAGGTATAATAAAGATGCAAGTAGTATCTTGTCTGTCTGTGAGGAGAGAGAAAAAAAAAACAATAGCAATTCCTCTGTGTTTGTGACCCTTACAAATTTTCTTTAAATCTATCTAGCCACCTCTAACCCCCATCCCCAGCCTTCTCAATTTCTTCATCTGCTACTACTGCCTCTTCTACTTCAAACTATTTACTCCCTCCCTCTACTACTACCACCACAATTATAACGTTGTTGATTTGTCATTAGAACCATAAAAAAAACACCATTAAAATCATGATCAATAAGTTTTCAAGGATATTTTTTTATGGTTCTAATGACAAATGAATACAGTTACAATTGATAAAGCTTTCAAGGGTGTCTTTTATGGTTCTAATGACAAATTTAAGATAAGTATAAAATTGACAAAGTTTTCAAGGGTGTGTTTTTACAGTTCTAATGCCAAATGAACAATAAGGTTACTATATGATTTATGATTGACAGGAAAAAACACCCTCAAAAGAAAAACACCCTCAAAAACTTGTACTACCTCTGTGGCCTTGGAAAATAGTGGTGGTGAGAGAGCAAATTGTTTCTAAATACTGACCATTATTCATTTTCGGGCTATTTAAGAATTATTTACCCTCCATAGAGCGAGATGACAATTTTCTGACTCAATGACACCTCAAATCCCGGGTTGTTGCGATCACTCAAGTTTGCCACCATTCTGGAAAAAAAAAATTATTGTTAGTTTTCTCTCAGTTTTTCACTCCATTTTCCTCTGCTGTGTTTTTCCTTCGGTGTGAAATGTTCGTGAGTCTTTCCTCCACCTTCTCTCCAATTTTGGGTATCCTGTCATTGTTCTGTCATAGTTAAAAAGTGGTTTTGTAAGATAGTGACATGAAAATCTGGTATTTTTTATATATTTTTTCAATGTTTGTATTTTTCCTCCATATCTCCCTCCACATGTTGCCTCCACTTTCCTCCACCTAGGTAAAGTTTCCTCCATCTTTCCTCCACCTTCTCTCCACTTTTGACTATCTGATCTCCATCCTATCATAGTCAAAATAGTACTTTTATAATGTAGTCTAACACCAAAACCTGACAGTTTTTCTCATTTTTACTTCCAAATGTTTGTACTTTTCCTCCATATCTCCCTCCACAAGTCACCTCCACTTTCCTACACCTAGGTAAAGTTTCCTCCATCTTTCCTCCGCCTTCCCTCCATTTTTTAACATCCTACCTCCACCCTATCGTAGTCAAAATAGTAACTGAACACAGGCCTCACCTGCTCTGATACTGCGCCCAGTCTGGGCCACAGTCCTTGTCTTTCACGAGGTTTGGGAGTCATCGGCCTAAAACGATGATAAAAAAGCATAAAAAATAAATGGGAAAACATTGAAAAATATGTATAAATGCATGTAGGCATGAATATTTCCTTTCTCAAGTAGAATTACCTCCAATCAAATAAATCGTAAGGCTTTGTTTTGCAATATCAGTTGGCTGGGCATCTCAGCATGCTCTCACTGCTCCCTTTGATGTGCCTTTTTTTTTTTTTTTTTTTTTTTTTTTTTACATCAATAAACTATTTGAATTTGAATTTGGTTGTATTAAGTCATATTAGAGATAGATACATAGCAATATTTTAGAAAAGGTTAACTTAGTGGAGAAATAATAATAGATTTAGATATACTTATTGAATTCATAGATAGGTTAGTTTGGGTTATGTTAGAATAAGTTAGATCAAGATGCATTACAAGATTTTAGAGGTTAGCTTTGAGAGAAATTATAATAGATAATTTACATTCTGATTTACTTAATGAATTCATAAATAGGTTAGGATTCTTAATATACTTAACAAATTTATAGATAGATTAGACTAGATTACAACCCTTTAGAGGTTAACTTAAGAGAAATTATATTAGATTAGGTTGGATTTTGATATACTTAACAAATTTATAGTTAGTTTATATTAGATTATGATTAAGTTAGATACATTACAACACTTTAGAGGTTTACTTAAAGAAAATTATATTAGATTAAGTTAGATTTGGATATACTTAACAAATCTATACATTGGTTAGGTTAGGTAAAGTTAAGATTAAGTTAGATAATTGTGCATTAGAACACTTTAGAGACAGTTAGGTTAGCTTAAGTTACATTTAGATATACTTCACAATATAGAGAGAGGTTATGTTAGGCCAAGTTTAGATTAGGTTAGATTAAGATACACTTTCACCTCAAAGAAACTGATACTCTCTGTAACACAGACCAACAGCAGGAAGGAAGTAAAAGACTTTAGGGAAATCAGATGTCAGACAGTAAAAAGAACGTAATCATTGACAAATAAATAAGGCAACAATTAGTTTACCTTGTCTCCTTTGCTGTCTCACCATGCCCAGCAGACATCAAGAGGAACAGCAGAGCCGGGGCAGGAGGCGCTGGGGAGAGAGGAGACGCAAATTAATAATGTTCATCAGGTAAGTACATTTACAAAAACAGCTAATTCGGTTACAACACAAGAAATGAAGGGAAGAAGATGCAGCAACAAGATATCAGATCTGTATGTGGCAGGTCCTGTAGCAAACATAAATATACCGAGAGATTTCTAACTATTATCTATCCCCTGCCTATTGATTAACCACACACATACACACACACACACACACACACACGCGCGCGCGCAAGCAAACACGGTAAACACAGTAAATCATAATATATATGTCAGATATGAGTCAGAAAGGGATGACTGCAGGAGGGGGCCATCATTGTGACGTCACGGCTGATGACGTCACAGCCTGGCCTGGTACTCTATATTTACGTACGTATTTTAGGGGAGACCATTTTAAAAATGACCTTTCGAAAAAACGCTTTCAGACACAAAAACCGGACATTTTCCGGCTGGATAAATACTCTAACTAATTCCCAAAGCATAAATAAACTCCAAACAACAGTATCTGTAAAGAATTTCCTCTAGAAAAAAGTATTTTATAAAAATATGACCCTTTTTAAAACTCATTAAATACTCACTCACTACCACTTCAAAGGAACCAAAAACCACTTCAAAGCACTTGTGTAATTCTTTCTAATTATTTTTAACACTTCAGAGTGATCTAGAGGCAGAAATAATTCATTAACAGGCTGATAAATAAATAATTAATGCAACTTTAAACACCGCTAGCAAACACTTTTAACCTCCACTGATTTCACTGAGCTTTGCGCACAAAACATGGTTTGATATGGAATATCTTCGGCAATTAATAAGAACTTGATACTGCCTCAAATAAAGAATGGTCTTGGGCGTTCCAATAATTTTGGCGCAAAAAGCCGCCCTTATTTACGATCATAATAGCGCCAACCACAGCTATCTCCACCCCCCACACGCATGGCAGACCTTCAAAACAGCCCACAGTACTCATAGAAAGCATTAAATTTTACTGTTGAGCCCAAATAAATAGTCCAGGCATAAATTAAAATATCCTTAAATATGAGCCGGCTAGCTGGCGACCGCGGGAGGCGGCGGCGGCGGCAGCGGCAGCAGGGGCTGCGGCAGGGGCCCTGTTTGGCTCCGGAACTCCCCCTCATATCTCACTTAAACCTTCATTAAACTTAAACTTGACCACAAAAGCTATGTCTGAATTGCTAATATGCAAGCTTAGTAGAATGGCTGCATAATGTGGCAAGATGAGCTTATAATGATGAGTGATAAGGGTAAAAATTACCGATGAAATAAGAATCCAAGATAGCGCCGGGTCTATGGAGGGGTAGCCCCCCCTCCTATATAGGTAAATAAACACTGACACGGTAAAGCCTTGTGTCACAACGGCTGTAGTCACCTTAATAACGTATTCTAGCCTCTGTGATTCCATCTTGCGGATTTAGTCCAGTATTAAGATGACACACTGAACACTGAAGCACCAGCAGCAGGGTCTCATTATTATTATTCTGTCCTTAGATCGTTCAATCCCCTTGTCACTTCCTCCCAGGGTTTGAAAGGTAAAAAACGTCTTAATAATATGTCACTAGAATAGTCAAACATTTCAAGAACCCGAGTTTGTTCACCAAGAGTCTTTCCACCCGCTCACACCCTCACGCCACAACAAACTGAACCAGACAGACAGACAGACCCTCGGCCCTCCCACCCTCCCTTGCTGACGTATGGCAGGAACACACGTCACGGCCTGGAACGACCAGTAGTCCTATCTTGCTAATTTGCTATTCACACAGTATATGCGCTAAGAAATCAAGTAGGTGATGCAACTAATACAGATGAACAATGGAACAATAAAGATAAAACACCAGAAACGTCAAAGGAAAACTAATTAACGAAATAACACATAAATAAGCGAACAAGGGCAACCAAGGCAACAAGTTAACTTGACACTTGAAACACAACCCGAAAATCAAGAAATACAACAAAATCAATCTGAAATACTAAACTAACTAAAACAAACTAAACCAATGAAACAAGTTATCAAACACTCGCAAAACACCAAAGCAATGAAAAAAATGTAAAGAAAAACCGTAAGCAAGTAAACAAAAGAAGAAAACAAGGGGGAAAAAAAACTAATGCTGGAAAACATGAAAACAATCTCCCCCTCTCTCTGGTCCTGTGGAGATGTGACAACGCAGCTCACGGGAAAATCCCATATTCAGCCGACGCCTAAATGTTCTTCACCGATGGCAACGACTACAGTTTTCCCTCATAGTCGTAGTAGTAGTAGTAGTCGTATATTGTATGTTTTCTCTGTTCTATTGTTCGTATATTATCTTTTGTTCTCTATTTTCCTCCACTTTTCATTCTACTTTAATCTTTTGTCTCCTCTTTTCCCAAGAATCTTTTTATAAGAGACAACCTCATGATAAAAAAAAGGAAGGAAATGAAAGGTAGAGGCATTGAAAAATTGGAAAAACAACAAAATGCATTATCATTATATATATATATATATATATATATATATATATATATATATATATATATATATATATATATATATATATATATATATATATATATATTACATATCATATATATTATATATATTATATATCATATTACATATTATATATATTGTGCATTATATCATAATATGTATATTATATATATTATATAATGTTATATATATATATATATATATATATATATATATATATATATATATATATATATATATATATTACTTAGGCTATACACTTGGAAAAAAAGATCTTTGGAATTAACTCGTGGAAATCAGGAAAATTGTATTTTCAAAAAATATAGGAATGAATCAAACTTATAACACTTTGAACAACTTGGTAATAAGAACTGATCTACCCATACCTCCATACCACAGACCAGCAATGCCACACATACACACACACTCTCTCTCTCTCTTGGTGTGTGTGTGTGTGTGTGTGTGTGTGTGTGTGTGTGTGTGTGTGTGTGTCTGGGCCTGCCTGTGTGTGGTTGCCAGGCTGATGTGTAGAAAGACAGCTTATTAACACAGTTTGTCAGTGTCATAGTGCTAATAATACATAACAACATACTGGAAGCTTACAATTAATAGAAGTATCATCAATAACTTCACCTGTAGCAATGAAAAGGAACAAAGGATTTCTGAATGACTTAACAATACAAAGATATTACGAAATTAACAAGCAAAAGCACCTTTCGATTCTGAGACTGAGGAAGCTTAGATTAATTAATACCCTCACTGCTTGCTTAACACTACAACTTCATTCACCACTTTCTTCACTGTTTTCTTAACACTATAACTAGGCACAGTGTAAAGTTAGATAGACTGATATTACTACTACTATCCCAGAGGCTATAGGTGTGAATGGTGAGAGTTTGTTCATGTTTATGGTCCTGTAAAGACAGATATACTGCTATTTACTACTACTATTTGACAGGATTTGTGGCCTGGTATAGTGGTAGATTGTCATTATAAGCTTCCTCACCTCAATATAACATGTAAAGTATGTCTATCAATAAATTATCAGAGAATACATTAGGAATTGATATATAAAAAAGAGAAAGTCATAAGGAAAAAATTGCCGTCACTGAGGGAAGAGAAGTGAAAAAATGTGAATCTGATTAGTTATTCTTTATCTATTGATTTATAACCCCCCAGGTAATCATTAGCATTAGTGAGGAATGAATCAATTGTGCACTCTCCCTATCTCTCCCTCTCACACACAAACACACACACATATACTCTATCTTTACAACACACATACACTCTGTCTTTGCAACACACACACACACACACACACACACACACACACACACTATCTTTGCAACACACACACTAGGTAAATACATCTCAATACACATTATCTCTTACTCACTTATACACACACACACATAACTAGGTAAATTTATACATACATACCTCTCTATCACTCTCTATCAACCAACCAACACACACTCACACATAGAGGCTAGTAAAAATTGGCAACATAGAGGCTATTAAAAATTGGCACATTTCCAATCTCCCACTTAAAACCAAAATACCACAAACACTTTACAACCAAAACAGAATAACAAATAAAAAAACCCTGCCTATTTACCTACAAACCCAACAAACAAACACACCCACACACACACACACACTCACTTATCAACAGCAAGGCCATTTGACTAAGTGACTGTAACAATAATGTCACACACACACATTCTCACCTCACACACACACTTATCAACATCAAGGCCATTTGACTAAGTGACTGTAACAATAATGTCACACACACACACACATTCTCACCTCGGGATGGAAGAAGATGATCTCAGGTCCCAGGAAGCCTCACTCATAGCCAATGTCAATAGGAAAGGCTTCATCGATTGTTCTTCACAAGATTCTTGCCTTCGTATTTCCTTATCTACTCGGCCGGGTCACTGTCACTGTCACTATTGTATTTATTGAACTCCTTGGCAATGTCCGGGAAGATGGAGCTGAATCTCTCTCTCTGTAGGGTGAAGGTAACTGCCGTGACACCAAGGACGCCACCGCCAGGGACAGATAGCACTGCCTGCACTGCGACGTACAGCCCAGGCACGTTGAATAACTCAAACATGATCTCTGGGGGGGGAAAAGAGGAAAAAAATGGTGAGAAAACCAAATATCAGTCGAAGGATGCAACTGACAGAGTAGTTATGTTCAATGGACAAAGACTGGAAAGAGTTGGTAATCATAAGTACCTTGGAATGTATGTCAGCTTTCACTCAACTCAGAGTGCTGTGAACTATGTGAAAAATATTTGTAAGACAAGATTGAAACCTTTGAAAGTATTGGCAAATAATGGAAGTGGGGTAGGTATACATGTACTGTACTACGGACCATGTATATTATTAGTACTATTAGATCAATAATTGATTATGCTGCCCCTGTCCTTGTGTCCCTTCCACAGAAAAGCTTGCAACCTTTACAAGTGGTGCAAAACGACGCTATGAGAACTATATTAGGATGTGCAAGAACTACTAGAATAGAAATTATGAGAATGGAACTGTATCTTCCAAGTATTCAGTGCAGAATTAAAGAATTGATTATATCTGCTGCAATTAGAATGACTAGAAGAGGTGGTGATGCATTGATCTCCTTGTTGAACACCTGCCGGACTGCTGCCCGTAGCTACTTCTAACAGAGTAAATATTTATGGCAGGAAGTTGTTGTATCAAATCTTGCTGGAGTACGAGGCACTTCATTATTGCACATATTTGGGAAAGGAGGGAGCATAGTATTCCACCCTGGCAGCAGGAGAAAATTAAGGTTGATATTCTGCACTTGAATGCTATAGGAAAGGTGATCTCTGTCCTTTAGAGTTGAAGCAAGTTTTCTTATCTAAAACTAATATTCTACCCAGAAACAACGTGGTACATATGATGTATTGTGATGGTAAGGCAGGATGTGGGGCAGTAATTAGAGAATTTTTTGAAGAAGGTTTATGTACTGATGAACATCTATCTAAGAGACGTGGCGGCAATTTTTCATCCAGTACTTCAGATGCAGAACTTCAGGCTATATATGAGGGATTATTAACTGCATGCTTGAAATGTCAAGATATTGATGTTTTTGTTGACAGTCAGAGTGCTTTGTTATTTGTTGGTTCTTTGAATGATGCATGCCTTAGTTCTCCAGTGTAAAGCTGTTCTCTTTCAGCTGAAAGCTAATGGCTATGTTGTGCAATTGATGTGGATACCATCTCATGTTGCAATTTGTCTCAAAGAAACTGCTGACAAACTTACAAAGGAGGCATTACAACATATTATATATTTCACTTGATACAGAGGCTATACTGAGCTTTCAAAGAGTTAAGGGTATCTCAGCGAGTAAGTAAGAGAAGACAATGGGACCACGAAAAAATATTGTAAAAATCTTAGATAACGGAAGTGAAAGTATGAAACACTATGTAACACTGTATTTAATAACGGCATTATTGCAGTTTAAGCCTATACATACCACGGCACGGTAAACTACCTAATCGTGTAGGTCACACACTGTTGGAACATTTTGAACCCCATATTACCTGTCGCAAATAAATTAAAATAGCGCTAGCAATTTTTGAAGATTTACCAAATTTGCGGGACGCGGGCGGGTGCATTGAGCACCCCAAATGTAGATTTGACCCCCGCCAAGTTACGTTTAGTTCGTACAATGTTTTAGCTCACCAGAGCGCTGCTGGCCACAGACGTTCAGTTACCCTCGAGACACGACACGGGGCAGTGTAGCCGGGTGGCTAGTCGAGTCCAGCGTCCCGCATATTTGGCAAATCTTCAAAAATCGCTAGCGCCATTTTAATTTATTTGTGCCAGATACATATGGGGATCAAATTACTCAGTATGGAAAGCTCTAACAGATGGGGAGGTGTGGGTAGAGATATGGAGTACTGGCTTAAACTGCAAATTTACCTTAATAACACCAATGTATGCCATGTATAGGTTCACCATGAACAATGAATTCAAAGAAAAATTGGGCATAGGTTCACCATGAACAATGAATTCAAGAGAAAAATTGGGCATAGGTTCACCATGAACAATGAATTCAAGAGAAAAATTGGGCATAGTTCACCATGAACAATGAATTCAAAGAAAAATTGGGCATAGGTTCACCATGAACAATGAATTCAAAGAAAAATTGGGCATAGGTTCACCAATGACTGTGAATTCCAAGTAAACTTCACCACGAAGAAATTAATTCCAGGATAATAACGTTGTGAGGTAACACTACTGAGGTGTCACAAACGCCCCACTATAGCCCTCATATATATATATATATATATATATATATATATATATATATATATATATATATATATATATATATATATATATATATATATATATAATTATCGTTGAAAACTATTAAACTGTTGATAGATTTTATCATTTATCATTAATATTAAAGTCCGAAGTAAACAATAACAAACACCTTGCAACCCTTACCGGGCAGTGTCATACGGCGCAATCACAATCTATAGCTTATGGGGCGTATGCTTAAAAATGATCTCACCTTTTTTCACCGATGTTTTTCACAAATTTTTAAAATTCCTACACAGATGACACACATATCAGGTTAAAGTACAACATTTCAACTGTATCATATCAGGGTTTCATGTACTTACCGACATTATGAAGAGAGCCAGAGCCGATGGCGTCGGGACAACACATGCGAGGAACCCTTCCATCATCGTGTCTCGCGGGTAACTGATTTTGGAAGCTTGGTAAGCCAATGAAAGGCGCAGATCAGCTGATGACGTCACCACCACGGGTAGCCTGATATGTTGTGATTGGTGCATGACAGATGACGTAGTGGTAGACACACTCCAACTGGGAAGCTCAGCAGGACGCCATTTTAGACGCACATTTAAGTGCTCAAATTATATGATCACTTGCCCGATAAAGGGTTAAACATTCTGGCCCTGGTTTCTCAAGATACATCACGGTAAACGATTTCCAGTGTACTGCTAAAATGCTATTATATTACTTCACTTGTACATAATGATACGATGCCACACAACTGCTTGGTTAAGTACAGAAAAATCGCGATAGTTATTATCTTGCTTGGCTCAGCTATCTCTTACCGACCAGTGACATCTGGTGGCCGCCGACTTTCATAAATAGCCCATTATTAAACAACAATCCATATTCTAAATTTCAGTTATCTTTTGAAAAAAAGTATATTACTATATTATTTTCTGTAAATGTAGCCAGTACATTATAACTCAAAGTTAGTCTTGTACCTTAGAACAAATTCACGATGAGCAGATCAACGTCTCCTTTTGAAAAATTATTTTGAGATCAGACCTGCCTTTTCAGCCTTCATGATGTCTGACTGCTTTGAGAACATTTTTTCCTAGGTTTGAGAGTTGGAGATGGCTGAGTTTAATATGAGAAAGAAGTCTGCTTAGAGAGAATATAAAATTATGGGAAATATTACCTACTCCAGCTGTTTGCTTATCTTGGAAAACCAATGATTGATGTCTGTTGTTTTTTTTATTGAACAGGTGTTGCAGTCTGTGGTGTACTCCATAACACTTGAGCCATGAGTTCTCAAATTCTCGTTAATACTGATCACAAACTGTAAGAATTGCCTTGCATGCTTTAGCAAATCTGGTGACAACACTGATAAGGTTTATACTTGTAGTTGTGAAGGTACTTTTACAACATGGTACAGTATGTATGTACCAAAAATTTTTGGAAGTATTTCAGTATTCACTATTCATGATAGAAAAATCAGTCCATAAGTGGGAGATAGTTGCTGTTTGTTGAGACACCCATCACAATTGCTTATGCATTATTTGACAATTTTATTGTTGGAGCAGTTTTATCTAATATTTTAAATATATTGTATTTCTGACTATTTGATGATGGTATACATGTATGTATTAACAGCTGAGGAAAATGCATTCTTGGAAAGCAGACCGAAAAACTGTAATTTATCAGAACCATCTAGATTCATTCATACTTCATTTTCTTCCAGTAAAATATTTGATGCTATCATCACCATCAGTCATCAGAATGATTGCATCTAAGCTTGATGAAGAGGGGTTTGATGTTATAGTTTTGTCTGAAGGTATTTTTTCTGGCGACTATTTTTCGGGTTATGAGCCTCACTTACCTGCTAATATTTTAAAAGCAGCTACAAAACATGCCCCCAATAGAGAAGGAAGGGATCTGAAAGGCCAGAAGAAACTGACGAGAAATTTGACAGCAATCCTAGAAAATAACAAATTTAATGGTACATGTCGAAGAATTTAAATGGACACAATTTAACCTTTTTTCAAAATGTATCCGAGAGATTACAATATCACCTCAAAAGGATTTTTATTTGTTGTCCAGAAGAACTACCAAGAAACTTCATTAAGGTGTAAAAAGCAATTTGTATTTTGCAATTAGTAATACAAAGCTTGGACATCAAAAGATTGAAGAAAGACATTGGAAGCAGCAAGATTGCAGTTTAATACATTAGCAACATTTTGTATATTAGGAAACCACCTTTAGTTGGCAGATTCACACTGAAGACATTGAAGCATCCTGATGGAATAGTGTTTTGGGATGTAATGGAAAGTGAAGAGAAAGAAAGAGAACGTTCCTAGTTCCATCCTCAATATTGCGGTGAATGCACTGTTTCTGTGATAGCCCCCCAAAATCATATTAGTAACTTCAAAAATTGTGTTTGCTCATATTTCTTGCATGATGGTTCCCCTTATTATGAAGCAAAATGCAGTAAAGAAATGTTCAGGAAAAGCACAATGGAAGTGATTGGTTCAATAATAACCAAATATAGAAAGTGTGAGCTCTGCTCTAACACAAGCTGAGGACTCAGAACTTCATACATTCTTAAAAGAAAACACTAGAAGTGAGATTAACATAATGACTTACAATTGTAGTGTAGTTTTCTTCTCAAAATATTGGAGCTTTATTTTACTATGTTTGACTTTACTGTGTTCAAAACTACACTGATGGCAAGTTTCTTTAAAGTTTATTGTGCAAAACTATTTCAGTTGACTATGTAAAGCACAAAGTATTAATGCAAGCATGTTTTTTATTATATAGCTAGGTATCTTTTTCATACCAAAAAAGTATCAAGGGAAATCATGTCTACTCATTGTATACATATTCTTTTATGGCTATAAATGTATAAATTGTAAAATTTTATGTATTTACACATCAAAATTAGAATTAACTTGATGTGGACATCTTAATTATGAAAATGGGTAATTTTGCAAACATTAGATATAATACTTTTGATATAGACTTTTGTTGGCTACTTTCACATGAACTATT
>CM035193.1:5032606-5058376 GCA_020233015.1 Callinectes sapidus
AATCAGATGTCAGACAGTAAAAAGAACGTAATCATTGACAAATAAATAAGGCAACAATTAGTTTACCTTGTCTCCTTTGCTGTCTCACCATGCCCAGCAGACATCAAGAGGAACAGCAGAGCCGGGGCAGGAGGCGCTGGGGAGAGAGGAGACGCAAATTAATAATGTTCATCAGGTAAGTACATTTACAAAAACAGCTAATTCGGTTACAACACAAGAAATGAAGGGAAGAAGATGCAGCAACAAGATATCAGATCTGTATGTGGCAGGTCCTGTAGCAAACATATATATACCGAGAGATTTCTAACTATTATCTATCCCCTGCCTATTGATTAACCACACACATACACACACACACACACATACACACACACACACACACACACACATACACACACACACACACACACACACACATACACACACACACACACACACACACACACACACGCAAGCAAACACGGTAAACACAGTAAATCATAATATATATGTCAGATATGAGTCAGAAAGGGATGACTGCAGGAGGGGGCCATCATTGTGACGTCACGGCTGATGACGTCACAGCCTGGCCTGGTACTCTATATTTACGTACGTATTTTAGGGGAGACCATTTTAAAAATGACCTTTCGAAAAAACGCTTTCAGACACAAAAACCGGACATTTTCCGGCTGGATAAATACTCTAACTAATTCCCAAAGCATAAATAAACTCCAAACAACAGTATCTGTAAAGAATTTCCTCTAGAAAAAAGTATTTTATAAAAATATGACCCTTTTTAAAACTCATTAAATACTCACTCACTACCACTTCAAAGGAACCAAAAACCACTTCAAAGCACTTGTGTAATTCTTTCTAATTATTTTTAACACTTCAGAGTGATCTAGAGGCAGAAATAATTCATTAACAGGCTGATAAATAAATAATTAATGCAACTTTAAACACCGCTAGCAAACACTTTTAACCTCCACTGATTTCACTGAGCTTTGCGCACAAAACATGGTTTGATATGGACTATCTTCGGCAATTAATAAGAACTTGATACTGCCTCAAATAAAGAATGGTCTTGGGCGTTCCAATAATTTTGGCGCAAAAAGCCGCCCTTATTTACGATCATAATAGCGCCAACCACAGCTATCTCCACCCCCCACACGCATGGCAGACCTTCAAAACAGCCCACAGTACTCATAGAAAGCATTAAATTTTACTGTTGAGCCCAAATAAATAGTCCAGGCATAAATTAAAATATCCTTAAATATGAGCCGGCTAGCTGGCGACCGCGGGAGGCGGCGGCGGCGGCAGCGGCAGCAGGGGCTGCGGCAGGGGCCCTGTTTGGCTCCGGAACTCCCCCTCATATCTCACTTAAACCTTCATTAAACTTAAACTTGACCACAAAAGCTATGTCTGAATTGCTAATATGCAAGCTTAGTAGAATGGCTGCATAATGTGGCAAGATGAGCTTATAATGATGAGTGATAAGGGTAAAAATTACCGATGAAATAAGAATCCAAGATAGCGCCGGGTCTGTGGAGGGGTAGCCCCCCCTCCTATATAGGTAAATAAACACTGACACGGTAAAGCCTTGTGTCACAACGGCTGTAGTCACTTTAATAACGTATTCTAGCCTCTGTGATTCCATCTTGCGGATTTAGTCCAGTATTAAGATGACACACTGAACACTGAAGCACCAGCAGCAGGGTCTCATTATTATTATTCTGTCCTTAGATCGTTCAATCCCCTTGTCACTTCCTCCCAGGGTTTGAAAGGTAAAAAACGTCTTAATAATATGTCACTAGAATAGTCAAACATTTCAAGAACCCGAGTTTGTTCACCAAGAGTCTTTCCACCCGCTCACACCCTCACGCCACAACAAACTGAACCAGACAGACAGACAGACAGACCCTCGGCCCTCCCACCCTCCCTTGCTGACGTATGGCAGGAACACACACGTCACGGCCTGGAACGACCAGTAGTCCTATCTTGCTAATTTGCTATTCACACAGTATATGCGCTAAGAAATCAAGTAGGTGATGCAACTAATACAGATGAACAATGGAACAATAAAGATAAAACACCAGAAACGTCAAAGGAAAACTAATTAACGAAATAACACATAAATAAGCGAACAAGGGCAACCAAGGCAACAAGTTAACTTGACACTTCAAACACAACCAGAAAATCAAGAAATACAACAAAATCAATCTGAAATACTAAACTAACTAAAACAAACTAAACCAATGAAACAAGTTATCAAACACTCGCAAAACACCAAAGCAATGAAAAAAATGTAAAGAAAAACCGTAAGCAAGTAAACAAAAGAAGAAAACAAGGGGGAAAAAAAAACTAATGCTGGAAAACATGAAAACAATCTCCCCCTCTTTCTGGTCCTGTGGAGATGTGACATCGCAGCTCACGGGAAAATCCCATATTCAGCCGGCGCCTAAATGTTCTTCGCCGATGGCAACGGCTAAAGTTTTTCCTCATACTAGTAGTAGTAGTAGTAGTAGTAGTAGTAGTAGTCGTAGTAGTATATTGTATGTTTTCTCTGTTCTATTGTTCGTATTTTATCTTTTGTTCTCTTTTTTCCTCCATTTTTCATTCTACTTTAATCTTTTGTCTCCTCTTTTCCCAAGAATTCCTTTATAAGAGACAACCCCATGATAAAAAGGAAGGAAATGAAAAGTAGAGGCATTGAAAAATTGGATAAACAATAAAATATATTATCATATATATATATATATATATATATATATATATATATATATATATATATATATATATATATATATATATATATATATATATCTTAGGCTATACACTTGGAAAAAAATATCTTTGGAATTAACTATAGTGGAAATCATGAAAATTAGGTTGTATTTTCAAAGAATATGGGAATGAATCAAACTTATAACACTTTGAACAACTTGGTAATAAGAACTGATCTACCCATCCCTCCATACCACAGACCAGCAATGCCACACACACACACACTCTCTCTCTTGGTGTGTGTGTGTGTGTGTGTGTGTGTGTGTGTGTGTGTGTGTGTGTGTGTGTGTGTGGGCCTGCCTGTGTGTGGTTGCCAGGCTGATGTGTAGAAAGACAGCTTATTAACACAGTTTTTCAAAGTGTCATAGTGCTAATAATACATAACAACATACTGGAAGCTTACAATTAATAGAAGGATCACAATAACTTCACCTGTAGCACTGACAAGGAACAAAGGATTTCTGAATGACTTAACAATACAAAGATAATACGAAGTTAACAAGCAAAAGCACCTTTCGATTCCGAGACTGAGGAATCTTAGATTGATTAATACCCTCACTGCTTGCTTAACACTACAACTTCATTCACCACTTTCTTTACTGTTTTCTTAACACTATAACTAGCCACAGTGTAAAGTTAGATAGACTGCTATTACTACTACTATCCCAGAGGCTAAAGGTGTGAATGGTGAGAGTTTGTTCATGTTTATGGTCCTGTAAAGACAGATATACTGCTATTACTACTACTATTTGACAGGATTGGTGGCCTGGTATAGTGGTAGATTGTCATTCTAAACTCCCTCACCCCAATATAACAATGCTTGGCAATGTGTAAAGTAAGTCTATCAATAAATTATCAGAGAATACATTAGGAATTGATATATAAAAAAGAGAAAGTCACAAGGAAAAAAATTGGCGTCACTGAGCGAAGAGAAATGAAAAAATGTGAATCTGATTAGTTATTCTTTATCTATTGATTTATAACCCCCAGGTAATCATTAGCATTAGTGAGGAATGAATCAATTGTGCACTCTCCCTATCTCTCCCTCTCACACACAAACACACACACATATACTCTATCTTTACAACACACTTACACTTTCTGTCTTTACAACACACACACACACACACACACACAATCACTCACTATCTTTGCAACACACACACTAGGTAAATACATCTCAATACACATTATCTCTTATTCACTTATACACGCACACACATACCTAACTAGGTAAATTAATACATACATACCTCTCTATCACTCTCTATCAACCAACCAACACAGACTCACACATAGAGGCTAGTAAAAATTGGCAACATAGAGGCTATTCAAAATTGGCACATATCCAATCTCCCACTTAAAACCAAAATACCACAAACACTTTACAACCAAAACAGAATAACAAATAAAAAAACCCTGCCTATTTACCTACAAACCCAACAAACAAACACACCCACACACACACACACACACACACACACACACACTTATAAACAGCAAGGCCATTTGACTAAGTGACTGTAACAATAATGTCACACACACACATTCTCACCTCACACACACACTTATCAACATCAAGGCCATTTGACTAAGTGACTGTAACAATAATGTCACACACACACACACATTCTCACCTCGGGATGGAAGAAGAAGATCTCAGGTCCCAGGAAGCCTCACTCATAGCCAATGTCAATAGGAAAGGCTTCATCGATTGTTCTTCACAGGATTCTTGCCTTCGTATTTCCTTATCTACTCGGCCGGGTCACTGTCACTGTCACTATTGTATTTATTGAACTCCTTGGCAATGTCCGGGAAGATGGAGCTGAATCTCTCTCTCTGTAGGGTGAAGGTAACTGCCGTGACGCCAAGGACGCCACCGCCAGGGACAGACAGCACTGCCTGCACTGCGACGTACAGCCCAGGCACGTTGAATAACTCAAACATGATCTCTGGGGGGGGAAAAGAGGAAAAAAATGGTGAGAAAACCAAATATCAGTCGAAGGATGCAACTGACAGAGTAGTTATGTTCAATGGACAAAGACTGGAAAGAGTTGGTAATCATAAGTACCTTGGAATGTATGTCAGCTTTCACTCAACTCAGAGTGCTGTGAACTATGTGAAAAATATTTGTAAGACAAGATTGAAACCTTTGAAAGTATTGGCAAATAATGGAAGTGGGGTAGGTATACATGTACTGTACTACGGACCATGTATATTATTAGTACTATTAGATCAATAATTGATTATGCTGCCCCTGTCCTTGTGTCCCTTCCACAGAAAAGCTTGCAACCTTTACAAGTGGTGCAAAACGACGCTATGAGAACTATATTAGGATGTGCAAGAACTACTAGAATAGAAATTATGAGAATGGAACTGTATCTTCCAAGTATTCAGTGCAGAATTAAAGAATTGATTATATCTGCTGCAATTAGAATGACTAGAAGAGGTGATGATGCATTGATATCCTTGTTGAACACCTGCCGGACTGCCCGTACTTCTAACACAGTAAATAGTTATGGCAGGAAGTTGTATCAAATCTTGCTAGAGTACGAGGCACTTCATTATTGCACATATTTGGGAAAGGAGGGAGCATAGTATTCCACCCTGGCAGCAGGAGAAAATTAAGGTTGATATTCTGCACTTGAATGCTATAGGAAAGGTGATCTCTGTCCTTTAGAGTTGAAGCAAGTTTTCTTATCTAAAACTAATATTCTACCCAGAAACAACGTGGTACATATGATGTATTGTGATGGTAAGGCAGGATGTGGGGCAGTAATTAGAGAATTTTTTGAAGAAGGTTTATGTACTGATGAACATCTATCTAAGAGACGTGGCGGCAATTTTTCATCCAGTACTTCAGATGCAGAACTTCAGGCTATATATGAGGGATTATTAACTGCATGCTTGAAATGTCAAGATATTGATGTTTTTGTTGACAGTCAGAGTGCTTTGTTATTTGTTGGTTCTTTGAATGATGCATGCCTTAGTTCTCCAGTGTAAAGCTGTTCTCTTTCAGCTGAAAGCTAATGGCTATGTTGTGCAATTGATGTGGATACCATCTCATGTTGCAATTTGTCTCAAAGAAACTGCTGACAAACTTACAAAGGAGGCATTACAACATATTATATATTTCACTTGATACAGAGGCTATACTGAGCTTTCAAAGAGTTAAGGGTATCTCAGCGAGTAAGTAAGAGAAGACAATGGGACCACGAAAAAATATTGTAAAAATCTTAGATAACGGAAGTGAAAGTATGAAACACTATGTAACACTGTATTTAATAACGGCATTATTGCAGTTTAAGCCTATACATACCACGGCACGGTAAACTACCTAATCGTGTAGGTCACACACTGTTGGAACATTTTGAACCCCATATTACCTGTCGCAAATAAATTAAAATAGCGCTAGCAATTTTTGAAGATTTACCAAATTTGCGGGACGCGGGCGGGTGCATTGAGCACCCCAAATGTAGATTTGACCCCCGCCAAGTTACGTTTAGTTCGTACAATGTTTTAGCTCACCAGAGCGCTGCTGGCCACAGACGTTCAGTTACCCTCGAGACACGACACGGGGCAGTGTAGCCGGGTGGCTAGTCGAGTCCAGCGTCCCGCATATTTGGCAAATCTTCAAAAATCGCTAGCGCCATTTTAATTTATTTGTGCCAGATACATATGGGGATCAAATTACTCAGTATGGAAAGCTCTAACAGATGGGGAGGTGTGGGTAGAGATATGGAGTACTGGCTTAAACTGCAAATTTACCTTAATAACACCAATGTATGCCATGTATAGGTTCACCATGAACAATGAATTCAAAGAAAAATTGGGCATAGGTTCACCATGAACAATGAATTCAAGAGAAAAATTGGGCATAGGTTCACCATGAACAATGAATTCAAGAGAAAAATTGGGCATAGGTTCACCATGAACAATGAATTCAAGAGAAAAATTGGGCATAGTTCACCATGAACAATGAATTCAAAGAAAAATTGGGCATAGGTTCACCATGAACAATGAATTCAAAGAAAAATTGGGCATAGGTTCACCAATGACTGTGAATTCCAAGTAAACTTCACCACGAAGAAATTAATTCCAGGATAATAACGTTGTGAGGTAACACTACTGAGGTGTCACAAACGCCCCACTATAGCCCTCATATATATATATATATATATATATATATATATATATATATATATATATATATATATATATATATATATATATATATATATATATATATAATTATCGTTGAAAACTATTAAACTGTTGATAGATTTTATCATTTACCAAGGTTATATCGACCTTTAAATATTAAAGTCCGAAGTAAACAATAACAAACACCTTGCAACCCTTACCGGGCAGTGTCATACGGCGCAATCACAATCTATAGCTTATGGGGCGTATGCTTAAAAATGATCTCACCTTTTTTCACCGATGTTTTTCACAAATTTTTAAAATTCCTACACAGATGACACACATATCAGGTTAAAGTACAACATTTCAACTGTATCATATCAGGGTTTCATGTACTTACCGACATTATGAAGAGAGCCACAGCCGATGGCGTCGGGACAACACATGCGAGGAACCCTTCCATCGTCGTGTCTCGCGGGTAACTGATTTTGGAAGCTTGGTAAGCCAATGAAAGGCGCAGATCAGCTGATGACGTCACCACCACGGGTAGCCTGATATGTTGTGATTGGTGCATGATAGATGACGTAGTGGTAGACACACTCCAACTGGGAAGCTCAGCAGGACGCCATTTTAGACGCACATTTAAGTGCTCAAATTATATGATCACTTGCCCGATAAAGGGTTAAACATTCTGGCCCTGGTTTCTCAAGATACATCACGGTAAACGATTTCCAGTGTACTGCTAAAATGCTATTATATTACTTCACTTGTACATAATGATACGATGCCACACAACTGCTTGGTTAAGTACAGAAAAATCGCGATAGTTATTATCTTGCTTGGCTCAGCTATCTCTTACCGACCAGTGACATCTGGTGGCCGCCGACTTTCATAAATAGCCCATTATTAAACAACAATCCATATTCTAAATTTCAGTTATCTTTTGAAAAAAAGTATATTACTATATTATTTTCTGTAAATGTAGCCAGTACATTATAACTCAAAGTTAGTCTTGTACCTTAGAACAAATTCACGATGAGCAGATCAACGTCTCCTTTTGAAAAATTATTTTGAGATCAGACCTGCCTTTTCAGCCTTCATGATGTCTGACTGCTTTGAGAACATTTTTTCCTAGGTTTGAGAGTTGGAGATGGCTGAGTTTAATATGAGAAAGAAGTCTGCTTAGAGAGAATATAAAATTATGGGAAATATTACCTACTCCAGCTGTTTGCTTATCTTGGAAAACCAATGATTGATGTCTGTTGTTTTTTTTATTGAACAGGTGTTGCAGTCTGTGGTGTACTCCATAACACTTGAGCCATGAGTTCTCAAATTCTCGTTAATACTGATCACAAACTGTAAGAATTGCCTTGCATGCTTTAGCAAATCTGGTGACAACACTGATAAGGTTTATACTTGTAGTTGTGAAGGTACTTTTACAACATGGTACAGTATGTATGTACCAAAAATTTTTGGAAGTATTTCAGTATTCACTATTCATGATAGAAAAATCAGTCCATAAGTGGGAGATAGTTGCTGTTTGTTGAGACACCCATCACAATTGCTTATGCATTATTTGACAATTTTATTGTTGGAGCAGTTTTATCTAATATTTTAAATATATTGTATTTCTGACTATTTGATGATGGTATACATGTATGTATTAACAGCTGAGGAAAATGCATTCTTGGAAAGCAGACCGAAAAACTGTAATTTATCAGAACCATCTAGATTCATTCATACTTCATTTTCTTCCAGTAAAATATTTGATGCTATCATCACCATCAGTCATCAGAATGATTGCATCTAAGCTTGATGAAGAGGGGTTTGATGTTATAGTTTTGTCTGAAGGTATTTTTTCTGGCGACTATTTTTCGGGTTATGAGCCTCACTTACCTGCTAATATTTTAAAAGCAGCTACAAAACATGCCCCCAATAGAGAAGGAAGGGATCTGAAAGGCCAGAAGAAACTGACGAGAAATTTGACAGCAATCCTAGAAAATAACAAATTTAATGGTACATGTCGAAGAATTTAAATGGACACAATTTAACCTTTTTTCAAAATGTATCCGAGAGATTACAATATCACCTCAAAAGGATTTTTATTTGTTGTCCAGAAGAACTACCAAGAAACTTCATTAAGGTGTAAAAAGCAATTTGTATTTTGCAATTAGTAATACAAAGCTTGGACATCAAAAGATTGAAGAAAGACATTGGAAGCAGCAAGATTGCAGTTTAATACATTAGCAACATTTTGTATATTAGGAAACCACCTTTAGTTGGCAGATTCACACTGAAGACATTGAAGCATCCTGATGGAATAGTGTTTTGGGATGTAATGGAAAGTGAAGAGAAAGAAAGAGAACGTTCCTAGTTCCATCCTCAATATTGCGGTGAATGCACTGTTTCTGTGATAGCCCCCCAAAATCATATTAGTAACTTCAAAAATTGTGTTTGCTCATATTTCTTGCATGATGGTTCCCCTTATTATGAAGCAAAATGCAGTAAAGAAATGTTCAGGAAAAGCACAATGGAAGTGATTGGTTCAATAATAACCAAATATAGAAAGTGTGAGCTCTGCTCTAACACAAGCTGAGGACTCAGAACTTCATACATTCTTAAAAGAAAACACTAGAAGTGAGATTAACATAATGACTTACAATTGTAGTGTAGTTTTCTTCTCAAAATATTGGAGCTTTATTTTACTATGTTTGACTTTACTGTGTTCAAAACTACACTGATGGCAAGTTTCTTTAAAGTTTATTGTGCAAAACTATTTCAGTTGACTATGTAAAGCACAAAGTATTAATGCAAGCATGTTTTTTATTATATAGCTAGGTATCTTTTTCATACCAAAAAAGTATCAAGGGAAATCATGTCTACTCATTGTATACATATTCTTTTATGGCTATAAATGTATAAATTGTAAAATTTTATGTATTTACACATCAAAATTAGAATTAACTTGATGTGGACATCTTAATTATGAAAATGGGTAATTTTGCAAACATTAGATATAATACTTTTGATATAAACTTTTGTTGGCTACTTTCACATGAACTATTTTCACTGGTCCAGTACATACGGCATGGTTTAGCATTACATTGATTCTTATGGTTTTATTCATGGAGGTCGGAGCAGCAGTCTTGCCATTCTGGCAGCTGCATCCTGCTATACTGCCAGCAAGGACACAAGGGCAAGAATGCCACACAACATTTTTGGTGGTAATGTGGTGTTTCCTGCATGCAGCAAGATATTTCTTCACAAATGTATGAGTTTTCTTAGTAAAATATTCAGAAAAACAGAAATATCTTCCGTTTTCTCATAAAATGTATGAATTTTCTCTGCAAACAATAGAAGAAAACAGATATCTTAAATTTTCAGACTAAATTTATGAGCTTTTAATATAATTAATAAAATGTATCTTTTCAGTTTTCTCACTAAATTTATGATTTTCATGCTATTCTCAATTATTGAGAGACAGTGGTGCACTATCAGATATGACAAGGAGATACTAAGGCAGATGTTGAGAGGAATAGTCTGCAGCAGATACCATACAGTCATCGTAGATATCCAGGTGCCATGCAGCTGCCTTGTTGCATGTGCCAGATCAGCAAAAATTATTTGTGTGAATGTGTGAATTATTTGTGTGAAACCTAAATGCACAGAGCAAGCTTTACACTTATACACAAACATGCGCACAGCATATTTGCTGCTGCACCTTGTGGCAGGTGACAGTATTACTGTATCCTAATTGTGTAGGAAAGCATCACTGACTTTATCTTATATAGATAAAAATTATGAAACCATGTGAAAAGTTGTACAGCATCCTTTGCTAACACTACAAGTAAATGAAAGGTGCATACTGATTATCAATGTATATTGGGCAGAGTTTCAGCAAACACAAAGCCTACAAACAGTTGCCTTGTTCCCTTTCTTTAAGCTTGTATAAACAACAAGAATGGAGAGTATGGTTTATGAAAACAAGGCAAGAGCACATCTGTGTTGGTTACCTCTATTTCCAGGTCATTTTCTACCTGCTATATGCTTCCACAAGTATGTGCATGGGGACTGGATACTATATACACTAGCCAAAAGTGTCCTTTGCTACTAGTATGTATGACAAGCATCAGTAAACTAGTACAGTAAAAAAAACTAGAACAATACACATGATAGTTTTATGAGTAATTTTGCTACTTAGTAGAGCAACACTGAACTTTCTACATGAAGTTTCCTTATGGAATTAATTCACACTATGTACCAGGAAAGCTTCAGTTCCCCTGTTATAAGTTACGGAGTCTTAACAGTCATCAGTACATTATAAGTGCTATTCACAGCTTGGTGAAAGTCTGAAGGGAACACAATATGTGCATCTGGATGCCTTATTTCTCTCAGAATTATTTACTCAACATGGAATAAAACAAAAATCAAACATATGTATTTAGTCATGTTTCAATCTTAAAGTAATTTTTCTATTTATATCTACACACTTTTTTCTTCAAAAGCTTCATCCTGGATTTGAATGTGCTGAATATTATTATATGCATTTTGTTTAGATAAATGCTGCTCCTGTAACTTGTGGTATTATTTGCTCTATTAATTTTAAGTTATTGATGACCTCTCACACATTATTTTCTTGTCCTATTTGCAGGAATTTTCAAAACTGTATTTTGTGTTGTTTTTATATGTTGGGAAAAAAATATATAATACACTGATTAAAAGAAAATAAAGTGACAACACAATAATGAAAGCAAAACTGACTGAAACTTGGTTATGGATAACATACCTAGATAGAAAATGTTTGTGTAAACATTTATGTACATACTTTCATGAATTACTCAAACCTGCAAGTAAATACTAAACCTATACATATTTTACCCAAACTAACATTCACTAGTGTCTTATACATACCTGAAGTGGGATCCATACTACAAAATATAATATTCTCAGTCTTCAAATGAGGATACATATGCATAAGGACAAGCTTATTAACTGATGTGAAAATGAAAAGATATTAATTTCTATAATCTGTTGTATACATACATGCTAAAGCAACTTTCATCTCATTCTAAAATCAATGACCAGCTGAGTACATTTATTGATTTCATCTTCAGAATCTTTCTTAGTATGCAATTTCTTTAGCTGCTACATGTATACACATCAATTTGGTCATCATAACATGGCTATTGAATTTCAAGGTCCTTTATTTTTCATAAAACTGAAAAATGAGGAAACCTTTAACATCAAATACATTATAAATTAAGCACGTCACAACCCTCACTAGTAGGTAATGCCATTTTTCAAGCCCATAAATGTAGTGGAAAAATATGGCAATGCCAAAATGTTCAGATTCCTGAATTTATCAAAAGAATAAGAATAGTAATAATTGAGGAAATAACAATTACACTTTTATAGTTGTTAGGCATTAGATGTTTTGGAAATAAGCCTACAATTTTATATTTTTGTCATCATGATTGTGTTACATCATTGTTACATTACTTAGGCCTTCAACATTGCAAAGTCCAAAATATTTCATAATTGGTACATTAATAAGGTAACAAGTAGATGAAATTACCAAATAAGAAAAAACATGAAAAATCTATGACTGCAAGAGGAAGAGAAGTATACACATAAAAATACATTACTATTTCACAGAAATAGGATGTGTAAAATGGGACCGTTTGTGGTAAATGTTGCTAATATTACCAGATAGCACCATCTGAATAATTAATGTTTGAAAAATAGGTAGGCAAATGTAAGGGGCTTATATAAGGTATTTTATGTACTTGTATGGAGTAATTTATTGTTTTTTTTACTGTGTTGGATGAGTCTCCATATCTCTAAATTTTCTTTGGTAACATGACTAATTCACAAAAGACAAACATTTCCTTTAGTATTTGCATAAGTTCACTTCAGGATAAGGTTTCTCCCAGTGAGAGGGTGAGCAAGTGCTGAGTCATGCCTAAGTTATCCTGCATCTGTTCCATGAGTGATCAGGGCACCATTCCAATATTGATGCTGTTTGATATCCAACACATTCAACACAATTTCCTGACAGGTATCTTTGGACTTGGACATTGGCATCTCTCCTTTTTATTTCATTCCTGAATTCTATTCCTGAAGTGCCAGAGAGAGAGAGAGAGAGAGAGAGAGAGAGAGAGAGAGAGAGAGAGAGAGAGAGAGAGAGAGAGAGAGAGAGAGAGAGAGAGAGAGTGGGGTAGTGGAACGATAATTTCTGACATAGCCTTCTCCCAAAGGAGGGTTAAGAAAAAAGTGTCAGATTTCTAAAAAAGAAATGGAATAAATCACTGGTGTCCACAATTACAGCTGCACTTTGCACATATTACAAGGTAGAAGAAAGACAAACCTTTAATGAAACATCATCCATAAGTCATTTCACTTGACATTGTTTGGTTCATACTAACATCTACCTACAGAGTGTAATGAGTTTCTGTGGTTATTACTAGAGGCAAAAGTACAGATTGTTCTAAGTGGAAAATATTTTGTCCATGTGTATTTTGTTTATCCATGGGATAAAATATGAGTTGGGCTTGACAACAGATACAACTTGGCCAGATAGTCTTCATCATAGAAACACAATGTCCACATACTCCACCATACTGTAAGTGTGTGGCATTTTCAAGCTTTTTTTTCTTCATCAAACTCATGCACTACTGTTCACTGGCATCAAGTGACTGTCTAGCAATTTATACTTTTGTCTAATTATGGATACTGTAAACTTATAGAAACCATGACTAAATAACTCCACAATTTCATTATCAAACATCCCATGTCAACATGTCTCACCAAATATAGGCTGGCTCAGCCTACATTAAAGATTCATCCCACAGTTAAACAAGGCCTCAAAATTTATATATGATAGAATATTTTCTACTCAGAATAATGTGTACTTTTGCTTCTAAGGATATCCACAGAAACTCATGTTACACCATGTATAAAAAGAATTTCCCCAACTCTATCAAAAGGTGTCAGCACACACATTGATGTACTTCAATATGAAAAATAAAAATAGCTTTGATAAAGTACTTTTGTACAACAATAGTTAATGTTAATTTGTGCTGATCATTTGCAAAATCTCTTCCAAACAACAATTAGTTCTACTCATTAAGTCACACAATGCAAACAGCATATATCACTCCAGAATCCAGAACCACACAAACATTTCACTATAGAATATGTATTGTACAACCTACTGAAAAACTTATCATATCTGATTATGCAAGAGCATTTCACAAACTCGAAATCTATTTATATATTGTTTCTAAGTATTATACAAAACCTTTTATTTTCATTTTCAACATTTTTTCTATCTTTTGTTTATATTTTTCTCATTTATGAAAGGGAGCTGCTCCTCTTCATCTTCATTAAAACAAAGACAACATGACATTTCATTGTACATACAGCACCCTTTCAAGAGGAGATAAATCTGGTATATAGATACAGGTAACTCTTTTTTTATGTGAGTGTGGTTTACACATTTTTGAGTTTACACAAGGTCCAAAATTCAAACAAATGTTTAATTTACACTTTTTTTTCACTTATACACGGTATTCCATTGAGTGGCCACTAGATATCTCACGCGAGTTCCTGTGCGCCACCCAAACAACAACAGTCACACAACACACACGTGTATGAATTATATATATATATATATATATATATATATATATATATATATATATAGACACACACACACGCACGCACGCACACACACACACACACATAAATACATATACATTCATATACATATTCAAATAGGAATGTACACAATTTAGTGGTTCCTTGACAGGGTGAGCTCCTCTCTCTGTGGATGTTGAATGTTTACGAAGTCCCGTAGAGACTAGTGAGTCACTGGCAGCATCAGCATCATATTTACAATGGTGTGCTGCAGTAAACATGATGCCAATGCTGCCGCTGACTCATCACGGCATTCAGTAAACATTTGACATTCATGGAGAGAGAAGCTCACTCTGTCAATCAATCAATCAATCATGGGAGGGTATACACTAGGGGGTGCATCACCTTGCCTACCCTATTGTGCCTCTCCTAGCGGTCATGTCTCACGAGTCCCCATGCAGGCTCCCTTCCCATACCGAGTAACTCCCAGCAAGAAGCATCAACTTGCTGCAGCCAAGAGTTCTGTGGGCATTCCCTTGGCCTCCTCCATGCTGGGTTATCCCTTCAAGAGACAACCCAGTAAGCAGGATTGGCTTCCGGATAGCATGCCACATGCTCATATAGCTGCAGTTGGCGTTGACGGACTGTGCTGGTAATCGGCCTCAACTCAGTCTCATGGAACAGATTTGACACAAAGTCATACCAGCAGTATCCCATGATCCTGTCAAGGAGCCAGTAAATGATGTACATTCCTGTTTGAATATATATATATATATATATATATATATATATATATATATATATATATATATATATATATATATATATATATATATATATATATATTATTCAATTTACATTATTTTTGTTTTACACAACTTCAAGAATGCAACATTCATGTAAATCAAGAGTTACCTGTAGATACATGAAAGGGTGCAAAATAAATGTTTTTCACAGTCATTGACCATTACTGAGTTACAATTGAAATTCAGATAAGACGAAAAAAAAAAAGATTATGTGGATCTTGCAGTGCTCATGAAGAGCATAGAGATATAAACCATGAATGCCTGATGCAAAGCTTCAATAAAGGATATAGCAGTATATGATGTCATATGATTTAAATTTGAAAGATAGGAGATGGTATTATTTGGAGCACGGTGAAGAGATTTGCCAAGATATTGAAATGATGGAGAGAAGGTGACGAAGCTGCTACAACATAGCACTTTTAGAAGACTACAGTACATTTAAGATTACTAGTTAACAGAGATGAAATGGAAATGGAAATTATTCCATTAGGCGCCACAACAGCTTAGGTCATATGCTCAGGTTAATGGGAGAACACTACATCTCCCACTGGGCAACTAGCTTTGGCAAGGATTCAAACCTGGGCCACCTGCACCAGAGGCCCAAGATGAGCCTTAACCAACCTAATGCGACCCAGTCCCAGAGATGAAAATATTCAGCACACTCCACATATCTCTTCTTGTTTGAAATATTGTGTCTATTTATTTATCAAAGCTAGAGCACATTTTGAATGATGATTTTGAAAACAGAACTTTTTGTAAATAAGATTATTATATCATCTATTCATATACCAGATTAATATCCAAGTGAAGGATGAAGAGCAGAGACTGGGCACCACATCCACAAACACACACAATCGCAAACATTCTCCCTCTCAAATCAAGGTAGCATGATACTGAACAAAATTTGGTGAGCATGAGTTCAACTAGTACAATTTTACTTTCTTACATGACAAGTGACATATGATGGATAAGGTTAGGTGCACATGAAGAACCCTAATGTTGATACCTGTGCAGAGATTGGTGAAATGTGCACCTATTTTAGTAGACCGGTTACAATAACTTAAGAAAGTGTTTAGGACTAAATGTATTGAGAAGCTGGGTTTACTTACAAAAAAAATTCAAGGTGTTCTTTTACTCTTTGTATTAGGGACTTTGAAATAATAAAGTTGCACAGAATTTGTTTACCTATGTGATCCTGTTCACAAAAATGGTTGAAATCCTTTTAGAAACAAAATAATTTACCAGAAATATCATCTCTAACACCATAAAAGATAACAACATAGTGATAATTTAGTACTACATGGATATAGTACACTAAACAATGTTATATCTAAATATAATTGTTCACTGCTTGGCAAATACTTCCCCAACCACCAGTACCATTTGATCTACTGCTGATAAAACTTTGTCCAGGGCAAGTGAACCAATCATCATTCTTACATATATATTATACAACACCAGAATCTCTGAAATAATAATAAATAAAAACTAATAAATTTCTTGACTTACTAAGAAAAAAGTACATATTGAACAGATTTTGAAAACATGGTTTTAGTTACATGAAATTTTGAGGTGTTTTGAAAATTTATATAAAAAGAGTAAGCCATAAGAGAGAGCGACTGTACATCAAATTCCTGACTGGAAACTCATCACAGAGCACTTGTTACCAGTTTGGTCATAATGATTACCATGGCCCAAGTGGAATTTAGTCATTCTCAACTGTTGTGCCACCACATTATGTTATCTTGTGATTATGTACAATAGTTACAAGACAAGTGATTATCACTCACCATTTAACTTCTTTCTTATATTCATCATTCACAGAAAATCTTTTAACAGATTCATAACCAAGAATAATGGTAAAAGAGAAAATAACTGACTGGAAGAGACGAGGAGAGAGACCCTTTGTGAAAATTCCAAACTGTTCCTCTGCCCAAAGTATCTTGAATGTGTGGCCAAAGTTCCCTGCCCTCTGCACCTGTTTAAAAAAACACATTAATCTGAGTGTGTTACATATGTGCTGATAGTTTTAATATATTGCATCACATAAAAGTTTACGTTAGCAAAATATACATAGACAGTTGAGTAGTGAAGGTAACAGATAAGTCTCAGGTTGACCCAGGAATACTCATGTATTTTCATCTATCTTTATTACTTTAGAGCAGTGGTTCTTAACCTTTTTACTACCACATCCCCTCTAGGAATTCTTTCCCTCTACAACCCCCTTACATCTATAAATTTTAGATTTTAAACTTATTAGGAAATACTTTTCCATTTTCCTTAAACTTCTCATTACTTGACCATGCTCTCATTAAGAAAATAAATACAATTAGATAAATTCCTGCTTTTCCCCAAGGGCTTACACACACTTGGAAATTACTGATACTCTGCTTGATTAAGAACCACTGCTTTAGGGTAATAAAAGTATTCCTAGGTCAACTTGAGATTCACCTACAACCTTCACTACACAATTAGTAAAAGAATAAATTAATAGATACTTCAGTTAAATTTTGAAGAGGAATTTGGAATTCAGTTTTTAAAATAAGGTTGGAATGATTCAATTTTCTTTTATTACAACAGTTGCTTGATTATAAGTAAGTTATGTTCCTAGAAAACTATTTGTAAATAAAAAAATTTGTAAATACAGTACACCCTCAAACATTCACAGCTCACCGTTTGCAGCCCCCCATACTTGTGAATTTTGCTCTTGAAGTTTTTTTTTCATAATTTCAGCAATATCGTTAATTTTTTAGGCCATTTTTCAGCAGAAAAACACTCACATTCACCCTAACTGGTAAATAATTTAAAAATAACAATGTCCGTGAATAAAAAATAAAAAAGATAGAAAAGAGAGATACAGTATAACTGGTAAATAACTTTAAAATAACACTGTCATTTAATACGAAATAAAAAATTAGAAAAGAGATATGATACAGTATAATTGATAAATAATTTTAAAATAACAATGTCAGTTACAAGCTTTCGTTTCACCTTCCTGCTGATTGGCTGCAGACGACGTGACGGCATAAGTATCTTCATGCGCACATACTATGTACACATTATACTACATTATTACTGTTTCTAATTTATCATTACTACATATTACTACATTATTACTGTATTAATGAGTAAGACTGTCTTTAGAATGTGTTTAGGAAGCATATTCTAGCATATATATTATCATGCATAGGCATTCTAAAACTCCATCAATGATTCGCAGATTTTCGGGATTTGCAGGGAGGGGAAGGAAAGTAATTCTCACAAATAGCGGGGGGATACTGTAGAGCCATTTTCTACCATACACTTCCATTATAAAAGTCAAGATACATTCCTAAAACCAAAAATTATTTTACTACATTATAGTAAAGTATATCTTTCCAGCTGGTTCAGTTACTGTTGTCTTCATAGCCATGGTAGTAGACAATGCATCAGTGTTGCCAGCAATGGTTGGCTTGAAAAATGATGTCATTCACGATTGTCAAACTTGTGACACTTTTCCTTGATACAACTGTTTGTACACAGCAATTGCATTTTGAATGGCATGTTTGAATTTTAAGCTTCTTTCACAATTAGGGTCATTGTCAACAATTTTCTGGATACCATTTTCAAAGTCACAAAAAATCACCCATGAGTGAGATACAGCTGTGTTGTCATCATCCTCTGCTCCCTCCCCCCTCTTCTGCTTGTTGTTGTTCTATTGCCAATATGGCAAGCTTTGTCTCTAAGTTAATAGCTTTTATAGCTTTTTGGAGCTTGTCAGAACACTTAACTGAACATGTACTACACTTGTCTAGCATTTTGTACTGTTGTAATCACTAATGAGCTTAAGAAATTAGAATCAGCATGACAGTTGCTTTATGGTACAAGTTCAATCAAGTCTTCTGACAAGCCCCTAAAAGAGCATTTTGTTTTAACTTAGAATTTTCCATTTGTAAATCAGTAATAAGAACCTAATTTATTCATAACTTCGAAAACTCATAAACAGAGCATTCATATATCAAGGGACTGGTGTACTAACCTGCAGTCGAGCTCGAACAATATCCAGAGGATTCGTGAGCAATACTGTTGTAACACCTCCTAATGGAGCTGCTATACACTGCAAAAGCAGAGTGGATGTACCTTCTGGTGAGAAGCGAGCCAGTTGATCTGAAAGTCAAGTCACATATAGTCTTTTTTTCCCATTCATATATGTTAACAGATTGTAGTGAAGGGTCAAGGTAATGTAATACAGACATTAAGTTTATGTACCTTTACAACAAAAATATTTACAGAAAAATTTGGAGGAGACCACAGCATTCTGGGATGATTAGATCATAAAATAAAGCTACAGATCAGAATATACATGAGTAGGAGTAGGGTAAATGTTATGGATGTGAGAGAATATCTTTTTTGTGGAGTGGAAAAGTGAGTATTCAAACAGAGAGAGAGAGAGAGAGAGAGAGAGAGAGAGAGAGAGAGAGAGAGAGAGAGAGAGAGAGAGAGAGAGAGAGAGAGAGAGAGATTACTACTATAACTAATTTAGTGAATACTTGCAACCATGAATTTCAATTAATATACATCAGAGTGAGAAGACAGATTGCAAGTATTATGTACTTCTGTATACTATAAATGAAAGCTCCGGTTGAAATGGAAGAAGTACCTAACTTACTTTGATAAAAGTGATAAAATGACCACCACAGTGCTGAGTTTGGCACATAGGCACTTATGGAGGCCAAGTAACCTCTGTAAAATCCCTTCAAGCCATCCATCTTGTAAACATTCTGTATAATGTTAAATGCAATCTGAAATAATAATGCTTAAATTAGTGAGGGCAATTGCAAGCATCAGTCATGACAATCTGGTATTACAAAGAAAATTATGAAAAGCACAAAAGATTGATTTAATAGTACCTGTGGTTTCGTGCGACCATGGTAGTCAATTTTAAGAGGGTTTACTACCACCTTTGATCTTCCTTGACCCTCTACTTGTCCAAGCACCATCATGTGTTGAGATATGACATCAAAGGGAACAATAATCGTTTGCCCAACCAAGGAGGCACATGCACCTCCAGCCAATGCCCTGACTTGTGAATCTCTGACTCCACGTTGCTGGAGGAAGTGGCGGACATTCTCATATGTTGTAATGTAGCATATCCCTGACACCAGCTGGAAGGCACTCATCCAAAACCCTTTGTATAAGCCTCTCACACCTGTGGAAACAAATATGTTGTAGTGCATTTTACTCAGTATCTATTTTTGAGCCAAACTGGCATCATGCTTGTATTATTTCAAAACTACATAATAATAACACACAATTGTTTAGTGTTATTTAATATATATAATATGCTCCTTACTACATATGAGGTATGTTCAGGAAGGGAACACAAAAACAGGTAATAAATGGAATAAAAGTGAAAGTGCAAAAATAATAAAAATTAAATGGAGCTGTTCCTGATTTTTTATTGTGAAGTAAAATAATTCTGAGGAAAGTCTCCAAGGCACTTGCCTTTTCTCTCTTGGTCACTTTTTACAGTAACATTAGAGAATCTTCCAACTTCACAAACATTTTAAATATAAGCACTTAAATATGTTTAGTGTTGGAGAAATACAAACTGAAGTATACCTGTCCCTTGATTTACGAACACTATTTACGAATTTTCAAACTTATGAATAAAATATTTAAGTCCTTAATAACGATTTACGAATGGAAAATTTGAAGTTACGAACAAAATGCTCTTTTTGAGGGGTTTGTCAGACCATTTAATTGAACTTAAACTATGCAGCAACTGTCACGGTGATTCTAATTTTTTAAGCTCATTATTGATTACGATAGTATAAAATGTTAGGCAAGCCTGGTACAAGTCCAGTTACCATATATGCCAGAGTATAAGACAACTTTTTTTGGCCAATTTTGAGGCTCCTAAATCAAGGAGTCCTTTTATATGCCGAGAATAAAACACAAACCTATAACCCTGTGGTGAACATTAAGCCGCATTGTCACACACACACACACACACACACACACACATGGCTATTGGTTATGAGTACCGATGATGTTGTTGACTTGGCGTCTTGTTAACATGCATCGCACCATCCACACACTACTAATCTATTGCTGATTAGGCTAACAGAAACTTTGACATGATGTATACGTACTGTTTATGTTATACTAGCCAATTATAGCCTTCACAGCTAAACTCACTATATAATTAATGTTACATGACAAGGTGATAATGAGGGAATTGCCACCCAAGCCTATCATATTACGGCTCCAAAGTATCCAGTGAGGCGCCAGCTATAAACCTGTGACAATTACTAGTCCTCATCAAAAGGAAGTAGTGAATATTTCTGTCCTTTGGAGCTAAGTAACACCTGGAGATGTATGGAACAAAGCTTAACAATTGAGAATGACATCATTTTTCCAGCCAATGATCACTAACAACACTGATGCATTGTCTGCTTCCACAGCTATGATAACAATGATAACCAAACTACAGTGGTACCTCTTGATTCGAACTTAATTCATTCTCTTTGGCTTTTTGAATTGTGAAAATTTGAATTAGGAAGCAATTTTTACCACTGAAATTAATGTAAAAACATTTAATCCATTCCAGTTTATTTTAAATAAAAAATACTACACTCAAGCCCCAGCTATTGTGAGAAATTAGTCCCTTAACATCGCCACAATAGCTAAAAACACAAAAGCCATTGTTAAGAAGTAATGGGAAAAAATAAAATTGGTCCTGGCCCACCAGAGTGGTAAGATGATTTAACATATAGGCATCTTGTTTTCCCCTCATCTCTTCATAATTCATAGACATCGTTCACATTTTGAGAGTATGAAGTAAACACAGACATGAAATGTATAAAAAAAACAGGCATAACAAAAGACTTATGTGTTAAACTCTCGAGTCCCGATGAAGACTAAACAGGCCTCCCCCGAGTCCCCGCCTCCCTCTCATGCACTAGATACAGGAACAGATCGCATAGTATTCCCCCCTCCCCCTCACTCCATCCCTATCCACACCCATTCAATACACAAGCATACCGAGTAGGCTGCCCCCCCCACTCCCTCCCTCCTCCAGCCACTCGAACAGGAATTATTTCAAGAAAAGTATAAATTATTGTACAAAACTGCAAATTATTGTATTATCGTAGTTTGCGCAAATGTCAATTATATTTAACTATTCATTCTCTTTAGTTGTTTAAAGTGCTAAATATATGTTCATTAGTAAATAAGTTTGCCAGTGACAAGAGTAGAAGACCGCATTGACTGCGGTGGTAGGTAGTAAGTGACCAAGGTTGGGAGCTGGAGTAACCAAGGTAATAAGGGGCCAAAGTGACTTGAAAGCTGTTCACGAGTCGCAATAGAGAGAGGTGTTCACGGTGAAGAAGTGCAAGCGAGACCAGCCGACTGGTGGGAAGGCGGCGTCGGCCGCCATGTGTTTGTGTTCGAATTGAGAGGCTGTGTTCGGATGGGAGGTCAAAATTTGTTCGCCAAATGTGTTCGGATTGGGAAGTGTTCAAGTCAAAGGGTGTTTGAATCAAGAGGTACCACTGTAGTTGGAAGTGTATACTTTACAATAACACAGGGACATAATCTTTGGTCGTAGGAACATATGTCGGCTTATATAATGGAAGTGTATGAGAGAAAATGATTCAATTTGGAAATTTTTGATTTATAAAAGGTTTTCTAGGAACATAACTCATTTGTAAATTGAGCAACTGGTGTAACATTTTTCCATACCTTCATGTTTCACTATCTTCTGGAATGCATCAAAGGTCCCTTTGTAAACTTCAGAGTGTTTCTGGATCTGGATACGAGTCTTTATAAGAGTGAAAGGATATAGCATGCACCTTACTGAGAATGAGCTCAGCATGGACAATGGGAAAAACTTGTGTTTGTTCATCATATCCCATTCAATGGTGCGAATGTAACCACTGCTGCTGTCAATATTTGGCACACCAAGTGACTCCATGGCTTTTGGAGTTGTAATAAGCATGAGGATTTTCCAGTTTTACACTAAAATTAATTATATTTCTTTCCTTTATGAATTCTACATGTAACAAATATATTTCTTGTAAATTTACAGATGAATTAATTTTAAATATTGAGTTATGCTTTACATATTAGTATAGATCTCCACTTAATCCAGAATATTGTATTCTTTATCTGTAAAAACTAAATAATAAGAAAATATAAGTATTTTCTTATAATAAAGCTCTTGGTGCCATCAAATGACTATGTTAGGAATATTATTAAACAAGAATAAAAATAATCAACCACTTATTCTTGTTAATTGACATGTTCTTTTTTCTTGCTCATTTTCATGAACACACAAAAAAATTTTCTATGATGTTCCATTCAACAGTTTTCAGTCTTCTCTTTGTCACCATTGCTTCCAATAGAGGTCGTCCAGTAAAGACTGAAAAGAAAAAATATGTATAAGTTATATATATATATATATATATATATATATATGTGCTTAAGAAAGCACCTAATACACTTCTACAGTCTCTGTGTCCCATGGGTAGTCAAAACTATAAGTTTTGGAAGATAGGTAAAAATTGGAACACTTTTTAGACTCGTCTGAAAGTTAAAAGCTAAGGGTACCTCACTGATGACTGTTCAGAAAATGTGAACATTGAAACTATTCTGTACACCCAAATGAGACCAGAAATAGCAAGGCTATGCACCAGTAGCTGACTCAATCCCCTACATTTTACTCACAGAAGTGGTGATACTTGACTAGAGTTCAAACTCAAGCCTGAACATGTGACCACAGAAAAGCAACAGTGTATGCTACCACTGCTCTAACCAGAGATGGAATGACTTGATGTTGAGAGAATGGCAAAGTGGATTAAATCCTTGTCAAGTCACTCAAGATTATCACCGAGGCCTGTGATTTTTTATTCATGTAAGTGTTGTTAATACACACCCGGTGAAAGAAGCACTGACTGTCATGGGTGAAGGCAATACAGTTTAACTGCTCTTGTTGAAATTACTTAAGCAGCCGGTTGAATATTATGATCCAAAAATATTCCAGGTTCACAAGATAAAGAACCAGAAAATGTGAAGGAAAGACAAATCATGTCTACAACTCTAACTTCATATGTTCAGGTATGTCTTCTCATGGTCTAGGGACTACACAGTTTCTTTTTTACCTATGGAAACTTCACCCATGGCTGTTTCAGTGAAGAATGGGTTGCCAGGCAGATTAAAGAAATAGCTTGTCATTACATAATGTCAACATGTACCTCCTGATATTTCCATCTTGCCCATTAATACTTATAGGATTGTGCATTATGAAAACGTTTTCAATAGTTATCATAAATGTTTAAGTTATTTTGGAAGCACTTAGAAAAGGAAATTCCAAGAATACTTTCCCTTTCGAAGATGGTCTGACCTTACCGTGTTTACCTTCGGGAGCAGTGCCCGTCAGGAAGCTGTAGGGCCCCCCCTGTGGACGTGGTTGTCTTATATCATACACTGTGAAGAACAACATGTCTTTCAACACGTGGAGGCACAATCTTGACCTGACCTGACCTTGGCATGGACAGAGGGCATACAGTACTTCCGTGGCCCATATTTCATGCACACATTAGTCCCTTTATTTTCTCCTGTTACTTCTACACTTGATCTTAACAAGAGTAATTACCGACCAGTTTAACAATACTTAGCATTATGTATGATGAATTAAATGTAGGTTACCGGGACGAGCGTGAAAGGCTCTCCTGACCTTCCTTCGTCAACACAGCAGACGAAACTTTGCCAGTGATGCAATACACCGCGCTTCTGAAAACCATTATTTAATCACCAAAAATATTACACTGTAAAAAATACACATTTGATGCATGTTACGCATATTCTTTTAAAACTAAATATATTGTAAAGAACAAAAAAATAAGTAAAAAATGAATATGGGTGTGTATTGTTATCTCTGCTGTATCACGTGTTGGAGAGTTTGGAAAAGAACAAGAGCATGCATTGGTCACAGACATTTCGTTGAAGGCAATTTTTTAAACTGTGTTTTGGTGTGTGTAGTGTGACTTGGTATGTATAGTGCTTGAGGATCAGCTGATCGTGCAGTCATCCATTGAGCTCTGCCGCGCCCGTACTTCCACATCGGGAAATTTCCTTATACCATTGCCAAGATGTCATTAGATTTCCGTAAATTGAAAAAGATGTTTCCTTAGAAATTTTCTTGAGCGTGGAAATTCGTTCCCTTGTCATTAGTATTTTGCTGTACCACTACTTGCACAGTGAGAAATTTCCTTGTATCATGCAAGATTTTCTTAGATTTTCGTAAAGTGAAGATAAGATTTCCTTAGAAATATCCTTGAACATGGAATTTTGTCTCTGTTTCTAATATACTCGTGTGTGTGTGTGTGTGTGTGTGTGTGTGTGTGTGTGTGTGTGTGTGTGTGTGTGTGTATATATA